>QLTV01000034.1:161736-180524 GCA_003457575.1 Thermophis baileyi | reverse complement strand
AATGGGTGTGGTGAAAATAAATTCCTTTCCATTCCATTCCATTCCAATCCATTCCATTCCATTCCGTTCCGTTCCGTTCCATTCCATTCTCTCTCTCTCTCTCTCTCTCTCTCTCTCTCTCTCTCTCTCTCTCTCTCCCCCCTCCCCCCTCTCTCTCCCTCTCTACACACACACACACACACACAAAAACACGATCTATTTGCGCACTACCTTGCAAAGAACCTGGCTTTGCATCCTGAGCTTGTGGGGTGCAGATCTGAAACTTTCGGTGACTTCATGCACTCCTCCATGCTAAAAAATTCCAAAGAAACTTTTTACTGATTTCTCATCTGGAGCTGATGGAAAATGCCTTTTGTTGTTGTTGTTGCTGTACCCTGAATGCAGAATCCTGATTTTGTTGCAAAATGCAAACAAGGGAAACCGCCTAAACTCAGTGCAAGGGGAAGGAAAAAGGTACCAGAGACGTCCCCTCCACGCATCATAAGGTGGTTTGCTTTTATTAATTAATAATCTTAATTAAAACAAACCGCAGTCTCAGCTTCAGGGTTATCAGCGTCGCCTCGCTCGTCCCGTTCCGCCATCATTGGATTCCCCGCCGCGTTTTCCCTCCCACCCGCTCGGGAGCTCTGCAAGCTCCTCCTCCTCCTTCGCACGGACTTCTTTTAAGTACCATAGAGTCGGGGGCCTGGGTTGGGCGGGGCCGGGCGAGTTCTCGCGAGACGAGACGTCAGAAGGCGGAAGTGTTTGCTCCTCGGGATCCACGTGGGCTGGAGAGGCTGTGTTGATGCGCGCCTCGATGGGGAAGGCGCAAAAGAGGCGCAATTGGCGGGCGCGGCTGCCAGGATCGCCCAGGAGGAGGGGTCCCGCTCCCCAGGAGCCTGTGCAGCTGGAACTGGGAGGTGAACATTATTATTATATTTTTAAATCCACTTTTTTTAATATACAGAACTCAATGGTATTCCTGCCTCCTGTTTTCCTTATAACAACAACCTTGCGAGGTAGGCTAGACTGGGAGGGAGGGAGGGAGGGGCAGGCCCCAAAGATCCAAATAAAGTCTATCCCAGGGTTGGCTGTTCCTGTCTTACATACTGTTTGTTTATTTAACTTTTCGGACATCCCGCCTTCAATCATTGTTATAAATAACTCAAGGGGGAGAACATGCATAATTATTCCTTCCTCGTCCTGTTTCCCCCCCACAAAGGGTTGGGTTGGGCTAAGAAAGAGGGACTGGCCCCAAAGTCCACCCACCCAAGCTGGTTTTCAAGGCTAAGGCAGGACTTGAACTCAGGACTTCCCACTTTCTGACCTGGTGCCTTAGCCACTAGACTAAAACTGACTCTCGTTCATATTCCATGTCCATCTCAAAAACAAATTAACATTACCTCTAAATTGGCTACTTTTTTAAAAAAAAAATACTTGATTTTTTTTAAATCCTGCCTTATTACTTTATAAATAACTCCTTCCTTGTCCTATTTACCTCACAACAACCCTGCAAGGTGGGTTGGGCTAAGAAAGAGGGACTGGCCCAAAGTCACCCATTCAAGCTGCTTTTCAGGCTAAGGCAGGACTTGAACTCAGGATCTCCCACTTTCTAACCTGGTGCCTTAGCCTCTAGACTAAAAACTGGCTCTTGTTCATACCTCAAAAGCAAATTAACATTACCTCTTAAGTTGACTCCTTTTTTTCAAAAAAAAATTTGATTTTTTTTAATTCTGCCTTATTACTTTATAAATAACTCAAGGCAGCCAACATAAACTCTCCCCTCCTCCTCTTTTTCCCCACAACGACAACCTTGTGAGGTTGTGGTTCGCACAGTCAGCCAGATGTTTAGAGCGGATTTGGCATTTTTGTCCACCTATCGAGTCCTTCCCGATGAGCTAAAATAGGTTGATGGGGCTGTTTGGTGGTATTAAAGGTATCATGGTCACAGGATGTAAGCTGTGCCAAGTAAAACTGCCTTTTGAGAGAGATCTTGGAGTCCTAATGGACAATCACTTTAATATGAGCCAGCAGTGTGCTACAACAGCTAAAAAAGCCAACACAGTTCTTAGCTGTGGCAGAGGGATAGAATCAAGATCACGTGAAGTGTTAATACCACTTTATAATGCCTTGGTAAGGCCACAACTAGAATACTGCATCCAGTTTTGGTCACCACAATGTAAAAATATGTTGAGACTCTAGAAAGAGTGCAGAGAAGAGCAACAAAGATGATTAGGGGACTGGAGGCTAAAACATGATGAACGGTTGCAGGAACTGAGCATGGCTAGTCTAGAGAAGAGAAGGACCAGGAAAGACATGATAGCAGTGATCCAATATTTGAGGGGCTGCCACAGAGAGGAGGGGGTCAAGCTATTCTCAAAAGCACCTGAGTGCAGGACAAGAAGCAATGGGTGGAAACTAATCAAGGAGAGAAGCAACTTAGAACTAAGGAGAAATTTCCTGACAGTGAGAACAATCAATCAGTGGAACAACTTGCCTCCAGAAGTTGTGAATTCTCCAACACTGGAAGTTTTTAAGAAGAGATTCGACAACCATTTGTCTGAAATGATATAGGGTTTTTCTGCCTGAGCAGGGGGTTGGACTAGAAGACCTCCAAGGTCCCTTCCAAGTCTGTTATTCTATTCTCTTCTATTCTATTCTATTCTATTCTATTCTATTCTATTCTCTTCTATTCTATTCTATTTGACTGATGGGGATTTTCTCAATGCTGAATGATGTCAAGTGATGCTCCAACTATTTTGGGATTGCACCCAAGGCACCTGTTACTATGCCTTTGAGTCCATGGGATTTATTTCAGAGTGAACGCGCATGGAGATAGAGTAGCAAACTAGGGTTGCAATTTGACCTGGTGAGGTCCTCTTTTTCCCCCACACCCCTACTAGATGAAACCATCTTGAAAGGAGTGGATGAGAGCAACGCCCTGGTCCTTCCGTCCCGAAAAACCCAGGAGAAACCAGCAACCTGCTTTAAAAGTCCAGGAAAGAAACCCCTGACAAAGAAGCAGAAGAAGAATTTGCAAAAGGTTTTGGAACAAAAAGCCAAGAAAGAAAAGGTGGGTGATTGATTTCAGGAAAACCCCACGCTTGATTGAATATGGTGATGAGGGGAGGCAGGAGGCGTCACCCCTCGTTCTCTGCTCACCGTGGTTTGTTCTGTTGGGTTTGGTTTGAAATTCTAGCGAGCGGAATTGTTGAAAAAGCTGAGTGAAGTCCAGGTGCCTGAGGCCGAAATGAAGCTTCTCTATACCACGTCCAAGCTTGGAACAGGAAAACGGATGTTCCAGGCGAAAAGGTAAGATAAGGAAGTGTGAGGGGTCCCTGGCGCTCTCTGAGCTTGGTGGGTTTCTTGCAGACGTTTCATGACCCAACTAGGTAATACCATCAATATTAGAAGGGAGTGGGCTTTGCAGAAGGAGAAGGGAGGAGAAAGAAGAGGACTGTGAGGTCCTTGGCGCTCTCTTGGTGGTCGTCTTGGAGACGTTTCATTACCCAACTAGGTAATACCATCAATATTAGAAGAGAGTGGGGTTTGTAGACTGGAAGAGAAGGAGAGGAGGAGGAGGAGGATTGTGGGGTCTTTGGTGCTCTCTGAGCTTGGTGGTTTTCTTGAAGGCATTTCATGACCCAACTAGGTAACATCATCAGTGCTAGGAGGGAGGGGTTTTGTGGAGAGGAGGAGGAGGAAGAAGAAGAAGAACAGGAGGAAGAAAAGGAAAAAAGGAGGAGGATGGGGAGGTCCTTGGTGCTCTCTGAGCTTGGTGGTCTTTTTGGAGACGTTTCATTACCCAACTAGGTAACATCATCAGTGCCAGAAGGGAATGGGGTTTGTGGAGTGGCGGAGAAGGAGAACGAGAACTGTGGGGTATTTGATGCTCTAAGAGCTTGCTTGTTTTCTTGCAGACATTTCATTACCCAACTAGATAACATCATCAGTGCTAGAAGGGAATGTGGTTTGTGGAGTGGCGGAAAAGGAGAAGATGTAGAAGGAGGACTGTGGGGTCCTTGGTGCTCTCTGAGCTTTCTTCTTTTCTTGCAGACATTTCATTACCCAACTAGATAGCATCATCAGTGCTAGAAGGGAGTGGGGTTTGCTGTCAGTTTACATTCTGGTGACTTGCCCCATCAGTGGGGGTGATCTTAGAGATTCTTTGGTTGGTCTGTTTACTCTTTGGCAGTTTCTTGATTGGGGTGTTGTTTACTTGATTGTTGGTCTGATATTAACCTGCTAGAAGGGAGTGGGGTTTGCAGAGAGGAGGAGGAGGAGGGAGGGAGATGACAACGACTGTGGGGTATTTGATGCTTCTCTGAGCTTGGTGGTCTTCTTACAGACGTTTCATGACCCAGTGCTAGAAGGAACTGGGGTTTGCAGGAGGGAGGAGGAAGAGGAGGACTGTGGGGTCCTTGGTGCTCTCTGAGCTTGGTGGTTTTCTTGCAGATGTTTCATGACCCAGCTGGGTAACATCTTCAGTGCTAGAAGGGAGTGGGGTTTGCAGAGGAGGAGGAGGGATGGGGATGACGATGACTGTGGGGTATTTGATGCCTCTCTGAGCTTGGCTGTTTTCTTGCAGACATTTCATGACCCAACTAAGTAACATAAGCAGTGATAGTGGGATGCCGGGTTTGCTTTAGGGAAGGGTCAAGCTCATTGGCTCATTTTATTGATGCAACATGGATGTAAGTTTGATGCCACCTTTCTGCACCCATTGGAGCTTTTAGCTTATATACCCTTTGGGAGAGGCAGATGATGTTCAGAGAGGGCAGCCAGTTTTTCTGGGCACCTGCAGATATGGGAGTCTCCAGAATGGTTAGAAAAAAAAATATTTATTTGATTGGGGGATTCTGGGAGTGGAGGTCCACTCATCTCCAAGCTGGCATCAATCATCTTCCCAGGTGTCTCTTCAGGGCTTGGGGGATAATGTGGAAGCCTTGGTGTTTCAGGTCAGTCCAGGAAGCCAGTGCCGGCTGGTCGAAGAAACTCAAAAGCATTGGGGGTGCCAATAGGAAAAGAGGCAGAGTTGAATTGGAAGAGGAAGAGGTAGAAGAAGAGGAGGAGGAAGAGGAGGAGGAGGAAGAAGAGGAGGAAGAACAGGTTGACAAGGCACTCCCAGAAGCCGCCTCCTCCACCACCACCACCGAGACAGAATCCAGAAAGGTCTCCGAACCTCCACCCTCTCCACCCAAAGAACTTGATAAACCTTCTGAGCAAAGAAACGCAACCTCTAAACCCACATCTGAACCTGCAGTGTTTGTTCCAGTGGATCGACCCCCCGAGATTCAGGTCAGTTTTGAATCCAATCCATAGAGAATGTTCTCACGCCCCATTCAAGTTTGCTAACGAAGCAAATTTGAAGATAGATAGATAGATAGATAGATAGATAGATAGATAGATTAGATAGATAGATTAGATAGATTAGATAGATAGATAGATGATTGATAGATAGATAGATAGATTGATGATTGATAGATAGATAGATTGATAGATTGATAGATTGATTAGATAGATAGATTAGATAGATAGATTAGATAGATTAGATACACACACACACACACACACACACGACGCTAAGACGCTGAGCTTGTCGATCAGAAAGGTCGGCGGTTCGGTGGTTCGAATCCCTAGCGCCGTGTAACGGAGTGAGCTCCCGTTACTTGTCCCAGCTTCTGCCAACCTAGCAGTTCGAAAGCACATAAAAAATGCAAGTAGAAAAATAGGGACCACCTTTGGTGGGAAGGTAACAGCGCTCTGTGTGCCTTCGGCGTTTAGTCATGCCGACTACATGACCACGGAGACGTCTTGTAGAGACAGCGCTGGCTCTTCGGCTTAGAAACGGAGATAAGCATTGCCCCCTAGAGTCGGGAACGACTAACACATATGTGCAGGGGGACCTTTACCATATATATGTAAAGCTGTTATATGATACATCATCAGACAGATAGATTGATTGATTGATTGATAGATTGATATAGCACTAGCTTACTGTATATCTATTTATAAATCAGCTCAGGTGCTAAACCAAAAGCAATTAAATCATCTGGCCCGGGAAGTGTGAAGCAACATGCAGCTTGCAACAAAAGAGGTTCTTAAGGGTGGGAATATTAACCCCAAGCGATTTTAAAATTCCAGAATGATGTGTGTGGAAATTTAATTTACAGTTTGGGCTACCACTATGTGTGTGTAAAATATTCTGTTTCTCTTGTTTGTCCAAGGAAGCCCGGTTGAAGCTCCCAATACTTGGAGAAGAACAGGGGGTAATGGAAGCCGTGCGGGAGAATCCTATCGTCATCATAAGCGGCGAAACGGGTTGTGGGAAAACCACACAAGTGCCTCAGTTCCTCTATGAAGCAGGCTACGGGAGGTATACATTGGGGAGCTTCTAAGGCAGCCCCTCGGACAAGTAGTCCTCGACTTATAACCGTTCATTTAATGACCGAAGTTACAACGGCACTGGAAAAAGTAACTTAGGACCATTTTTCACACTTACAACCGTTGCAGCATTCCCCATGGTCATGTGATCAAAATTTGGACGCTTGGCAACTGACTCATATTTATGACTGTCCCAGGATCATGTGATCCCCCTTTGCGACCACCTGACAAGCAAAATCATTAGGGAAGGCAGATCCACTCAACAACTGTTTTACTAATTTAACAACTACAGTGCTCCACTTAATAACTGGGGCAAGAAGGGTCGTAAAATGGAGGCAAACTCACTTAACAAATCTCTCGCTTAGCAACCGAAATTTTGGGCTCAGTTGTTGTAAATCAAGGATTACCTGTATGGGCTTGCTAGAATAAAATAAAATCCAGAATCCGAATAGAGCTGGAAGAGACCTTGGAGGTCTTCTAGTCCAGCCCCCTGCTCAAGCAGGAGAACCTATACCATCTCAGATAAGTGGCTGTCTAGATTCTTCTTTAAAACATCCAGTGACGGAGCGCCCACGGTTTCTAGTGGCAAGCTGTTCCACAGGTTAATTGTCCTCACTGTTAGGAAGTTTCTCCTTAATTCCAGGTTGCTTCTCTCTTTGGTTAGTTTTCATCCATCAATTAACAATAGCTCATACATACTTTGGCTTCAAGCCTTTGTTTTCACAAAGCTCTGGTACAAATAATAAATTTAAACCAGTTTTTTTTTTAAGCTTGCTAACTTTAAAATGCATGAACTCCTTCAGCTCCCAGAATTCCTCAGCCAGAATCTTGGAAGTAGAAATCCATCCGTGCTGCCTATGGAATCCTGCCAAGTGAAGTCCACTTGGGCGCTAAGGAATTCTGGGAGTTGAAGTCCACGCATCGTAAAGTTGCCACAGTCAAGAAACTCTGCTCTTAACTAATTTATTAAATGTCATCTCAATTCTGTTTGTAGCACCAGTGGCATCATCGGGATTACCGAACCTCGGCGTGTAGCAGCGATATCTATGTCTCAGCGTGTTGCAGCAGAAATGAATTTATCCCAACAGTAAGGATGGCTTCTTTTCAATACTAGTTTCAGATATTATTTGCGGGGGGGGGGGGGGGAGAATTCTGTTGAAATAGAAACATTGCAAGTTCTGGCATCTAGAATGTAGTACTGCAGGCTACTTCTGCCGGCTGCCTGCAATTTGGCAGATTGAATCTCACCAGGCTCAAGGCTGACTCAGCCTTCCATCCTTCCGAGGTGGGTCAAATGAGGACCCAGATTGTTGGGGGCAAGAGGCTGACTCTGTAAACTGCTTAGAGAGGGCTGTAAAGCACTGTGAAGTGGTATATAAGTGCCATTGCTATTGCCCTTCCTTCCTTCCTTCCTTCCTTCCTTCCTTCCTTCCTTCCTTCCTTCCTTCCTTCCTTCCTTCCTTCCTTCCTCCTTCCCTCCATCCATCCATCCTTGGTGCACAATGATTAGAATGCAGTATTGCAGGCTAATTCACTGCTCACTGCCAACAGTTTGATCCTCACCAGGCGCAAGGTTGACTCAGCCTTCCGTCCTTCTGAGCTCGGTAAAATGAGGACTCAGATTGTTGGGGTCAATAGGCTGACTCTGTAAACCTCTTAGGGCTGTAAAGCGGTATATAAGTCTAAGTGCTATAGCTACCTATCTTTAAGTTTTAGAAAGAATTTGAGGACGTGAGATAGATTTTTCAGGGAATTTAAGTAGCTGGGATCTGATGTGATGGACCTTGTGCTTTTTTGAATGTTTATTACTCTGAATGTTTTTTTGAGAGCAATTTCCATACAGTTATGAGCCAGTGTTGTTGTTGTTCTTCTTCCTCTTCCTCTCCTCCTTTCTTTATCTTCTCCTTTTCTTCTTCCTCCATCTCTTTCTTCTCCATCGTCTCTCTTCCTTCATTGTTCCTCCTCCACTTTTCCTTCCTCCTCCATATCTTTCTCCTCCCCCCCTCCTCCTCCTCTTCTTTCTTTCCAATCAAACACATTCTCTGAGGTTTTGAAATGACTGCTAGCAAAATGAAACCGGACAGTATTTGGAGAACAGGAGCCTAATCTCCTTTAAGCATTTATTTGCCGTTTACGTTTGCCCTAAATACATCCAGCGAGATGGGTGTCTTAACTTGATGGGTTTAAACGGTATCATCTCAGTTTTGTGTGTTGTGAGGGGAATCTGACAACCTCAACGTGGTTTCCACATTCTCTGTACCAGGGTGATTTCCTACCAAATCCGTTATGAGGGGAACGTGACGAAGGAGACGAAAATGAAGTTCATGACGGATGGTGTGCTGTTGAAAGAAATCCAGAAGGTGAGGACTTTTTATAGTTTCCTCTTTTGAAATGTGCGGTGGAAATTGATTTTAGGAGAATGCGCATACATGCGGAACATTTTCTCGCTTTATCACAGGGCTCTCTAACCTTGGCATGTTTTAAGACTTGTGGACTTCAACTCCCAGAATTCCTCAGCCAGCTTCAGTCTTGTGGACTTCAACTCCCAGAATTCCTCAGCCAGCTTCAGTCTTGTGGACTTCAACTCCCAGAATTCCTCAGCCAGGAATTCTGGAAGTTGAAGTCCAGGCGTCTTAAAGTTGCCATGACTGGACATCCCTGCTTTAGCCAGTCCGAGAAAAGATTTGGACAGTCAGATAATCTCTTCTTCCTGCTTCCTCCCCAGTAAGGAAACAAAAGAGTGGGGAAGATTTATTTCTTTTTTATTCCTTCTTAAAAGGCCTTGAAATTCCCAATACTATTGCACGTAGTCCTCGACTTACGGCCACAATTGGGGCCAGAATTTCTATTGCTAAGCCAAGGGGTTGTTAAGCGAGTCACGCCCAATTTTGCATCCTTTTTTTTTTAGTATGATTGTTAAGCATTACTGCAGTTGTTAAGTGAATCACAGGGTCATTAAGCGAATCCAGCTTCGCCCATTGACTTTGCTTGTCTCAACATCTTTTTTATAGTGTGGTAACCAAAACTGGATGCAGGATTCTAGGTGTGGTCTTACTTTATAGTATTAGTACCTCATTTGATCTTGATTGTATCCCTCTGTTATTGCAGTTTAGGATTGCGTTGGCTTTTTTGGTTGCCGCCGCACACTGTTAGCTCATGTTTAGCTGGTTGTCCACTAAGACTTCAAGATCCCTCTCACAGTTACTGCTATTAAGCCTGGTTTCACTCAGTCTATATGTGTACTTTTGTTTTTGGTTTTTCTTGCCTAATTCTTCCACCACTTAATTTTTTTTCAGGATTTTTTGTTATCCAAGTACCATGTCATAATTCTGGATGAAGCCCATGAGAGGAGCGTCTATACCGACATCTTAATCGGTCTTTTATCTCGCATCGTGCCTCTTCGAGCTAAGGTAAAGCAGAAAGAAGGGATTCATTCAGTGTAGGCAGTGTTTCCACGCCAAGCTCAGTTTAATCGAAAGGTGTCTTGGTGATAAATACTGCATCCAGTTTTGGTCACTATAAAAAAAGATGTTGAGATTCTAGAAAAAATGCAGAGAAGAGCAACCAAGATGATTAAAGGCCTGGAGGATGAAACATACGATGAACGGTTGCAGGAACTGGGCATGGCTACTCTAGTGAAGAGAAGGACCAGGGGAGACATGATAGCAGTCTTCCAATATTTGAGGGGCTGCCACAGAGAGGAGGGGGTCAAGCTATTTTTCAAAGCACCCGAAGGCCAGACAAGGAATAACAGATGGAAACTGATCAAGGAGAGATTCAACCTGGAAATAAGGAGAAATTTTCTGATAGTGAGAGCAATCAACTAAAAAAAAATGGAACAGAAGTTGCCTTCGTAAGTTGTGGGAGCTTCATCCCTGGAGGCTTTCAAGAAGAGACTGGACTGCCATCTGTCAGAAATGGTGTAGGGTCTCCTGCTTGGGCAGGGGGGTTGGACTAGATGACCTACAAGGTCCCTTTCCAACTCTGTTATTCTAAAAAAAAACCCCGCCTGCCTTCAAGCCAGCTAAAACCATTTGCCAAATTTAAGGGAAAACCTCTTCTACACACACACCCGGCCTTCCTTCCTCTTGTTCTCCCCCCCCCCCCCAAAAAAATCTTTCTAATCTTTAATTCTGTCACGAAAACCCAACCTTTGAACGTTTCGTTTCTCTTTCGTTGTCAGAAAGGGCAGCCGTTGAAACTGATTATCATGTCTGCGACGCTGCGAGTCGAGGATTTCACCGCTAACCAAAAGCTTTTTCCTGTTTCTCCTCCGGTTATCCAGGTGAAAAGGGAGTGGGAGAGGGGGTGGATGGCTTAGAAAAAATAAATGAGATTTTTGAACATTTTTCACGGGCTTCCTTTCCAATCTCTGCTTCATCACAATCCTCTTTCTGCCAGTCTCGCTCCAAAGCCTTCCCGGTTCTGACTTCCCCCGGTTTGGTGAAGATAAAATTAAGTCGAGTTTAAGTGGCTGGCGATTTTATATTTCTAGGTGTTTTGCAGGTAGTCCTCGACTTACAACGGTTTGTTTAGTGACCGTTCAAAGCCACAACGGCATGGAAAAATGGGACTGACGGCTGTTTTTCACATTGATGACCGTTGCAGCTTCCCTGTGGTCATGTGATCGAAATTCGGACGCTTGGCGACTGGTTCATATTTATGACGGTCCCATGATTCCCCTTTTTGCGACCTTCCGACCAAGCAAAGTCAACGGGGAAGCCGTGATTCACTTAACAACCGTGTGACTCACTGTTAAACAGCTGCAGTGATTCACTTAACGACTGTGGCAAGAAAGGCACTAAAATGGGGCAAAGCTCGCTTCACTGTCTTGCCTATCCACGGGGCTCTGTTGTGGTCATAAATCGAGGACTACCTGTGTTATAATTATAGATCATATTTACGTGAACCGTAAAATAAACAGCAGGCCTTTATTCTGGAAAAAATAAAGGAACGGGGCGGTAATTTAATCCAGAACCTTCTGATAATGTCGATTTAAATCTGGGTTCAGACCATTGTTTCGGTGTCGTCTTGCAATTCAGCACGTTTTTGTTTTTTGTTTTTTTTTACCTGTGGTCTTTTCTGCAATCAGGTGGATGCGAGGCAATTTCCCGTCACCGTTCATTTCAACAAGAGGACCCCGTTGGAAGATTACAGTGGGGAATGTTTCCGGAAAGTCTGCAAAATTCACCAAATGCTTCCTCCAGGTCAGAGGGCTGAGTAAAAAGGGGGAGGGGGGGAAACAGTTGCCTGAAGAGATCATCATCATCTTCATTTATTTAGCTATTGGAGCGATGAGCTCCTCCACTTGTTTATTGGACCCGTGCCCCTCCTGGCTGGTCTCAGCCAGCAGGGAGGTGACACGAGGCTGGCTCCAGGCTGTAATCAACGCCTCCTTGAGAGAGGGGTCCGTCCCGCAACCATTGAAGGTTGCGGTGGTGAGGCCCCTCCTCAAGAAGCCTTCCCTGGATCCAGCAGATTTAAAAAACTTTTCGTCCAGTCTCCAAGCTTGTGTGCCAAGGTACACCCACACGAGTCCCATCCTTCGCGAGCTGCACTATCTGCCGATTGCACTCCGGTCACAATTCAAGGTGTTGGTTGTTACCTTTAAAGCCCTACATGGCTCAGGACCAGTTTTATCTGCGTGACCGCCTTCTGCCGCACTCCTCCCAACGACCACTGAGGTCGCACAGGGCCGGCCTTCTTCAGGTCCCGTCGGCCAGACAGTGTCGGCTGGCGGGTCCGCGGGGGAGGGCCTTCTCTGTAGCCGCTCCGACTCTGTGGAACCAACTTCCCCCTGAGATCTGTACTACCCCCACCTTACTGGCTTTCCATAAAGCCCTTAAGACCTGGCTTTTCCGGCAGGCCTGGGGCCAATAATGGACTGATCGGCCCATGTATGTTTGTGTGAATGTTTTATTTTAATATTGATGTATTTTTAATTTTTTTTTAATATATATATATGTTTCTATTGTCTTTTTTTATATACTGTAAATAAATAAATAAATAAATTTAACAACCCCATAATCCCTTGCCGGGCGGAGTCTGGGCAACTGAATGGAGCTGAGTGTTTACTGGCCGGATGCCCTTCCTGTCGCCAATGCGGAGTTTTGTTCAGCAGATATATTCTCATCGTGCCCAGAGAGAGAAATATCTGCCTCTACCTAGGATTGAACTCACAGCCTCCTGATTGTGAGGTGAGAGCTCCACCTCTAGGCCACCGCACCACTCAGTTGCCTGAAGAGATACCTATACAATTTAATTTTGTCTTTGCAAAGCATTCAAGTAAGAGCAGCAGTACGTAATTCCCTGATGGAGTTGCAATAAAGTTCCAAGCGAGGGGTCCTTGGTGCTCTCCGAGCTTGGTTATTTTCTTGCTTTTCATTACCCAACTAAGGTAACATCATCAGTGCTAGAAAGAAGTAGGGTTTGCACACTGCTACCACTGATGATGTTACCTAGTTGGGCCATGAAACATCTGTAAGCAAACCAGCAAGCTCAGAGAGCACCAAGGACCCCACAGTTCTCCTCTTCTTCCTCCTCCTTTACTCCACACACCCCACTCCCTTCTAAAACTGATGATGTTACCTAGTTGGGTCATGAAACATCTGCAAGAAATCAACCAAGCTCAGAGAGCACCAAGGACCCCACAGTCTTCCTCTTCCTCCTCTTCCTCTCCACATACTCCACTCCCTTCTAGCACTGATGATGTTACCTAGTTGGGTCATGAAAGGTCTGCAGGCAAACCACCAAGCTCGGCGAGCACCAGGGACCCCTCACTTCAACCCTGAGCTACAAATATTCCCTTTAAAGTTCTGACTACCCATAGATTTCTCTGCTTCTTCCCCAAAGCAGGCCCACCAAGCTGGATGCCTACCCCCATCATCCCCAGCCAGGTCTTTTGGCATTTAAACATTTCGATATTCTGCAAAGGGAGCAGGAGGTTTTCATTTTTTGCAGAGACGGATGTTCTACGCTCTTTGCAACTTTCTCTCGGGTGGTACACTTCAAAATGCCGTCCTTCCTTCCTTCCCTTTCGCAGGGGGCATTTTGGTATTCTTAACCGGACAGGCCGAAGTCCATTCTCTGTGTCGGAGGCTAAGGAAGTCCTTCCCTTTTTGCAAAAATGCAACCCCGGGTAAGTTTTGCACTCTTAAATTTTACTCCTGTTGTCCTCCTATTTAAGGCTTTCTCAAAACAGCAACGCGAAAAAAAAAGGGCAGTTGAACCCTTGAGAGCACAGCCGTTTCATCTCTGATCTGGGAGGAGGCAACCTGTGGCATGGATCTAGAGGTTTTGGATGTTAACTTGGGCAAGGGATTGTGGGAGGTGTAAATTCAAGCATCGGGAGGGCACAGGTTGTTTACCTGTGCTCTACATTTTTCTGGTTTAAATCTTTAGGGATGATACCAGGGGTGAAATGCTACCGGTTAGGCCCGGTTTGCCCGAACCGGTAGTAAAAATGTTACTGGTTCGCCCGAACCGGTAGTAAAAATGTTATTGGTTCGCCCGAACAGGTATTAAAAATGTTACTGGTTCGCCCGAACCGGTAGTAAAAAAAAATGCTTTAAAAAAGTTTAAAAAAAAAAAAGGTTCCGACAATCAGCTGTGCCGCGCGATCCTCGGAACCTTTTTTTTACTTTTTTAAAGTATTTTTTTACTATAGGTTCCGGCGAATATGTAGTAAAAAAATACTTTTAAAAAGTTTTTTAAAAGGTTCTGACGATTCGTGGGCACAGCTGATTGTCACAGCTGATCGTCGGGACTTTTTAAAAACTTTTTAGCATTTTTTAACTACTGGTGTTAAAAAATGCTAAAAAAGAAAAAAAAAGTTGGCTACGCCCACCCAATCACATGACCCCTCCCCACCAAGCCACGCCCACCAAGCCACGCCCACAGAACCGTTAGGGAAAAATTTTTGAATTTCACCACTGGATGATACGTAGCTGTTTTTCCTTTGCTAACAGAAAATATAATACAGGTAGTCCTCGACTTACGATGCTCAACATTTCTGTTGCTAAGTGAGGCAGTTAAGTGAATTTTATTACATATTACGACCTTTCTGGCCTCGGCAGTGGTTAAGTTAGTCACTCGGTTGCTAAGTGAATCTGGCTTCCCTGTTGACTTTGCTGGTCAGAAGTTCGCAAAACGGGATCACATGACCCCGGGACACTGCAAGTCATAAATTTACAGTCATAAATGCAAGTCATAAATATGCAACCGTTATAAATACGAGTTGCCAAGCATCCGAATTATAATCATGTGACCCACGGGGACGCTACAATGATTATCAGTGTGAAAACGCTCATAAGTCCCTTTTTCCAGTGACGTAAGCGGTCACTAAATGAACTGTTGCAAATCGAGGACTACCTGTAGTCTTGGGGCAATTGATTTTCTCCATTCTTTCATATCTTTGAGGTGACGCTGATGTCTGGTAATATGTGAACCCCATCAGGGAGTTCTGGCCCTGTTCATCACTCTCTTAAATTGGCTTTTTGAATCATTCACTCTGGAGCTGTTTCTCTCTGGACACTTTAAGAGGGGAGGGCTTCACCTCCCATAATTCCCCAGCCAGAATGGATGGACTTGCTGGGGAATTCTGGGAGTTGAAGTCTGTCCATGTTGCCTGGGGAATTCTGGGAGTTAGTTCATCTGTACTGACTGGGAAAAATTTGGGAGTTGGTCCACTCCTGCTGGCTGGGGAATTCTGGGAGTTCAAGTCTGTCCATGTTGCCTGGGGAATTCTGGGAGTTCAAGTCTGTCCATGTTGCCTGGGGAATTCTGGGAGTTCAAGTCCGTCCATGTTGCCTGGGGAATTCTGGGAGTTCAAGTCCGTCCATGTTGCCTGGGGAATTCTGGGAGTTAGTTCATCTGTGCTGACTGGAAAAATTTGGGAGTTGGTCCACCCTTGCTGGCTGAGGAATTCTGGGAGTTAGAAGTCCATCCATGCTAGCTGGTGATTTCTGGAAGTTCTACTAACATTTTATAGTCCTGATTGAGAAAGATGTGGGTTTGCTCTTTGTAGGCTCTGAAAATGAGGACAGTTCCGTAGAAGCCATCAGAAGGTTTAAGAAATCCAGACAGAAAAAGAAGCACGCTCTTCAAGTAAGCTAAATTTTCCTGCCTCTGTCATAAATGCAGGCTGGTTGCCAAAGCCCAAATTTTGATCATGTGACCATTTATACGCTGCAAAAGTTACAGGTACAAGAACCAGTTATAAGTCACTTTTTTCATTGCTGCTGTAACTTTGGTCACTAAATAAATGGTTATGTCGAGGACAACCTACTGTATATTTGCTCCTTCTTAAAAAAAATCCCCCAAAATATCTTAGTTTTGCACATTCATCTCCTAAGTACCCTCTATCTACTAAATGATAAGAATCTGATTTATCTTCTTGCTTTAGATGATTGGATATTTTCGTACTTCTCAAACAGGTCTTAAGATTCTCCCAAATGCCTTCTAAATTTTAAATCTAGAAGGATGTCGAGTCTTTGAAGTTGTTGGTTTTTTTCTCTTTCTTTCTAGACCCTGCCCAAAATTGATCTGGATAATTATTCCATTCTGCCGATTGACGAAGGAGATGAAGACCGGGAGGCCGCGGAAGACGACGAAGCAGCGAACTCGGCTGGTTCGGATCTTGACCTTGATCTGGGCGAAGATTGTCTGCAAGGAGGTTTGTCCTTTCCGAGCCTTTGTGTTCTGACCCAGCCTTAGCAGAAGCAAGAAACAGACTCCTTGTCACGAAAAACCCCTCTTTATTTACCTCTTGTGAATTCATTGCATTCACCCGCCGAAAAGTCCAGGCAATAGTCCTGCAAGCAGTTAACTGCAGCAGCAGACCTTATCAGTTCCTTGCGATAATTGCCAGGCCGTGAGCTCCCAGCCGAAAGGCTGCAAATTAAGTTCTGGCAAGCATTCTCTGTGGCATGAAACACGATGAGCCAAATCTTCAGAAATACGAACTGTTGTCTCCTACAACAACTACTCCCCTTTCCTTCTATTTATTCCCCAGCCAGGGAGGGGCCATTCAGCTTCCATGTGTGCTTTGCTTCCCAAGTTGACTCCTTGTCCTCCATTGCTCACCTCTCCTAACTGCTCTGCGCATACGTGCATCTGGAACAGGCCCCAGCTGTTCTTCCTCCTCACTCAGATCAGCCTCCAAAGGCAGCTGCCTTTCCGGTGGCTGGGAAATGTCGGACAGCCCTGGCTCTATCTCTGTGTCCGACACGAAGAATCCATCAGAGCCTTCCCCAGACTCCAGCACTGGCCCAAGTTCCTCCCCAACCTCCTCATCGTCCGAGTCTGCCGCCAGCTCTGCTGGCAGCTGGCGGGCCACAACACTTTGAAAGTTGGCTGAGTTTGCACAGAGAGATTTTTAATCGTGGTTAGCCGATCAAACCACATTAGCCTGAGTAACATTGTATTGAGCCATAATAAGATGAGGCACCATCTGATGAAGCCTCTTTTTTTCTATTTTATGGACAGATCTTGCCTTCATATTAACATAGGAAAACAAACCCTGGCTTATTCAACAACCCACGAATATTAAGTTAGCACCTTATTATATCACCTCCTCAGAGACGTTGGTCTTTCTTTAATAGCAGGAGATATTTTTTTAAGGTTGAGTATCCCTGTTTTTAAAGTAACCACTCTGTTAGATTTATGGTCAATACATTTCCTAAATAAAGTCACTAAGAGACTAGTTCTCATGAAGCTGCCAGAAAAATGCATGGTGCTTTTCTTCTTCCCTTGCCTCTTAGCTCTGATTTTGAAAAACACATTGAAACGTATTTATTTACTGGTTATATTTTTATTTTTATACTGCCTTATTTCTCGAGGATTCACAGGGGCGAGCAGTTAAAACAAAAACACGTAAGGTTAATGATCAAATAGTTAAAAAAATAACAGAAGTCTTACTGTGTCTGGAAAAATACAGATTATAGTACTAAGAACCTAGCAGGCTAATCTTTTCAGCACTTAGATTTTTTTTCCCTGTTTATAATTTGAATGCAGGTGAAAAACCGGATTCTTCCCATCCACTTTACGTTCTTCCTCTCTACTCTTTGCTGGCTCCTGAAAAGCAAGCCAAGGTAAGACTAAACACCCCTGTAGGAATATTGGGGTACATTCAGAAAAGCTGTGTGTACTCATGAACATTTGTAGACTTAGACTTAGAATAACTGTATTGTCACTTTGAACTTACACTAATCGACATACATTAAAATGAAATTTCGTTGCATACAACTCTCAAAGGGTCTCCACCTCTAATATACACTACATAAACATGACAAAATGAATGAATGAAAATGAATGAATAATATACCCACATATATGACACAGAGAAACAACACCATCTAGTTTGGATGTATACATGTACATGGCGAGAAAATTGAATCTTGCGAGTTTACCAGACAGATGGCCTAGGGAACAAAGCTGTTCCAGAATCTGGTAGTCCTGCTTGAAATACTTCGAAACCTCCTCCCGGAGGGGAGCAACAGAAACAGACCGTAAAGTGGGTGTGTGTGGTCTCTAACTGCTTCAAGCTTTAAGCACATAGCACTTATAAGCAGTATCCTGAATAACGGGAAGCGAGTTTCCTATAATCTTCTCCGCTGTCCTCACCACTCTCTGTAGGGACTTTCTATCTGAGGCATTGCGGCCACCAAACCAAACAGGGATGCAGTTTGTTAAAACGCTCTCCATCGTGCCTCTGTAAAAATTGCAGTGTCCCGGGGTCGTGTGTTCACCTTTTGCAACCTTCTGACAAAGGCAAGGGGGAAGCCAGACCACATTCCACCCAAGTAATGGAGTCTTTACAAATAGGGCATGGCCGGCGGGAAGCCTGGAACTCTCCCAACATAGAGAACATCACCGCAAATGCTCCTTGTGGAAGGAGTGACTAGTAGACTTCATTCTCTTGTCTTTGGTGGGATGGTTCTTTTTTTCTCATCCATTGAAACCTGCCCCCATCTCAGGTTTTCAGGCCGTCTCCACCTGGGACCAGGCTGTGCGTCGTGGCCACCAATGTGGCAGAGACGTCTCTGACCATCCCAGGCATCAGATACGTGGTTGATTGTGGGAAGGTCAAGAAACGGTTCTACGACAAAGTCACCGGCATCTCATCCTTCAAGGTTATGTGGACGTCCCAGGCTTCGGCCAACCAGCGGGCGGGCCGGGCGGGCCGAACAGAGCCAGGCCACTGCTACAGGTCAGCTATCTCAGAGCAGTAACTATATTGAATTCTACTGTATAGTGCAATATTAATGCAATATCAAGGGTTTTCAATTCAATTGTATAGAATGTGAAGGATGTGTGTTTTTGTTTTTATTTCTTATGTATAATATGCACTGAAGTTGGCATTTAGTTTCGTTGTATGAGGTGCAATGACAATAAACTAAACTAAAAAAAAAACACTGGATGCAGTA
>QLTV01000034.1:147300-159918 GCA_003457575.1 Thermophis baileyi | reverse complement strand
GGAAAAGGCAAGAAGAAAAGAGGAGAATGAAGGCTACCTACCATTAAATCCTCTGCTGCACATAGCTCCACAATGTTTGAATAAACTGTGGGGTCCCATCAGTGTTAGTGAGCACTGATGATGTTACCTAGTTGGGTCATGAAACATCTGCAAGAAAACCTCAAAGCTCAGAGAGCACCAAGAACCCCACAGTTGTCTCCTCCTCCTCCTCCTCCTCCTCCTCATCATCATCATCATCATCTCTGCAAACCCCCTCCCTGCTAGCACTGATGATGTTACCTAAGTTGGGTCATGAAACATCTGCAAAAAAACCACCAAGCTCAGAGAGCACCAAGGACCCCACAGTCGTCTTCTTCCTCCTCCACTCTGCAAATTCCACTCCCTTCTAGCACTGATGACGTTACCTAGTTGGGTCATGAAATGTCTGCAAGAAAACCACCAAGCTCGGAAAGCACCATAAACCCCTCCTCCTCCTCCTCCTCCTCCCAATCTCCACTCCCTTCTAACCCTGATGATGTTACCTAGTTGGGTCATGAAACGTCTGCAAAAAAACCCGCCAAGCTCAGAGAGCCCCAAGGACCCCACAGTTTAACCCTGAGCTATAAATATTCTCTTCTATCAATTCCCAAATTTTCGGGAAAGTGTCTTTAATTCCCTAGCTCTGATGACAAGGCTGGTCAGCCCTTGGTACCCATTGGGTGAACGTAGTAACATCTGGTTTGGGCAGCTGGGTCCTTGGAAGGGCAGAGTCTTAGTGTGTGCACAGTGTATGTGTGTACATATGGACAATATTTTCACACACGCTTCGGTTTCCTTTTTAAAACCCCTTTCTGTCACCATCACAATCCTAAATCGTCTTGATTTTTTTGAACACAACAAGGGGATTAGCACAGTTCTTCAAAAATGGATGTTTGTTAGCCACTAGTTGTTGTTTTTTCCCCAAGGATTGTTCTGATCTCCGTTGTTCACTTTTTTGTGTCCCAGGCTCTATTCTTCAGCTGTGTTCAGTGATTTTGAGCAGTTCTCGGCTCCCGAGATCACCCGGCGACCTGTGGACGATTTAATTCTGCAAATGAAAGCGTTGAACATCGAGAAGGTGGGAGTCCCCATTTTTTAAGGAACTTCCTTGATAGGTAGTCCTTGACTTACAACCGTTCGTTTTGAAGTTACAACGTCCCCGTAAAACTGTGAACTTGTGACTGGTTCTTGTGCTTACAACCATTGCAGCATTCCCCAGGATCACGTGATCAAAATAACAGCGTGGTTCCTGTTTGCAACCTTTCCAGAGCCCAAAGTCGATAGGAAAAGCTGGGTTTACAAGATTCACTTAACAGCCATATGATTCATAAAAAAAGAGGAATCAATATACGGTATTTTCCAAAGGCAAGACAAGAAACAATGGGTGGAAACTATAATCAAGGAGAGAAGCAACCTGGAATTAAGGAGGAATCTTCTAACAGTAAGAACAATTAACCAGTGGAACGCCTTGCCTCCAGAAGTTGTGGGTGCTCCATCACTGGAGGTTTTTAAGAAGAGACTGGACAGCCACTTGTCTGGAATGGTATAGGACAGGGCTGTCAAACTCCCGGCTCACGGGCCGGATGCATCACACACTGGCCACGTCCACGTCCGGTTTAACAAAGGGGGGGGAAGTCCCGATATGTCACGTGATGACGTGAGTTTGACACCCCTGGTGTAGGTTCTCCTGCTTGAACAGGGGGATGGACTATAAGACCTCCAAGGTCTTCTCCTCTCCTCTCCTCTCCTCTTCCCACTCCTACTCCTACTCCTGTTCCATCACATCTCAGCACATCCCATCCTATCCTACCCTCCAAAGCACCTGAAGGCAAGACAAGAAGCAACGGATGGAAACTAATCGAGGAGAGACGCAACCTAGAACTAAGGAGAAATTTCCTAACAGTGAGGACAATTAACCAGTGGAAAGGCTTGCCTCCAGAAGTTGTGAATGCTCCAACACTGGAGACTTTTAAGAGACTGGACAGCTACTTGTCCAGAATGGTATAGGGTTTCCTGCCTGAGCAGGGGGTTGGACTAGAAGACCTCCAGGCTTCCTTGTGAGTCTTATTCTGTCCTGTTCTGATTTACTTAACAATCATGGCAACAAAAAAAGTCATAAAATCAGGCACTGAACGATTGCATCACTTAGCGATGTAAGTTCCAGTCCCAATTGTGGTCGTAAGTCAAGGACTGCCTGCATTCAGTTTGGTCAAATCTCCTTCCTAGCTTTTGTTCATTCTTTTTTTTTTTTTAAAGGGAATTATTTCTTGTAAGCCTGAAATCGTTCGCTGGGGAGCCCTTCTTCCATCTCCCAAGGTCCTTCCCTCATACCATCCCAATACTCCACCGCACGTATCTCTCCATCTCATCCGTTGTCTCTTTGCTCTCTGTAGGTAATCAACTTCCCATTTCCTACCCCTCCGTCCACCGATGCCCTGAAGGCTGCGGAGGAATTGTTGATCGCCCTCGGCGCCTTGAAGGCTCCTACCACATCTGGAAGGTATGAAAGACGAAAGGGACTAGAAGAACCTTGAACAAAGGCAGTCGGTTGCATTTCTGAATCTATTTTTGCATAAGTACAACATCTGATCCGTTGGGAGACGTCCATCTCAGACGTTGTTGTGGTCCGCCTGCGGAGCTGGCAGCAGAGTCGGACAGCGAGGAGGATGGGGAGGAACATGGGCCAGTCCTGGAGTCTGGAGAAGGCTCTGTGTCGGAGGCAGAGATCCAGCCCGGGCCATCTGGGAGGTCTCTGCTGCCTCCGGAGCCTCCAGAGGCTGACATGAGCGAGGCAGAGGAACAGGGGGAGCCTGTTCCCAATGCGCGCATGCGCAGGGCTGCCAGAAGGCAAGAACAGTTAAGGAAGAAAAGGGCTACTCGGGAGTAAGGCTTGGAGATGATTGGCCCCTCCTATAGGACATAAAAGAGGAGCACTAGCCCGGACTCCATGTTTCTGTTGGGCCTTGCCAAGTTTCTTGATTGAGCATTGCAGGAAGCAACTTGGTTCATTTCTGTTCGGTGTAACTCAGCAGCTCCGTTTTGAATCTGTACTCCGTTTTGGCCTTGCAAAGCTACTTGCCAATTAGGTCTTTGGCAGCGTGTCAAGAGAGATAAAGGTGGGTGCTTATCAGCCTTCTCCCGAAAAACTCTGGCAGACTTCGGTCAGACTAATTACAACTGTTTGAGACTTATTACGGCTGGGAATGAACATAATTCACAGCCGTTGAAATAAAAAGAGGTTTTTTGGGACTACGTTTGTGTTTTATACTTTATCAGGAAGCCTAGGTCAGAACAGACAATTAGGATATAATTTCACCAAATGATACAGGTAGTCCTTGACTTACAACAGTTCATTTAGTGACCGTTCAAAGCTACAACAGCACTGAATGAAGTGACTTATGACCGTTTTTCACACGGTGGTTGCAGCATCCCCTTGGTCACATGGTTTGCATTCAGTTGCTTGACAATTGACTCACACTTATGATGGTTGCGGTGTCCTGGAGTCACGTGATCCCCTTTTGCGACCTTCTGACAGACAAAGTCAGTGAGGAAACCAGAATCACTTAACAACCGTGTAATTTAAGAACTGCAGTGATCCACTTAGCAACGGTGGTGAGAAAAGTCGTAAAATGGGGCCAAAACTCTTAACAAATTTCTCACTTAACATAAATGTTGGGCTCAATTGTGGTCATAAGCTGAGGACTGTATTTTAGTGGGTCAAGCCTTCCCCCCCCCCGCCCCTATCTAAAGTTGCAGTTTTCTTTTAAGTTGGAGTAGCAATAGCAATAGCATTTAGACTTATATACTGCTTTACAGTGCTTTATAATCCTCTCTAAGTGGTTCACAGAGTCAGCATATTGCCCCCAACAATCTGGGTCCTCATTTTACCCACCTCAGAAGGATGGAAGGCTGAGTCAACCTTGAGCCGGTGAGATTTGAACTGTTGAACTGCAGCTAGCAGTCAGCTGAAGTAGCCTGCAGTGCTGCACTCTAACCACTGCGCCACCTTGGCTCAGTAACTCTCTCAGGACACTTCATGCTTTTCGAGAAAGTATGACCACACATTGATTAAAAGTTACTTGTAGAAGAGAATCTTTGTAGCTCAGGGTTGAAATGAGGGGTCCTTGGTGCTCTCTGAGCTTGATGGTTTTCTTGCAGACGTTTCATGATCCTACTAGGTAAAGTCATCAATGCTATGATGAGGTTTGGTAATGAAACATCTGCAAGAAAGCCACCAAGCTCAGGGAGCACCAAGGACCCCACAAACATACCAAGAGATGATTTAGAACAATAGAATAAGCTGGAAGGGACCTTGGAGGTCTTCAACCCCCTGCTCAAGCAGGAGAATCTATACCATTTCAGATAAGTGACTGTCTAGTCTCTTCTTAAAAACCTCCAGGGATGGAGCGCCCACGATTTCTGAAGGAAAGCTATTTGACTGGTTAATTGTCCTCACAGTTAGGAAGTTTCTCCTTAATTCCAGGTTGCTTCTCTCCTTGATTAGTTTCCATCCATTGTTTCTTGTCCTGCCTTCTGGTGCTTTGGAGAATAAGTTGACCTCCTCTTCTTTGTGGCAGCCCCTCAAATACTGAAACACTGCTATCATGTCACCCCTAATTCTTCTTTTCTTTAGACTAGCCAGACCCAAATCCTGCAGCCGTTCTTCACATGTTTTAGTCTCCAGGCCTTTGATCATCTTAGTTGCTCTTCTCTGAACTTTTTCCAAAGTCTCAACATCTTTTTTGTAGTATGGTGACCAAAATTGGTTGGAGTATTCCAGGTGTGTGGTCTTACTAGGGTTTTATAAAGCGGTAGGAAAACACTTCACCTGATCTTGATTCTATGCCTCTGTTTATACAACCCAGGATTGTATTAGCTTTAATTTAGAATTAAAATTTAAAGAATTTAATTCTTCAAAAGAAAGGATTAAACATCGAGAAGGTGGGAGGGAGTCCATTTTTTTTTTTAGCACTTGGTTGAAAGATAGTCCTTGACTTACCTTTCATTTGTTTAATGACCTTCCTTCCTTCCCTCCCTTCCAAATTTCCTTGTTCCCTTCTTCCAGGTTAGAAAAGCTGCAGGAAGCCAAGTTCAGCTGTCCCATCAGCCCTTTGGGTGTCCTCATGGCCTCCTTCCCGGTAGCCCCACGTTATGCCAAGATGCTCGCCTTGAGCCAACAGCACCACTGCCTGCCATACACCATCGCCTTAGTCTCAGCCTTGACGGTGAGGGAGCTGTTTGAAGAGTTCAACAGGTAAAGCCATGGTGGGCCTACTGAGAAACTGAGCCCATTGCTGGGTCAATGGTTTTATGGGCTCCAACCCTCAAAATTTGTCCATGGATTTGGAAGAGTCAAGACTGACTCGAGGGCCTAACGAAAAATTCAGTATAGGCAGTCCTCGACATAATGACCACAGTTGAGTCCATAATTTCCATTGCTAAGCAAGTGACTTTTGCCTCATTTTAGGACCCAAAGGTGCTTTTTCAGGAGGCCACTGGACTTTCTGGTTTTTCTTTGAAGACGTTTCGCTTCACATCCGAGAAGCTTCTTCAGCTCTGACAGGACAGTGGGGAATGGAAGGATTTACACTCCTTGCAGACAGCTGATCATTTGCATCCTTTTGAATGATTGAAGCACTTGGAGGTTTATCTGTGTCCTGTGTCCTGTGTCCAAAAATTGCAGGCTACAGGAATCAGGAGCACTACTCAGCTGACCCTGAGGACACAGATAAACCTCCAAGTGCTTCAACCATCCTCTAAAAGGATGCAAAGGACCAGCTGTCTGCAAGGAATATAAATCCTTCCATTCCCCACCATCCAGTCAGAGCTGGAGAAGTGAAACGTCTTCAAAAGAAAAAACAAGAAAGTCCAGTTGCCTCCTGAAAAAGCACCTTTGGGACAACCATGGCCTGGATGACTGAGAATCTCTACAGACTTTTAGCTATGCAATTTGGGATGAAGACCTTTCGAATGGTGTGGAAGTATGAAAGAATTTCCAGAGGAAAAAAATTGCAGACTACAGGAACCAGGAGCACCACTCAGGTGGCCCTGAGGGGACAAATAAACCTCCAAGTGCCCTCAATGACCCTCCAAAAGGATGCAAATGACCAGCTGTCTGCAAGGAATATCAATCCTTCCATTCCCCACCATCCAGTCAGAGCTGAAGAAGCTTCTTGGGTGAGAAGCGAAACGTCTTCAAAGAAAAACCAGAAAGTCCAGTTGCCTCTTGAAAAAGCACCTTTGGGACAACCATGTCCTGGATGTCTGAGACTCTCCATGGACACTCATTTTATGACCTTTCCTGCCACAGTGGCTAAGGGAATCCATGCAACTGTTAAGTTAGCAGCACGGTTGTTAAATGAATCTGGCTTCCCCGTTGACTTCGCTTGTCAGGAGGTCACAAAAGGGGATCACGTGACCCCAGGATGCCGCAGCCGTCATAAGTACATGCCAGTTGCTAAGTGTCTGAATTTTGATCGCCTGACCATGGGGATACCGCAATGGACATAAGTGTGAAAAACAGACATAAATCACTGTTTAGTGGCCGTTGTAACTTCAGACGGACACTAAATGAATGGCTGTAAGTCAAGGACTACCTATACAGGTACTGCTTGACTTACAACCATTCCTTTAACAGCCATTCGAAGCTCGAACAGCATGGAAAAAAGTGCCTTAAAACCAGTGATGATATAAGCATGAATATTCATGTGGGGGTCCCTGGTGCTCTCTGAGCTTGGTTGTTTTCTTGCAGACGTTTCATTACCTGACTAGGTTACATCATCAGTGCTAGAAGGGAGTGGGGTTTGTGAGGAGGAGGAGAAGGAATGCTGTGGGGTCCCTGGTGCTCTCTGAGCTTGGTGATTTTCTTGCAGACGTTTCATGACCCAGCTAGGTAACATCATCAGTGCCAGAAGGGAATGGGGTTTGTGGAGTGGCGGAGAAGGAGAACGAGAACTGTGGGGTATTTGATGCTCTCCCCCCTGCCCTCTGAGCTTTCTTGCTTTCTTGAAGACATTTCATTACCCAACTAGATAGCATCATCAGTGCTAGAAGGGAGTGGGGTTTGCTGTCAGTTTACATTCTGGTGACTTGCCCCATCAGTGGGGGTGATCTCAGAGATTCTTTGGTTGGTCTGTTTACTCTTTGGCAGTTTCTTGATTGGGGTGTTGTTTACTTGATTGTTGGTCTGATATTAACCTTGGCGTTAATCTATGCTGATCTGGGTGCTGATTGCTGGTGGAGAGCTGGTTGGTTCTTTTTGTTCTTTTTTGGGCTGGGTGACAGTCCCTTTTGCATAGTCTATACATGTTGTTGATGTCTATGTGTCTTTAAACTGACAGCAAACAGCACAGTTTGACCCTTTCTTAAAGCATACCAGCATCCTACTAGCACTGATTATGTTAACTAGTTGGGTAATGAGCCGAGGTGGCGCAGTGGTTAGAGTGCAGCACTGCAGGCTACTTCAGCTGACTGCTAGCTGCAGTTCAGCGGTTCAAATCTCACCGGCTCAAGGTTGACTCAGCCTTCCATCCTTCTGAGGTGGGTAAAATGAGGACCCAGATTGTTGGGGGCAATATGCTAACTCTGTAAACCGCTTAGAGAGGGCTGTAAAGCACTATGAAGCGGTATATAAGTCTAAGTGCTAGTGCTAATGAAATGTCTGCAAGAAAACAGCCAAGCTCAGAGAGCATCAAATACCCCACAGTCATCCTCCTCCCTCCTCCTCCTCCCTGCAAACCCCACTCCCTTCTAGCACTGATGATGTTACCTAGTTGGGTAATGAAAGGTCTGCAAGTATCAAATACCCCACAATCATCGTCTACCTCCTCTCCTTCTTCTCCTCCCTGCAAACCCCATTCCCTTCTAGCACTGATGATGTTACCTAGTTGGGTAATGAAAGGTCTGCAAGAAAACAAGAAGGCTCAGAGAGCACCAAAGAGCCTACAGTCCTCCTTATCCTCTTCTCCTTCTCTGCCACACCACAAATCCTTTTCCCTTCTAGCACTGATGATGTTACCTAGTTCGGTAATGCAATGTCTGCAACAAAACAGGCAAGCTCAGAGAGCACCAAGGACCCCACATTTCAACCCTCAGCTACAAATATTCTCCTTTATGAATATTCATAATTAGCAAACCTCAAGTTACTTCTATTATTGTCTTCAAGAAAGAATTATCGGAATAGTTCAATAGAAAGAAACATCAGTTTTGTTCCCTTGGAAATTTTGATAAAGCTTGCTGAGAACTTTGCACTCCAAGGTTTCTCCAATTATCGCATTCCTTCCACATTTCACGCTCCCCTCCTCTAAAAATTTGTTTTCTTCCCCAAATCAGCATCTAGGGCAGGGTGGATAAAAATCGATTTTAAAAAAAAATCAAAAAAAATCAGATTTTTTAAAATTTAAATCGGATTTTTTTTATTTAAACTGGATTTTTTTTTAATTTTTATCAAATTTATTGTAATAAAATGCTTTTGGAGTAAAAATTTATCTAAAGATAGTTTTCTATTTAAAATACATTAATAATTTAGTTTATACAGCATGAAATGCAGCTTAGTGATGTAGCATGAGGCTGTATATTCTGCAATCTTTACATTTTTGGTAAACTCATTCAATGAATCCAAGCTCTGCAAGCTGAGATAACATGCACTGCATTGATGCATTCACACATTTTCACAGTAACCATGAGATAAATCATAAAGTTCAGGAATATTCCTTTATCCCATTGTTTTGCAAATCTGTGTACACTACAAACTGTATGATTGTTTGAAGAGAAATGCATCTGTACCACCAGGCTCTTAAGTGTGAGGAAGAAGGGCAAGCAGTAAAAATGAAAGTGAAACCTTCTAAGCAGCTTATAAATATAATATTAAAGGGCACCTGTCATTTCAGATCCATCATGGCAGCAGCGCCTGTTAGCGGGCATCCACTCACCTGCTGCCCACCTTGTGGTGTCCCTGCTGCATCACCAGCCGTCCCATTGAAGTGAATGGGAATGTCGGTCAGTCAACAGCGGGTCAGAGGAGGAGCCGCTGCGGGACAGAGATGACAGTTGCTCTTTAAAAATTATGATGTTGATTTAAATCAAGCCTTTTCACTAGTGATTTAAAACATGATTTAAATCGACTTGATATAAATCAAATCCACCCTGATCTATGGACATTGTATCTTGAATGGAGATGCAGCCAAAACCAGAAGCAGCTCTCTAACATTTTAGTGAGTGATTCTGTAAAGATGAATGTGGGTCTTTCTTGGAAGAGACAGTTATGTTCTTTAGCATCTCCACCCAACTCTGCTATGTGTGTGGGCTTCTTTCCCGCAAGGTTTTTTTTTCTTCTGCGCATGCGCAGAAGCTGAGTTTCCGGCACTGCACATGCATCGCCATGTTGTTTTCGGCTTTTTTTTTTTTTACTGCACATGCACACGCAAAGCGTGCGCGCGCCCCTGAGGCGCGGCCACGCGGCACGGGAGGAAGCGAACCGGCAGCGAAGTAAGTTAGAACCCGCCCCTGGCCTGCACGATGGACTGATCGTTTGATTGAATCCTTCATTTATTCATTTTATTATGCAGGCCTGCCCTGAATGAAGAAGAGCAGGAGAACATCAAAGGGAAGAGAGCCCGTGTGGCACAGATGCAAAGGATTTGGGCAGGCCAAGGACCTTCTCAGAAGCTGGGAGATCTCATGGTGATGCTAGGTAAAACTGATCTACTTGTTGGTTGGGTTGGGGGCTGTAAACTTTCAAGGGGGTTAGGGTTTTCCACCACAGATGAGAGACCACGATCACGTGAAGGGTTAGCACCACTTTATAATGCCTTGGTAAGGCCACACTTGGAATACTGCATCCAGTTTTGGTCGCCACGATGTAAAAAAAGATGTTGAGACTCTAGAAAGAGCGCAGAGAAGAGCAACAAAGATGATTAGGGGACTGGAGGCTAAAACATGAAGAACGGTTGCAGGAACTGGGTATGTCTAGTTTAATGAAAAGAAGGACCAGGGGAGACATGATAGCAGTGTTCCAATATCTCAGGGGCTGCCACAAAGAAGAGGGAGTCAAGCTATTCTCCAAAGCTCCTGAGGGTAGAACAAGAAGCAATGGGTGGAAACTAATCAAGGAGAGAAGCAACTTAGAACTAAGGAGAAATTTCCTGACAGAACAAGTGGAAAGGGTTGCCTCCAGAGGTTGTGCATACTCCATCACTGGAGGTTTTTAAGAAGAGATTGGACAACCATTTGTCTGAAATGGTATACGGTTTCTGCTTGAGCAGGGGGTTGGGCTAGAAGACCTCCAAGGTCCCTTCCTCCTCTCCTCTCCTCTCCTCTCCTCTCCCCTCCTCTCCTTCCTTCCCTTCCCTTCCCTTTTCTCTCTTCTCTCCTCTCCTCTTCTCATTCCTATTCCATTGCATCTCAGCACATCCCATCCCATCCCATCCTATCCTCCAAAGCCCCTGAAGGCAGGACAAGAAGCAACGGGTGGAAATTAACCAAGGACAGAAGCCTAGAACTAAGGAGCAATTTCCTGACAGCCAGATGCTGTTATTCTGTTATTCCAGGAGCCGTGGGTGCTTGTGAATATGCAGGATGCACTCCTCATTTCTGTAGCACCAATGGCCTGCGCTACAAGGCCATGGTGGAAATCCGGCGGTTGCGTGGGCAGCTCACCACGGCAGGTAAGACTCCATACCTGTTCTCTTCTCTGGGATCTGCTCTTCCTTGTCTTGGGAGCGTCATTCAGGCCACCTCCGTCTGTCTCTTGATTCTCACAATCTCGGTACGTGTGTGTGTGTGTGTTCCCTTCCAAGTGAATGCCGTTTGCCCTGGTGCAGAGCTGTTTGTTGACCCCCAAATGAAGCCCCCCACGGAAGAACAGGTCATTTTCTTGAGACAGATCGTCCTGGCCGGACTGGGAGATCACGTCGCCCGAAGGATCCAGGCGGAGGAACTCCTTGAGGAGAAGTGGAAAAACGGCTACAAGGTCTGCCTCTCGGACCCTTTTTTTAGTGCCAGCAGTTTGCTCTTTCTGGAATTCATTTAATAAATTTTGCATACAAATTGGAAGAAAAAAGGTAGACAGAACAACTCAGCGTGTTGAAACACACGCAGATGTAATTGAAGCCATCTTTAAAAGTAGAGAAAACAAATTAAGAAACTACAAAAAGGAGGGAAGGGAAGGGAGGAAGGAAGGAATGTGAATGAAAGAAATAGAGGGAGGGAGGAATAGGAGGGAAGAAGGAAGGAAGGAAAAAGAATGAAAGAATAGAGGAAGGAATGGGAGGAAAGAAAGGAAGGAAAGAGAATAGAGAAAGGAATAAAGGGGAAAGAGAATAGAGAAAGGAATAAAGGAAGGAAAGAAGGAAAGAATAGGGAGGGAAGGAAGGAAAAAATGAAAGAAAGAGGGAGGAAGGAAGGAATAGGGGAGGGAAGGAAGGAAAGAAAGACTAGAGGGAGGGAAAGAAGAAAAGAAAGAAAGACTAGAGGGAGGAAAGGAAAAGAAAAAAAAGGAATAGAGGGAGGGAAGGAAAGAAGGAAAACGTTCCTTGTATGTTATGCATAATCATTGCTGGTTTACTAATAGGTATCATAAACTAATACAATATGATCAGTAGATAATATTGTTGTAAAATGTCACAAAACCTTTACAGGGGACTTTTAGCTGCGTAGATGTGGTTGCTGTTGGCTTGCAGTAGATGGAGTTTTTAATTCTTTTTCTTTTCCTACTTCTGCCCTCCACCCTTTTCCCTCCCTACTAGACGCCACTGTTGGACGATCCGGTCTTCATCCACCCCAATTCCGTCCTGTTTAAGCAGCTCCCGGAGTTTGTGGTGTATCAGGAAATCGTTGAAACCACCAAGATGTACATGAAAGGTGAGTGGGCGCCTGTTTTCCCTTCCTTGCCTTCTGTTTTTTAAAAAAATATTTTTTTAAGAAAAGAATCTAGACCAGGGGAGAGAGAAAAGACACCTCCAAAGAATCAGAAGGTAACGTGCAAACACATTGGCTGAGGAAATTATAATTTGTATGATGTCACTTTCTAGCCAAGCTAAACTCCTGCTTTCTCCCAATTTTTATTTTCTGGGTTGTGTCCCTTCTGAAGGGGTTTCGGCGATCGAACCTGAGTGGATCCCTCTTCTCCTGCCCCCCTACTGCCATTTTGAAAAGCCTTTGGAAGAGCCTCCTCCATTTTACTGCCCCGAAACAGGCCAGGTTCGTTGCCACAGGCCCAGCGTCTTCTGTAAGTTTGCTTTTCCCCAGGAAATAAATTATCTTTCTTTTCTCCTTAAAGTCCGCCACAAAAAAAACAGGAGCTCGGTTGCGATTCCGTTAACGTTGGTCAAAGTTTTTTGCAGTTCCGCTGGTGTTATTGCAGGAAGCTGCAATTTCTTGATGTATTTTGTAAAATTCTTGGACATGGTGCCAAGTGCCCCGATGACAATGGGGGTATCACTGTTCCGTGTTTCATCCATAATCGTGTAGTTTCGATGGCCAGGTTGCGATATTTTGTGATTTTTTTCCAGTTATTATTATTATTGTTGTTGTAAGAATGGAATGGAATAGAGAATGGAATAGAATAAGAAAGAGTAGAATAGGATGGAATAGGATGGAATA
>QLTV01000034.1:129176-139774 GCA_003457575.1 Thermophis baileyi | reverse complement strand
AGGCTCCCCTTCTCTTCCTCGGAGGCAGGAGCGCGTTTGAAAACGCTGGCAGAGGCAGAGCCCAGAGGTGCCGAGCAGTCTCGTGGGGTGTGCGTGCCCTCGACTCTCACTTGCTCTCGCTCTCCCGGCCAAAAAAGTGCCCGCAGCAAAAAGAGCGCCTCCCGGCATGCCCCCCCCTTTCCCCCCGGAAAGTAATGGGGGGGCTTATTTTCGGGGGGTGGCTTATTTCAACGCATGTCCCGAAAAGCCCTGTTGGGCTTATTATCGGGACATGTCTTATTTTCGGGGAAACACGGTACATCCCAATAGGTTGGTTCACACAAACACCCTGAGCTGCAAACATAAAGATTTAGCAGAGTACACGCACTTTATACATTTCAACCAGACAACTAACTACAGTTATTCCATGTTTTGTAGAAATAAATGCCAAGAAAGGGAATACTCTAATATGCCACTGCATATTGGGGAAAAAACCTATAGTTTTGAGTCTCTTTTCACCTGTTTCTTTGCATTTAAAAGGCTCCTGATGTTAATCGTGGCATTTTCGGTCCGTATCCACAGGATGTCGCAGCCATTTGTAAATATAGTACAGGGGTCCCCAAACTTGGCAATTTTAAGACATGTGGACTTCAACTGGCTGGAGAATTTTGGGAGTTGAAGTCCACAAGTCTTAAAGTTGCCAAGTTTGAAGACCTCTGATATAATAGCTGAATGAACATTTGCTGTCGGTGTTTGGTTATTTATTTTCCTTTGTTTAGACATGCATACCATCCAGTGGTTTTAATCTCAATGCTCGTGGCGGGCGCGATGAGCAGATTTTTCTTTCCAGATGTTGCTTTCCGCCGCAGTTTCAGTTGTGAAAATGTCCGCGGAACAACTCCGGGTTTTTGAATTTGATCATCCAGCTGGAAAGAATGAAGTAGAATGGATTTGGGTGGTATCCAGTGCCGCTTGCCAAAAAAAAAAAAAGAATTTTTAAATATAAGAAGATGGTTGTCTTGGGGAGGGAAATCTCCTAAATTTTTCTATACCTCTTCTGGCCTTAAAAATCCCCGCTATAGTAATTACTTTGAAAAACAACAGAATTATTTCCGTGTTCGTATTTGGTTATTACCCAAAGTGTTTTCTGAAATAAATTGGTTTTCATTCAATCCACTGGTTTAGCCATTCCTTGGCCAATAACGGTGTTATATATTCATTCATTGACGTTGCTGGCGATCACGGATTCTGCAACCGTCATAAATACCAGAATTTCCGTTGCTAAGCAATGCTGTTATGAAGCAAGCCATGCCCGATTTTACAACTTCTTTGCTGCCGTTGTTCAATGGAGCACTGCAGTGGTTAAGAGAATCACGTCATTAAGCGAACCCAGCTTTTTCCCCATTGAGCAAAAGCTGCTGGGAAGGTTGCAAATGGCAATTTGCAAATTGCCTTCAGAAGTTGTGGGAGCTTCATCTCTGGAAGCTTTCAAGAAGAGATTGGACTGCCATCTGTCAGAAATGGTGTAGGGTCTGCTTGGGTGCGGGGTTGGACTAGATGACCTACAAGGTCCCTTCCAACTCTTAATCTGTATCTAGATCCCTTGACCCCGGCATGCTGCACCATTGTAAATACATGCCGGTTGCCAAATGCCCAAATTTTGATCCCATGAATGTGGGGAATGCTGCAATGGTCGTAAGTGCGAGGATCGGTCGTAAGTCACTTTATTCAGCGCTGTTGTAACTTGAGCAGTCACTAAACCAATGCTAAGTCAAGAACTACCTATAATGAAAGAAAGTGGAAGAAAAAATTGGATGAATATTGGACATTCATTTGTTCTGGATGGCGTAAGAACTGCCTCGGGCAGCGGGTTGGACTAGATGACCTCCAAGGTTCCTTCCAGCCCTGGGATTCTATGGTTTATACAGGTAGTCCCCGACTTAACAGTTCATTTAGTGACTGTTACAACAAAGTTACAACATGACACCGAAAAAAGAGATGATCGTTTTTCACACTTTATGACCGTTGCAGCATCCCCACAGTCATGTGATCAAAATTCAGATGCTTGACAACTGACTCATACTTATGACGGTTGCAGTGTCCCGGGGCCACGTGATCACTTTTGGTGACTTGACAAGCAAAGTCAATGGGGAAGCCAGATTTACTTAACAAACAGGTTACCAACTTATCAACTGCAATGATTCACTTAAGAACCGAGGCAAGAAAGGTCGTAAAACGGGGCAAAACTCAGTTAAGCAATGTCTCACTTAACAACAGAAATATAGGGCTCCCCTTGTGGTCGTAAGTCGAGGACGTCCTGTATTGCAAAACACCGAATTGGGGGGGGGGGGAAAAACGTGGAGATGCCGGGGATTGAACCCGGGGCCTCATACATGCAAAGCATGCGCTCTACCACTGAGCTACATCCCCTTCCCGGCACAGGGAGTTCCAGCGGGAAATACAAAGCTATTCAATTGTTTCCCCCTTTTTTTTTCCCCCTCCTTCCAAAAATATTCTTTCCTTCCTTCCTTTGACGTCCAACTTTTTTCCATGCAGACAGAAGCGCCCCCCCCCCAGTCTGATCTTCAACCTTCAAGCTGTGACCCACACAAGGAAGGAAGGGGGGGGGGCGTTTCTCCCTTGGAGTGCAGTTCTTCTCCTACCCCCCTCCCCCACTTTTGGGGTCTCTTTATTTGGGGGGAGAAGGCAGGCTATTCAGGTACAGCTGCAACTTTTGGGGGAATCCAGGGTTTGGGGCTGCTTCGGGAGGCTTCTCTTCCTCTTTGGGGAGCAGGAAGCCCAAAGCAACAAGCTGTGCATTTTTATTTTAGGATTTCGTTTTATGAGGAAGGAAGGAAGGAAGGAAGGAAGGAAGGAAGGAAGGAAGGAAGGAAGGAAGGAAGGAAGGAAGGAAGGAAGGAAGGAAGGAAGGAAGGAAGGAAGGAAGGAAAAAGGGGGAAGATAGGGAGGAAGGAGTTAGAGAGAGAAAGGGAAAGGGAGGGAGGGAGGGAGGGAAGAGAAGATAGGAAGGGAGGAAGGAAAGAGCTAGAGAGAAAGGGAAAGGAAGGGAAGGAAGGGAAGGAAGGAAGGAAGGAAGGAAGGAAGGAAGGAAGGAAGGAAGGAAGGAAGGAAGGAAGGAAAAAAGGGGAAGATAGGGAGGAAGGAGTTAGAGAGAGAAAGGGAAAGGGAGGGAAGAGAAGATAGGAAGGGAGGAAGGAAAGAGCTAGACAGAAAGGGAAAGGAAGGGAAGGAAGGGAAGGAAGGAAGGAAGGAAGGACATTCATAATATTTATAGCGCAGCAAATCTTGTTGCTGTACTAACTGCATCCTGGCTAAAAACCCAGGCCATTCACTTGCACTTTGGTTGATGGTGCAGCTTCTTCTTGGAGAAAGAAAGAAAGAAAGAAAGAAAGAAAGAAAGAAAGAAAGAAAGAAAGAAAGAAAGAAAGAAAGAAAGAAAGAAAGAGATGGGAAGAGGGATGGAGGGAAAGAAAGAAAGAAAGAAAGAAAGAAAGAAAGAAAGAAAGAAAGAAAGAAAGAAAGAAAGAAAGAAAGAAAGAAAGAAAGAAAGAAAGAAAGAAGGGAAGAGGGAGGGAAGGAGGGAAGGAAGAAACGAGCTTGGAATCAGCAGGTGCCCCGCTTAACTGGCCTGTTTCGGAGAGGAGCGTCGGAGTCCTTCCTCGTTAGTATAGTGGTAAGTATCCCCGCCTGTCACGCGGGAGACCGGGGTTCGATTCCCCGACGGGGAGGCCTGACCATTTTTCTTTTCAATAGAAGAAATCCCCACCCACCCAAACAAACAAAGAAACCCAACCCAACCCCCACATGCTTTCTTTTCCCTTCATTCCACCTCAGCAAAGCAGATTTTTTTCCCCCTCTTCCTTCATTGGATTCTCTGACTTTTGCCTCTTTCCTCATTCATTCATTCATTCATTCATTCATTCACTCACTCACTCACTCACTCACTCACTTATTCGTGTGATGCAGCTCTCCATCTCACGCAGGTGACACGAGGCGGCTTACAATAAAAACAGACACAATGTAACGGATTCAAAACAAACAAACAAACACCCGAACGTGTAACCCTGCCAACAGGATTTCTGGCACCCCCCCCCAGCTGGCCAGACTGGCAGGGAGGCTAATCTAACCCCCCCCCTCCCCTCCCCACTGCTAAAGGCAGAGGGCTCCAGGGTGGGCCAGGAGGGCAGCTGCAGGGGTGCCCCTAACTGAAGAAAAGTGGGCATTGGGTTAGGTTGCAATTTGCAAAAAAATAAAAATAGAAAGCAGGTCGGCCGCCGCCGCGCCTTGAAAGGGAGGACGAAGAGCCAAGATGACATCAGCCGAAATAGCTCAGTTGGGAGAGCGTTAGACTGAAGATCTAAAGGTCCCTGGTTCGATCCCGGGTTTCGGCAGGTTCTTTTTCTTGGGGGGGGCGGGGATGTGTGTTATGTTGCAAAATCCCTTCTTTTGGGGCGGCACCCTGAAAAGAAGCAAACAAAGGGGGCAGGAGCCCATCATTCCTTCAGCTGAGTTTGTTTGTTTTGTGTGTGTGTGTGTGTGTGTGTGTGTGTGTGTGTGTGTGTGTGTGTGTGTGTGTGTGTGTGTTTTGCAAAGCATGCAAAGTTACATGGGCTGAAAGTCTGTAGCAGTTACTGTCAGAGGGATCTTGGAGTCCTAGTGGACAATCCCTTAAATGTGAGCCAGCCATGTGCTGCAGCAGCCAAAAAAGCCAACGCAATCCTTGGTTGTATTAAACAGAGGCATAGAATCAAAATCACGTGAAGTGTTAATCCCGCTTTATAATGCCTTGGTAAGGCCACACTTGGAATACTGCATCCAGTTTTGGTCGCCACGATGTAAAAAAGATGTTGAGACTCTAGAAAGAGTGCAGAGAAGAGCAACCAAGATGATTAGGGGAATGGAGGCTGAAACATATGAAGAACGGTTGCAGGAACTGGGCATGGCTAAGTCTAGTGAAGAGAAGGACCAGGGGAGACACAAGAGCAGTCTTCCAATATTTGAGGGGCTGCCACAAAGAAGAAGGAGTCAAGCTATTCTCCAAAGCACCTGAGGGCAGGAGAAGAAGCAATGGGTGGAAACTAATCAAGGAGAGAATAGCAATAGCACTTAGACTTATATACCGCTTTACAGTGCTTTATAGCCCTCTCTAAGCGGTTCACGGAGTCAGTTCTGTTATTCTGTTTTATCCAGGTTGTCCCAAAGGTCCTTATTTTTTCAGGAGGCAACTGGACTTTCTTGTTTTTTCTTTTGAAGACGTTTCGCTTCTCATCCAAGAAGCTTCTTCAGCTCTGACTGGATGGTGGGGAAGGGAAGGATTGATATTCCTTGCAGACAGCTGGTCATTTGCATCCTTTTGGAGAGTCCTTGAAGCCACTTGGAGATTTAGCACTAGTAGGAATGGATTTCCAGAGAAAAAGGGGGGGAAATGGCAGACTACAGGAACCATCTGCACCACTCAGGTGGCCCTGAGGACACAGATAAACCTCCAAGTGGCCTCAACGACCCTCTAAAAGGAATGCAAATGACCAGCTTTGTCTGCAAGGAGTATAAATCCTTCCATTCCTCACCATCCTGTCAGAACTGAAGAAGCTTCTTGGATGAGAAGCGAAATGTCTTCAAAAGAAAAAACCAGAAAGTCCAGTTGCCTCCTGAAAAAGCACCTTTGGGACAACCATGACCTGGAGGACAGAGAATTTCTACAGACTTTTAGCTATGCAATTTGGGATAAACACCCTTGGAATGGTGTGGGGGTAGGAATGGATTTCCAGATGAAAAATTGAGGACTACAGGAACCATTTGCACCACTCAGGTGACCCTGAGGGGACAGATAAACCTCCAAGTGCCCTCAACGACCCTCCAAAAGGATGCAAATGACCAGCTGTCCGCAAGGAGTGTAAATCCTTCCCTTCCCCACCATCCAGTCAGAGCTGAAGAAGCTTCTTGGATGAGAAGCGAAACGTCTTCAAAGAAAAAACCAGAAAGTCCAGTTGCCTCCTGAAAAAAGCACCTTTGGGATTTACATGGGCTGCTGCTGCTGCTGCTCTCGGGAAGGTTCATCCCTCTGCTTGAGTCTCTTTTCTCTTGCAACAAAAGAAGATTTCTTGCCTAGGAATCGTGTGAAAGAGGCCTGGTGGCTTAAGGTGATTCAGACGTTGGCTTTGCATTATCTCCAAGAAGGGTGACTGGAAGCGCCTGGCAGGGCTCCTCCTCGTTAGTATAGTGGTAAGTATCCCCGCCTGTCACGCGGGAGACCGGGGTTCGATTCCCCGACGGGGAGGCTTGAGGTTTTTATTTTATTTTTTTTACATTTTTATTGTTTAAAAGCAAAGGCCTTTTTCCTTTGAAAAAAAAAAAAAATCCTAGGAGGCGAGTTGGGAAACGCCACAGCCTTTTCATTTATTTATTTATTTATTTATTTCTATGGATACCTGAGCAGCAGAACCCACCAAGGAAGATTTAAGCAGAAAAATTGCAATGGGGGTGGGGGGTGGGGTGGGGGGGGCCAACCCCCTTTTGCAGACTCTGGCCTTGCTGGAGAAAGGAAGTTGGGCAGGTTGCAATTTTGCCCAAATTGAGGCCAACCCCCCCATTTTAAAGAGGCTTCCATTCCCAGAATTCCCTAGCCAGCAAATGTTCCTCTAGGGGCATGCTGGCTGGAGGAATTCTGGGAGTTGAAGTCCATCCCCCTTAAGCAATTGGCCAAGGTTGAGAAAATACTAGTATATGGGGAAATCCTGCAATTGGCTTCCTTTATTTCCCTCTTTCTTCTTCTCCTATCCGCCCGTTCCGTCTTAGCCAAGAAATCCACTCCAGGTTTTCGTTCCAACCGATTCTCTCTTCCATTCAACGGTATGTGTTACATTCACAGAGCTTCGAACTTTTTATCCTTCCGCCGCTCCATTCCACAGATGGCGGGGCTGACTCACTGCGCACGCCCCTTCTTGACCTCCTGCAACCCTATTGGCTAACGGGAGGCCGCGTGCGCTCGAACGAAAAATAAACCCTCCCTTTCTGTTGGCGGAGGGATCCATGTGCGACGCCTATATAAAAGGCCGCCGCGGCCGGGTACGCAGTTAGACCAAGTCGCCTCTTGCTTGTGTGAATTTGTTGCTGTCTGCTAGGGCCCACTCGAGCTCCGCCGTAAGCTTTTATTGTTTGTCTTATACTGGTATTTTTTTCTATATTTTCTGTTAAATTCGGTCTGAGGGAGGGTTAACTTTCCATGAATAAGCCTTATTTGGAAAATGGGGGGGGGAGTCTCGTTTCTGAGGGGGACAGAAACCGTGTAGGCGGGAAGCGCGGATTTTCACAGGTTGCCCCTTCGTGGCGGCTTTGGCTGTGTGTATGGGGGGGGGAAGGTTATTTTTAATTAAAACGGAGAGGAGGGAGCGGAGAGAAAGGCCCCAAGGTCTCTTATTAAACCGCGACCCAAAATGGCCGCCCCGGAAGCTGGACAGGGAAGGGAGAATCAGCGAGTCCCCGCCCACTCGCTTGTGACGTCTCCATTCTTACGTCGCGCCCTCGTAACTCCGCCCCCCAACCAAAGGCATCCAGTGCGCACGCGCGCTTTCTCTAGCTCTGCTCTTTTGATTCTTGGCTCGAGAAGCGACGTAGGTGGGTGAAGGAGGTCGGGGGGCCGTGCAGCCCTTCTCCCCACATTCCTTGCCAGATTTTGGGGTGGGGTTGATAGGGAATGGGAGCCAATGCACCTCGGGAAGGCTCCCTTGGGCGTAAAAGCGGGGGGGTGGGGTGGCGAAGGGCATCTAGTCGTGCCCTCGGCGACCTGCTGGAAAAGCCAGACCATTCTTGGAAGGGGGAGGTTAGTTTTCAGGACCTCTCATGAAAGAACATGTAGCCTCCATAGACAGACAGCATTCCTGCTGGGTAAATTCATTGGTTTAACGGGGTTAGGGGGTGGTCCAGCTCCAGCAGTATGAATCCTGGGGATTGTACAATAAGAAAAGAAGCATGGAGGTCCTCTTGTGGAGTTTTCCTTGTGTTGAAATCAAGGATCCTCCAGACTTGGCCACTTTTAAGACTTGTGGACTTCCAATTCTCAGAATTCCTCAGCCAGCCAGAAGTTTATAAGTTGTCAAGTTTGGAGACGCCTGGTTTAAATCAAATGTAAGCAGTTGCACCTTGACATTGAAAAAGGAGCTCTTTAAGCACAATTGAGAGAGTTGCTAACTGGATTGATGTGGTTTCCTGTCCCTTTTTTCTCTCCTTCCCTGTTGCAGAGAAAATGCAGATCTTTGTGAAGACCTTGACTGGCAAGACCATTACCCTGGAGGTGGAGCCCAGTGACACCATTGAGAATGTGAAGGCCAAGATCCAGGACAAAGAAGGCATTCCTCCTGACCAACAGAGGCTGATCTTTGCTGGCAAGCAGCTGGAAGACGGCCGCACTCTCTCCGACTACAACATCCAGAAGGAGTCCACCCTCCATCTTGTCCTGCGTCTCAGGGGTGGGATGCAGATCTTTGTCAAGACCCTGACTGGGAAAACCATCACCCTAGAGGTGGAGCCCAGTGACACCATTGAAAATGTCAAGGCCAAGATCCAGGACAAGGAGGGCATTCCTCCCGACCAGCAAAGGCTGATCTTTGCTGGCAAGCAGCTGGAAGACGGCCGCACTCTCTCCGACTACAACATCCAGAAGGAGTCCACCCTCCATCTTGTCCTGCGTCTCAGGGGTGGGATGCAGATCTTTGTCAAGACCCTGACTGGGAAAACCATCACCCTAGAGGTGGAGCCCAGTGACACCATTGAAAATGTCAAGGCCAAGATCCAGGACAAGGAAGGCATTCCTCCCGACCAACAGAGGTTGATCTTTGCTGGCAAGCAGCTGGAAGACGGCCGCACTCTCTCCGACTACAACATCCAGAAGGAGTCCACCCTCCATCTTGTCCTGCGTCTCAGGGGTGGTTTTTAAACTCTCTGCTTGCTTACAACTGTTGGAAGTAAACTTCACTGCACTTTGTTTCAATAAAGCTGTTGGGATTCCCAATTGTGTTTGCAAATTATTTGAATTGTGTCCAAAGTATAAACTAGAGCCACGAGGGTGGAATGAAAATGCTCATTTACAAAATGGGGCAAACACTTAAGCGGAAGGTGGTTAGATTTAAGATGCTTTGTCAAAGCTTAAAGGATTTCAGTCACGTGTGCTAAGCAAGTAAATCATGACTCAGAAATTGCGATTAAAAAGTACTAAGATACTATACATTTTCTAGCATATTGCAAAAAGGATAGGAAGTGGTAAGACTAGCACTACTGTTAATTCTGGGGGCTTGAGTGACAATGCAATTAAGTGTAAAGAATCTAGGTTTCCTTACCTTTGGAAATATTCCAGCCTTCAATTGAGTATAAACTTTCATTGAAATATTCCAACCTTACACTGAGAGCTTATGCACTGAAGACAAATTCCGTGTGTGTCCAATCACACTTGGCCAATAAAGAATTCTATATCCTACAATGGATTTGTTTAAATGTGGAGTCCCTCCTACCACTAGATAACACATTGAGTAACCTACTGAGATTACCTAGTCTAATAAAAACCTGTGAACCACCAAGCTCGGAGAGCACTCAGGTTCCCGTAGGCCGCCCCTCCATAAACCTCACACCCTTGCAACCCTGATGCGATCTAGTTGGGTAATGAAACATCTGCAAGAAAACCACCAAGCTCGGCACCAAGGATGCACAGTCCCTGTACATCCCATTTCCTTCTCGCACTGATTATGTTCCCTAGTTGGGTCACAAAACATTTGCAAGAAAACAAAAGTTCAAAGCTGATCTGTATTCTGTTGCAACTAGTTCACAATTGCCAGCGCCCCTGGCCACATCAGTTAATTTTGTTTATTGGATGATACAACGGGAATTGTGCAGACCGATTCCTTGGAGAGGAACCCCAATCTCTGCTGGACAGAGCCACATCTCCAATGGGGAGGTGGGAGATCAACCCTGGAGCAAGCCTGCACCGTGCATCAGAGTGCCACATGGAGTTGGAATGGCTGAGCCATGATGGGACCGCCTGGAAAGGCACTCTTCCCTCCTTCCCTTCCTCATTCCTTCTTTCCTCCTTCCATCCATCCCCAACTCCTCCCTCCTCGTTCCCCTTCTTTCCTCCCTCCCCTCTCATTTGCCTTCCTTCCATTCCCAACTCCTTCCCTTCCTCATACCCAACTCCTCATTCCTTCTTTCCTCCCCATTCACTTTCCTTCTTTGCTCCTTCCCTTCCATCCCCAATTCCTTCCTCCCTTCCTCTCATCCCCAACTCCTTCCTTCTCCTTCCTCCTTTCCTCCCTCCCCAACTCATTTCCTCCCTTCCTCTCATCCCCAACTCCTTCCTTCTCTTTCCTTCCTCCCTCCCCATTCACCTTTCCTTCCTTCCTTCCTTCCTTCCACATTCACCCTCTTTCCTCCCTCCCAGCGCCAGATCACCGGGCAGAGCCCTCCTCCCCGCTGCAGCCTCCGAGGCCGGCGCTGCCGAGTCGAGGTGCCAGGCGAGACGTGGCAGCGGGGCCGGCCGGAGCCTCCCTCGCGCCGACCCGCTTCCAGAGTCCGTCCCTCCGTCCAGCCCGGCCCCGGGAGCGACGCCAAGG
>QLTV01000034.1:109879-128162 GCA_003457575.1 Thermophis baileyi | reverse complement strand
CCCCCCCCTCTATTTCTTTCTTTCTCCTGGTCCTTTCCTCTAGGTTCTCTTCCCGCCACTCCTGCTAGCTAGGCTAGAAAGACTCCTTTGCAATCTGAGTTTGGTTTATCCTTGGCTAAATGTTTGTTTTTCTGTCTTTGCAAAGATGGGTAAAGCTTCTCTCTCTCTCTCTCTTTCTTTCTTTCTTTCTTTCTTTCTGTCTTTCTGTCTTTCTGTCGTCTCCTTTCTCAAATTCAGGGATTTCTGTCTTTTTAAAACAGGTCGGTTCAGAGTCTGGAGGCTTCAAAGACTCCCACAAACACACACACACACACACACACACACACACACACACACACACACACACACCAGACGCTCCCCAAACCTTTTCTCCACTTAGAACTTGCGGTTCTAAGATGGTGAAAATATTATTTTATGCAATTGTGCCTTTTTAATCTCCTGTCTGTCCCTTTGTTGTGTATTCTCGTGGTTGGGCATGCCTGAGACAGGTTGCATAACAACAACGAATCAGAATAGAGCTGGACCTTGGAGGTCTTCTAGTCCAACCCCCTGCTCAAGCAGGAGACCCTAGACCATTTCAGACAAATCTGAAGTCCAGTCTCTTCTTAAAAACCTCCAGTGATGGAGCACCCACAACTTCTGGAGACAAGTCCTTCCGCTCATTAATTGTTCTCACTGTTAGGAAATTTCTCCTTAGTTCCAGGTTGCTTCTCTCCTTGATTAGTTTCCATCCGTTGCTTCTTCTCCTGCCTTCTGGTGCTTTGGAGAATAGGTTGAAACCCCCCCCCTCTTCTTTGTGGTAGCCCCTCAAATATTGTAACACCGCTATCATGTCACCCCTAGTCCTTCTTTTCATTAAACTAGATACACTAGAATGTTTTCTCAACTTCCTGCTCTATATCCCACCCCAGAATTTAACAGAATAACAGAGTTGGAAGGGACCTTGGAGGTCTTCTAGTCCAACCCCCTGCTCAAGCAGGAATCCCTATACCATTTCAGACAAATGGCTGTCCAGTCTCTTTTTTAAAAACCTCCAGTGTTGGAGCACCCACAACTTGCCGTTCCACTGTTTAATTGTTCTCACTGTTAGGAGGTTTCTCCTTAGTTCCAGGTTGCTTCTCTCCTTGATTAGTTTTCATCCATTGTTTCTTGTCCTGCTCTCCGGTGCTTTGGAGAATAAATGGACCCCTTCTTCTTTGTGGCAGCCCCTCAAATACTGGAATACTGCTATTATGTCCCCACTGGTCCTTCTTTTCTCTAGACTGGCCATACCCGATGATTTTATCATAAGGACTGCAGGTGGACAAAGAAAAAAAACCTTTGCAATTGCGTCGCACCCAAATTTACATCCTTTTTGCCACAGTTGTTCGATGAATTACTGAAGTTGTTAAGTGAATCACACGGTTGTTAAGCGAATCTGGCTTCCCCCGTGGACTTTGCTTGTCGGAAGCTGGCTGGGAAGGTTGCAATTGGCAATCCCGGGATGCAACCATTGTAAATCCATGCCAAGCCCCTGAGTTTTGATCGTGCAACTGTGGCATGCCGCAACAGTCGTAAGTGCGAGGACCCGGTCGTAAGTCACTTTTTTCAGTGCCGCTGTTGCCAAACAAACGCTCGTAAGTTCAGGACTAGCCTCCCCATCAGAATTATGGTTGAATTGCATGCAAGAAATAGCAACTATGTCCAAGTTTTGTTGTTAGTTTTTTCCTGGCAGAATCCAAAAGGCAGACTTTGTTTCGCAAACAGATTTCCAAACCGCATCCAGCTCTCTTGAAATCCAATTTCTCTCCCCCTCCCCCCATCCCCCGTTCTCCCTCCCTGCTTCTTGTCATCCATGTTGGAAACACACAATATCTGTGTTTGTTACAGTGCTTTGTTGTTGTTGTTTTTGCTGGTGCAACCAAAAAGCAGAGTTCAAGACACAGGAAGGAAATCTCTCTCGGGCGTTCCGAGGGCTTCTAAACTAAGAGGATTATTTATTTATTTATTTATTTTGGTCTCTTCTCTCTGTTGGATTTTGTAGATTAACGTGCACCAGATTTAGTCTGCGGCATACGACAGATTGAATAGATCAAGGCAGGAGGACAAACCCATTCATGAGGCTTCTGTGCTTTAATATTTTATTAAGCGAGCCTTCCGCTTCAATTTGCAAAACCTGAAGTGTCCCAGTTGGCAATACACAATCGGTAACAAAATAAAGTTTAATTAAAGCACTTCCAGACCCCACCCTTCTCCTCCTTTGATCCCCTGTTCCTCTTTCAGCTAGGTGCTGTGATTCTTAACCCCTGCAGCCATTCACGTATATGCTACCTGCGGTGATTGAATAATTTGCAAACATTAAAACACATTGCCAAGAAATGTTGGGAATAAATCCAGCTTTTTCTTTCCTGCTCTGCAGCCTGGTGAGTTGGAAGGTACCTTGTAGGTCATCTAGTCCAACCCCCTGCTCAACCCCTCCCCCCCATGCCATTTCTGACAGATGGCAGTCCAGTTTCTCCTTGAAACAGGGTGGATTTGTTTTAAATCAAGTGGATTTAAAATCACGATTTAAATCACTAGTAAAAAGGCTTGATTTAAATCAACTTGATTTAAATCATAATTTTTAAAGAGCAACTGTCATCTCTGTCCCGCAGCGGCTCTTCCTCTGACCCGCTGTTGACTCACCGACATTCCCATTCACTTTAATGGGACGGCTGGTGATGCGGCAGGGACACAACAAGGTGAGGGACGTGGCAGGAAGCAGGTGAGTGGATGGCCGCTAACAGGTGCTGCCATGATGGATCTGAAATGACAGGTGCCCTTTAATATTACATTTATTAGCTGCTTAGAAGGTTTCACTTTCATTTTCACTGCTTGCCCTTCTTCCTCACACTTAAGAGCCTGGTGGTACAGATGCATTTCTCTTCAAACAATCATACAGCTTGTAGTGTACACAGATTTGCAAAACAATGGGATAGAGGAATGTTCCTGAACTTTGTTTTATGATTTATCTCATGGTTACTGTGAAATTGTGTGAATGCATCAGTGCAGTGCATGTTATCTCAGCTTGCAGAGCTTGGATTCACTGAATGAGTTTACCAAAAATGTAAAAATTGCAGAATATACAGCCTCATGCTACATCACTAAGCTCCATTTCATGCTGAATAAACTAAATTATTAATGTATCTTAAATAGAAAACTATCTTTAGATAGATTTTTTACTCCAAAAGCATTTTATTAAAATAAATTTGATTTTTTTTAAAAATCTGATTTAAATCAAACAAATCCGATTTAAATTAAAAAGATCTGATTTTTCTTTTAAATCCTCGATTTTTATCCACCTTGCCTTGAAAGCTTCCAGTGATGAAGCTCCCACAATGTCGGAAGGCAAGCCGTTCCATTGGTTGGCGGGTTGATTGATTGATTGATTGATTGGTTGAGCTTTTTTCTCCCTATGGTTTGAAAAGTTATGGTTTAACTTTTGTCTGAGTCTCAGTTTTTAAAGGGCAGTTCAAGGTCTTTATCGCTCTTCTCCTTTGTCAACAAAGATCGACTCAGTTGCGCAGACTTTGTCCCGTGGTTATCACATGTGGCTGTTCCTTTGTCCTAAAGGAACACATCTGTACAAAGAGCAGGAGGAGGTTGACCTTGGTGGCCACAGCAGCTTAGTGGCACGTCCTTCTCTGATATCACCCTTTCGAGGAAAGCCAGATCATGGAAAAGTCACCACAAGGATTACCTGGAACTCTTGTTGCAGGTTATAATAACAGAATCTCGAAAGGCGGCCAGGATTTCCCTCTGCTCGCTCAAGAAGATGCCAAAGAAGATCAGTTTTGAGTTTCTTCCTCACCCATCCTTGAGGTTGAGGAATTCTGGGAGTTAAAGTCCATAAGTCTTAAGCTGGTTGATGAATTCTGGGAGTTGAAGTCCACAAGTCTTAAGCTGGTTGAGGAATTCTGGGAGTTGAAGTCCACAAGTCTTAAGCTGGCTGAGGAATTCTGGGAGTTGAAGTCCACAAGTCTAATTAGTTAGCAGGGCCCTCAAAATTAAGAATCACCCTAATCTACTGCAAGGGTGGGTTGTTGTTATTNTGAGGCGCATGCGCATCCCTGGCGAAGATCCAAGATCCCTTGCATGCGCACGATCGAATGTCTCCCCGAGACAGGGATCCATCAGGTGTCTGCTTGGAACAGGGATCTAGGCTCTCTCTAATCCTTGGCTAGGCTGACTTTGCCAAACAGAATAGAGGCCGTTAGGAAGTTTAAGAGGGGTGGACTTCACCACTCCCAGAATTCCTGGTTGAGGAATTCTGGGAGTTGAAGTCCATAAGTCTTAAGCTGGTTGAGGAATTCTGGGAGTTGAAGTCCACAAGTCTTAAGCTGGTTGAGGAATTCTGGGAGTTGAAGTCCGCAAGTCTTAAGCTGGTTGAGGAATTCTGGGAGTTGAAGTCCACAAGTCTTAAGCTGGCTGGGGAATTCTGGGAGTTGAAGTCCACAAGTCTTAAAGTTGCCAAGGTTGGAGACCCCTGACTTAAAGTACCCCTAATTAGTTAGCAGGGCCCTCAAAATTAAGAATCACCCTAATCTACTGCAAGGGTGGGTTGTTGTTGTTTTTTCAAAATAGAGGATGGCCTTGTGAATCCAGAACGGATTCACTTAAGAGCGCTTTTCAATTGACGCAACTGTTGTCAGTTTTCAGGAACTGTCTGTTCTGCAGCCAAGCGTTGGTGCTCACTTTCTTCCAAGGCCAAATGATTATAATTTTCTGGCCTCAAATCCAGAGCGACCAGTTGATTTGCAACTCAGGAAAGCATCCGACTGAGGAAAAATGTCTCAGTGAGTGACAGTGTCAGAATTTGAGGTATTTCGCGGTATCCTCCCAAAACAGAAACCTTGCACCGGAAAGGGGACAGAACTGAATAATTTTAATTTCATAGCTCAGGAAATACTAGCAAGATGGCAATGTTTAATGTCTGAGAATGAGTCGTTGTTTCCCTGGTGCCATAAATCTGATTTTTGGGCAAGGACTTCTGTTTATGATATTCTCTCTCTCTCTCTCTCTCTCTCTCTCTCTCTCTCTCTCTCTCTCTCTCTTTTCTCCTCTTCTTCCTCCCTCTCTCTCTCTCTCTCTCTCTCTCTCTCTCTCTCTCTCTCTCTCTCTCTCTCTCTCTCTCTCTCTCTCTGTGTGTGTGTGTGTGTGTGTGTGTGTGTGTGTGTGTGTGTGTGTGTGTTGTTTTGCCTCAGAATAAGGAACTTCTCAAACCCTAATAAAAGGAACAGAGGAAAGGTAAAGTGTTTTGCTGATCCCGTATCTTATTAAGAAGGGTAGAAGCATGAATTTTTGAAAGAGGCTTCAAGAACTTGCATGACCTAAAATGCCTGAATTTCGAGTTTCACTTCTGCTTGGCCAACTCTCAAAAAGCCGAAGGAGACACTTTGAATTCTAGCTTGGAAGTGAAAAGGAGATTGGTAGTGAAGAGGTTGGGAACTGTCAGAGGAATCCGGTTAGAGATTGAATCTAAAGTAAGGGATTAAAACAGGCTGGTGTGCCATCCTGCAATTTGCACGCCTCTCTGGCAGAAAGAGGGGGGGGGCAGGGAGAGAGGGGGGAGGGAGAAGAGAGGAGAAGAGAAGATAAAAGAGAGAGAGGAAAGAGAGACAGAGACAGAAGAGAAAGAGACAGGAGAGAAAAGAGAGGAGAGAGAGACAAGGGAGAGACAGACGAGAAAGAGAGGAGAGAGAGAGAGAGAGAGAGAGAGAAGAGAAAGAGAAGAGAAAGATAAGAGAAAGAGAGAGAGACCGAAGAGAGAGAGGAGAGAAAAGAGAGAAAGAGAGAAGAGAAAGAGGAGAGAGAGAGAGAGAGGAGAGAAGAGAGAGAGAGAGAGAGAGAGAAGAGAAAGAGAAGAGAGAGAGAGGAGAGAGAGGGAGAAGAGAAGAGAGAGAAGAGAACGAGATAGAGGGAGAAGAGAGAAGAGACAGAAGAGAAAGAGACAGAGGCAGAAGAGAGAGAAGAGAAAAGGAGAGAGAGAGACAGAAGAGAGGGAGAGACAGAAGAGAAAGAGAAGAGAGACAGAAGAGAGAGAGAGAGGAGAGAGAAAAAAACTTAAATAACTCGCAGTAGGAAACAAAGCTGCCAGTCTTCAGTGGCTCCTGAAGCTGGCAGTCCAAGTGGGCGTACATATTTGAGCAAAAAATTACAAGGACGGGAATAGCTTTAAGAATATGAGTATTATGAGATTGTATTGTGGGGTTTTTGTTTCTTTCTTTCTTTCTTTCTTTCCACTTGCCTCTCTTTGTACAGCACACTTAACTGCAAACAAAAGAGCCTCTTTTTCGCCTCCTGCGTCGTTCGGATCTCGCTTGTCACACCGTATTATGGTTAGCTCTGTTGGACACAGCTAAGCATCTGGGTCAGTTTGCTGAATCAGGATGGCGTTAACCCCTGAAAAGCCAGATTGTGCAAAGTGTGTGTTTCCCCCCCCCCTTCCAAAATAATTGGTCCTTTACATGTCTTGGCTGACCTTTTGAATGTCCCGGCTTGATGGTGACCATTCAGAGATTAAATGCAGTCCTCGACTTATAACCACAATCGAGCCCCAAATTTCTGTTGCTAAGGGGAGACATTTGTTGAGTTTTGCCCCATTTTACGACTTTTCTTGCCGCAGCTGTTAAGTGAATCGCTGCACTAAGTTAATTCGTTTTCAGTTAGTAACACGGTGGTTAAGTGAATCTGGATTCCCTGTTGACTTTGCTAGTCAGAAGGTCGCAAAAAAAGGGGATCGCGTGATCCAAAGAGACTGCAATTGTCATAAATATGATCCTGTTACCAAGCTTCTGAATTTTGATCATGTGCCCCTGCTGCAACAGTCGTGTGAAAAACGGCCGTAAGTCACTTATTTCAGTGCCGTCGTAACTTTGAACTATCACTAAATGAACTGTCGTTAAGTTAAGGACTACTTGTACAGGGAAATATCTGATTTTGGCCCTGGGTGCAGCGTACAATCCTGAGTATTCTTGTTTTATTCCCCATCTTTTTAAAGATCAAAAGCCGATCTTGAGCGGTTTGTCAAATTGATGGTTTGCCTTACGGGAAAAAATATGACGTCTATTTGGTTTGGGTGCTGCGTCTAAGACATCTCTTGCCTTTCTGGTATCAAAAGAGATTATAAACAGCATGTGTAGAACATGGTTAATCTGCTAATGAAGAGGAATCACACATATGGATTATCCTGTGTGCTAATTAGGGTTACCCAAAAGGATTAGGTCCAGGACAAGATTACCCAAGAATTTAAAGCAGTGTTTTTAAAATTTGGCAACTTGAAGATATGGGGACTAACTCGCTGCATTCTCCAGCCATTACTAGCTGGGGGTGCGGGGGCGGTTTCTGGGAGTTGAAGTCCATACATCTTCAAGTGGCCAAGTTTCAAAAACACCGGTTTCATTAAGACTCTAGTCCTCAAGAACTCTGCCAACACATTCTGGCGGTATTTTATCCAAAAGCTTGCATAGAAATTCTAGGGTTCTAGAATTCAGCAATTACAGAATAGAATAACAGAGCTGGAAGGGACCTTAAGAGTTCTTCTAGTCCAAGCAGAAGACCCTATATCATTCCAGACAAATGGCTGTCCAATCTCCTCTTTAAAAAACCTCCAGTGTTGGAGCACCCACAACTTCTGGAGGCAAGTTGTTCCACTGATTAATTGTTCTCACTGTCAGGAAATTCCTCCTTAATTCTAGGTTGGATCTCTCCTTGATAGGTTTCCATCAGTTGCTTCTTGTCCTGCCTTGAGGTGCTTTGGAGAGCCCCCCCCCCTTCTTCTTTATGGCAGCCCCTCAAATATTGGAAGATAGTTATCATGTCACCCCTAGTCCTTCTCTTCATTAGACTAGACACACCCAGTTCCCGCAACCATTCATCATATGCTTTAGCCCCCTAATCAGATGTTTTAAGTTTCATGATAGAAAATAATTAGAGCAACCACTTCTTTGAGAGCGTAATTTTTCTCACTACAAACATTTCTCAATTTCTATTTATGTAATGGTATATGTGGAAAAAACCTGGGAGGCAAGGCCAAGAGATGCCACCTAGGGATAAATCAGATAAGAGACTGCTTAGCCCACAGATGGATAATGGACTCGGCAACAAAAGAGACCTTCCCAAGTTTCTCAAGCCGTAAAAGAGACAGTGGGGAGAATTGTCCTTTCAGACTAGGTGACTAGATGCCTGACTAGGTGGCTCAGTGGCTAAGACACTGAGCTTGTCGATCAGAAAGGTCAGCAGTTCAGCGGTTCGAATCCCTAGTATAGGTCTCCTGCATAAGCAGGGGGTTGGACTAGATGACCTCCAAGGTCCCTTCCAACTCTGTTACTGTTACTTCTGAAATTCTGTTAATGTAGCTTTGCAGTAAAGTAGAATTACCGGAAGTTTTTCTGATTGTGTTTCCTGTCTTGGTCTCCCTGGTCGGGCTGACAATTTATGACAAGACAGGAAGTCCTCGAGTTACGACCACAATTGAGCCCAACATTTATGTCGCTAAGTGAAACAATTGTTAAGTGAGTTTCCCCCTTTTTGTGACTTTTCTTGCCACAGTTGTGAAGTGAATGATTCGATACGTTAAGTTACTTAACACGGGCATTAAGCGAATCTGGATTCCCCATTGACTCTGCGTGTCAGGTCGTCGCAAAAGTGGATCGCATGACCTCAGGAGACACTAATTGTCATAAATGTGATCCAGTTACCAAGCTTCTGAATTTTGATCACATGACCATGGGGAATTGGGGAGGCTGCAAAGGTTGTAAGTGTGAAAAACGGCCATAAGTCGCTTTTTTCAGTGCCGTTGTAACTTCGAACAGTCACTAAATGAACTGTCGTTACGTCAAGGACTACTTGTACAGGGAAATATCTGATTTTGGCCCTGGCTGCAGTGTACAATCCTGAATATTCTTGTTTTATTCCCCATCTTTTAAAGATCAAAAGCCGATCTTGAGCAGTTTGTCAAATTGATGGTTTGCCTTACTTAACAGGAAAAAATATATATAACGTATATTTCCTTTGGGTACTGCGTCTAAGACATCTCTTGCCTTTCTGGTATCAAATGAGATTATAAACAGCATGTAATCCTTAGTAAGGTGGGTAACTTGAAATGGCTGAGCAAATACAGTACAAACGTACTTTTCAAGTAGACAGCTATTTGAAGTTACAACTGCCAAAACATCTTAGGGAGATATTTACGTGTGTTGTCGCTTGCCAGCAACCCATGCAGCTGGTTGCGGACTCCAACAGTGAAGAGGCTGTTGTGATGCGCCAGCGGCCTGTGCAGCTGGTACCAGAGTCGGACAGTGAGGAGGTTGGTGGGGACTCGGTGCCAGAGGCGGAGATTCAGCCAGGGCCTTCAGTACCTCCAGAAGCTCCCATCAGTGACGAGGAAGAAGAGGAGGAGCCTATTCTTAATGCACGGGCACGCAGAGCTGCTAAGAGGCAAGAATGGTTACTCAGGAGGAGGTCTCGGGAGTAAGGCTTTGGGCTAATTGGCCCCTCCCTTAGCCTATTTAAGTAGTGACCACACTCAACCACGTTGCAGGAAACAACTCCGTTCATTCCACGTATTACCTTGGTCTTTGAAACTTCTGTTCAGCTTTTGATTCCAAACGGCATTACATTTCCTGCTCATAAGTCTGGGCTTTCTGCCAACTTCAGTAAGTTCTAGTGGCTATTATCAGTTAGTCTAATTCATTGGACTTCTTTGATTCTTTGTGCTTGGACTCTTGCCAACTGTTAAGACGTTAATTAACGGTGCACCAAAAGGACTTATTTATGATTTCACTGACTTTAACAAACACGACTGCTAAGAGAGCATTAGTAGTTTAAAGAGTATTAAACAAGGTTTGTTTGTACGTTGCTTGTGTTGTTTTTCTCGGTTCGGCAGCTGGGACAGAACAACGCGAGCGAGATTCGAACAGCTTGACACAATGGTCAGATATGGGAGATTCCATTCTAGACCCTACAATGAGCATCTCTGCATTTGCGGAGCGGCAAAGGTAGAAGACCTGGCTCACATCCTATTTGATTGTTGCTTGTATAAGGGGGTGAGAGACAGGTACCTCGGTCTATATACCAAACGAAGGACCCATTGGGATCCCCATATCAAAACAACTTACTTTATGTGCGGCCAGAACCTGAAAATAACATTTAACACAGCACAGTACTTAAACAAAATGGTTCGGTTGAGATCTGTATACATGGGACTGATTGGGGTAGATTGTAAGGGTGACACCGAAATATAATTTTATGTCGTTTTATTCTATTTTATATATTTATGCATTAAATTATATTGTATCTTATCCTATAAATATTGTATTTTACCCTACTCTTATTTTAAATTGTTTGTATAGGATTTTATTGGTGATATGTGTTTGAACCTTGTGCTTTGATATGGCCTATAGGCTAATCAATAAAGCTATAATCTAATCAGCATGTGTAGCACTTTTTTCGGTGCTGTTGAAACTTGGAACGGTCACTCAGTGTTATAAGTCGAGGATTACCTGTAACGTCTTAGGAAATGGACATATGGGGCAAGGTGGTTGAGAACACACTCACTGGCAGAATTCAAGTTGCAACCTGCTTGATGCGAAGGGACTCTAACTGATATTGGATAATCCAGAAGTTCTTTAATGTGTGATCCAGCCAACTCAGAGATAACTGCCTGTCCTTCTAGGTAGGCCAGGAGGAAGAACAGGCAGGGCAAGGATTCTTGGAGACACTAAAGATTAAGAGAGAGTGGCATGATTGTGTAGGCTTGTTCAGCTTCTGTGATGACCCAGGGCATGGCACGAAGGCAACACAGCCAGAGAACCGGTATGAGTCCCTTTATTGGAACCAACTTTGCCCCCAACGTCCCGTTTACTCTCCGGCCTGGAGAAAAGCTCTCCCACAAACCTGCAGCAGCCTCTGGCTGCAAATACTCCAGTCCAAATGCTGTAAGCAGAATGACTGCAATCAATCACTCCAGCAGTGCAAGATGAGTCCCAGAAGGGAAGAATTCATGGCAATAATTCTAGCAAGACAAGATAGCACACAGAAGCACGACAATAATTCAAACAGGAGGAATGCCAGGAATGCAGGCCCCAACTCTCAACACTAGATGAATTCAGCGTTTGTTCCCGACAAACGTCCCTCCCAACTGCCTCTCCTTTAAACTCCATCCCCAGGTGTGCCTTGTGAAGGGAATCGGGGCCCTTTCCTTCCTCATAAGCCACGCAACCCACATTGCTCTCTTCTGCATTCTTCCCTGCACGCCCTAGGATGAGGAGGGGGTGGGCCTTGGTCTTCATTTGAACCCCCTCTCCCTTGTTCTACCTCTCCCCTGCTCTGCCCAGCCTGACTTTGCCCTTCCCCAGTTTCCTCCACAGCCAATGGAGCCACTCTCCCGCTCTCTGTCAGCTGTTCGTCTTCCGTCTCAGATTCAGACTCCGGACGGGGGCATGACAGCTTCTATCTATCCCATCTTCTGCCAAATAAAATCAAGTGGTTGAGTTGCTTTCTCACGCTTTCCACTTACGACCGTCATTTCAGGTTCAGCAACGGTCGTAAGTCCAGGACTCCCTGCATTTGTTGTTCATACAGGTAGCCCTCGACTTAACAACCACAACTGAACCCAACGTCTTTGTGGCTAAGCGAGACAGTTGCTAAGGGAGCTTGGCCCCATTTGACGATCTTTCTTGCCACCGTGGTTAAGCGGATCGCCGCGGTTGTTAAAATAGTATAACGAGGTTGTTAAGTGAACCTGGCTTTCTCGTTGGTTCCAAGGTTGCAAGAGGGGATCTCATGACCCCGGGACCTTGCAACCCGTTGCCAAGCATCCAAAAATGTGATCACATGACCACGGGGATGCTACAATCGAAGTCCTAAGTATGGAAAAAACAACTCTTAAGTGCCTTTTTTTTCCCCAGTGCCGTTGCAACATGGAACGGTCACTAAATGAATGGTGGTAAGTCAAGGACTTGTCATCCTTGCTTTGTACTGCTGCTGTTGTAACATTTTTATGGTCTGTGACCCCCAAATCGATAAATAAGGGAGTCCAGCATATTTGTTTGCCGATCCCAGTTCCTCCTTGCCTTGAATCACAGATTGCTGAGCTAACTTTCCTGGCCTGTGTCTGCAGCGTGCACCAAACCACAAACCGCAAACCCAGCCTGGCTTATTTTAGCATCATGTTTGGGGACAAACTCTGCTTTTTGGACAACTCAGAGCGTTCTGTGACCAGCGGTAGATTTCAGGGAAACGTCCTCTCTGTTGGGCAAAGGTAAACATGATGTGTAAATAAGTTGACGCGATGTGTTTTATCCACACAAACAGAGTATTGTAGCTGGAGAAAGCATAAACATCAGTCCAGGGAGACCTCAACTCTCAACTATTTGTTTTAGGACCATTTGAAGTGACAACGGCACTGAAAAAAGTGATTTATAATCGTTTTTCACACTTGTGACCATTGCAGCCTCCCAGTAGTCATGTGATCAAAATTCAGGCGCTTGATAGCTGACTCATATTTATAGCAATAGCAATAGCACTTAGACTTATATATGGCTTCACAGTGCTTTTACATTCCTCTCTAAGCGGTTCACAAAGTCAGCATCTTGCCCCCAACAATCTGGGTCCTCATTTTACCCACCTCGGAAGGAAGGAAGGCTGAGTCAACCTTGAGCTGGTCAAGATCGAACTGTTGGAAGTGGGCAGAGTTAGCCTGTATACTGCATTCTAATTGCATTAATGAGCCACGGTAGCGCAGTGGTCAGAGTGCAGTACTGCAGGCTACTTCTGCTGACTGCCGGCTGCCTGCAATTTGGCAGTTCGAATCCCACTAGGCTCAAGGTTGACTCAGCCTTCCATCCTTCCGAGGTGAGTAAAATGACCCAAAATTGTTGGGGGCAATATGCTAACTCTGTAAACCGCTTAGAGAGGGCTGGAAAGCACTGTGAAGCGGTATATAAGTCTAGTGCTATTGCTATTGCTATTCCCCTTCCTTCCTTCCTTCCTTCCTTCCTTCCTTCCTTCCTTCCTTCCTTCCTTCCTTCCTTCCCACCCCCTTCCCCTGCCTGCCTTCGTTTCTTTCTGTCTTTTTCTTCCTTCCCTCTGTCTTTCCTCTCTCCCTCCCTTGCCTTCCCCTTCCCCTTTCTTTCTCCTCCCTCCTTCCCCCCACCATTCCCTCCTGAACAATTGTTCCTAATCATGTTGCCCCCTCACAGCCTTCCTAAACAGCAGGGACCATTCTTTCGCCTCGAAAACCCTGAACTAATCCTAAATCCAATGAAACAAACAATCAATCAAACAAGCAAACCCAATTCTAACCTGGGGGTTTGGATGAACAAAAATAAATTTAAAAAGCCCAAGCTTTTAGGACCCTGTAAACTGCTTAGGCACTGTGAAGCTGTGAAGCGGTATATAAGTCTAGTGCTATTGCTATTGCTATTGCTAACCAATGTGCACCAAGGAAGGAAGGAAGGAAGGAAGGAAGGAAGGAAGGAAGGAAGGAAGGAAGGAAGGAAGGAAGGAAGGAAGTGAAAAAGAAAGAGGAATAGCAACAGCAAAAGCACTTAGACTTATATACCGCTTCACAGTGCTTTACAGCCCTCTCTAAGCGGTTTACAGCCTATGGCCCCCAACAATCTGGGTCCTCATTTTACCCACCTTGGAAGGACGGAAGGCTGAGTCAACCTTGAGCCTGGTGAGATTTGAACTGCCAAATTGCAGGCAGCCAGCAGTCCGCAGAAGTAGCCTGCAGTACTGCACTCTAACCACTGCGCCACCATGGCTCAATTTATGATGGCTGCAGTATCCCGGAGGGGTCACGTGATCCCCTCTTGTGACCTTCTGACGAGCAAAGTCAATGGAGATTCACTTAACCACCTTGTGACTAACGTTATAACTGCAGCGATCCACTGAACAACGGTGGCAAGACAGGTCGTAAAATAAGGCAAAACTCATTGAACAACTGTTTCACTTAATAACAGAGATTTTGGATTCAATTGTCATAAGTCTAGGAGTACATATATCTATAGCAGAGCAAAGGGGAAGCCGGATTCAATTAACAACCCTGTTACTAGCTTAACTGCGGTGATTCACTTAACAACCGTCAAATGGGGCAAAATTCACATAACAACCGTCTCGCTTAGCAGCAGGGCTCCGTTGTGATTGACAGTCAAGCACTACCTGTAACTGCACAATGGTTTGAGCAGAAGATGAGCTTCTGCAGATGGGATAGTAGCATCTGTTGTCTCCAGAAAAGGGGATTCCCCTCCCCCAAGTTTTTCCAGATTGTGGATCCTGTTAAAACCAATTTGTGAAATCCTTGATCCAGAGATGATAGGAAGTAGACTGGACTCAACCGACGTTTCTCTCTTTTTTTTTACTCGGGTAAAACAACAACAACCCATCGAGTTCTTACATAACTGTAGGATCCCACAAAACACAGTTTTGAAGAAACTCTGGTCTAGAGAATTCCTAAGTTGCTTTTTGTTTCCCAAAAAACAAGAAAATGTGGACCCAAAGGTGCTTTTTTCAAGAGGCAACTGGACTTTCTGGTTTTTCTTTGAAGACGTTTCACTTCTCATCCAAGAAGCTTCTTCAGCTCTTGCCGAAGAAGAGGTTGCACTTCTTTGAAGACGTTTCGCTTCTCATCCGAGAAGCTTTTTCAGCTCTTGCCGAAGAAGAGGTTTCTTCGAAGATGAGAAGCGAAACATCTTCAAAGAAAAACCAAGAAAGTCCAGTTGCCTCTTGAAAAAAAAAGCACCTTTGGGACAACCATGATCTGGATGACGGAGAATCTCCATAGACAAGAAAATGTGGAATTTTTCAAACCCCCTTCCAAGATTTATTTGCGTACATTCTAACATGGCAACGGTAAGCGTCTATATGACGTGGTTTGGTGGCTTTTGGCACCGCAGTGCGAGCGAAGTGAATCATTTGGGACAATGCGCCATCATTGGCTTTTTCACAGGGGCATGAACCTGGTAAAAGGTTCCTTTTTTCCTAAGTTGCTGTTTGAAACAAAGCGTACCCTCGGGGCAGGGTTTAAAAGTGGTTGGAGAGCCTCCTGTTTTAGCCGAAAGGGGGATCCCTCCAGTGTTAGAAGCCTTAACTAGTAATTAAAACACTTAGACAATTTACAATCTCCTCCAGTGTTCACAATGATTTAACAGCCAGAAACACAAAACAGAAACAAAAGGGAGCCAAAATTTGTGCAGCAATGGAGGTCACGACACGGGACATCTCTGGAGGTTAATTCTGTTTTTCCCCACATGTTGGCTTTTTTTTTTAAAATGTAAATATGGGTAGTCCTTGACTTATAGCCATTTCTTTAGCGACCATTCAAATTTACAACAGCACGGGGGGGGGGGAAGTGACTCGCAGCAGGTCCTCGCACTTATGGCCATGATGAACATCGCCAAAAGTTGGGTGCTTGGCAACCAATTACAATAGTAGCATCCCGGGGTCACGTGATCACCATTTGTGATCTACCCAGCTGGCTTCCGACAAGCAGAGTCCATGGGATTCGCTTAATGACATGATTCACTTAACAACTGCAGTGTTTTGCTTAGCAACCATGGCAAAAAAAAAAAAGGTTGCGAAATCGGGCGTGACTGGCTTAACAAGCGCCTTGCTTGGAAATTCGGGCTCAGATTGTGGTCGTAGGTCAAGGACTACCTGTAGTCCGAATATTAACCAGGGAGAAATGTAGGCTGATGAAGAAAGGAGAATAACACGAGAGATACGCCTGTTTTTCTAGTGAAAAGGAGAGAATTAATGTATTGTGTAAAATTGTGTTTGCTCACTGCTTTGGCTTTAAATCAACTGGTAATGATCAGCTGTCAATTCTGACCCGTGTTCGTTACAATTGCAGAATACCAGAATCAACCCCAGCAGCGCCATGTTCACCCTTTGGAAAGACCTCCCCGTGCCTTTCTTCATCTCCTTCTACTTCCTGGAGGTGATGAATTCCAAGGACATCCTTCTAGGCGCCAAGCCAGTCGTCAGCCAGCGGGGGCCTTACGTGTACAGGTGCGCACTGATCTCTTGGCTTGGCTCGCAGGTGGTTGGTGGGGCCCTTGGCAGGACTCTGCGTGCCTCGGCCGAATAAATCTAGTTTGCGTATTTGGGGCAGGAGGGCAGGCCGAGGAGAAGGAGCTAATGGGGAAGGGAAGGGAGGGAGGGAGGAAGGAAGGAAATGGAGGGGGGGGGGGAGGGAAGGAAGGAAAGGCAAGGAGGAAGAAGAAAAAAGGAAGGGATGGAAGGTGGGTGGGTGGGAGGAAGGGAGGGAGAGAGGGCAATGAAATGGAGGGAAGGAAGGGATTAGAGGGAGGGAAGGAAGGAAGGAAGGGCAAGGAAGAAGAAGAAAAAAGGAGGGATGGAAGGTGGGTGGGTGGGAGACAGGAAGGGAGGGAGGGCAATGAAATGGATGGAAGGAAGGAAGGAAATGGAGGGAGGGAAGGAGGGAAGGGAATAGAGAGGGAGGGAGAGAGGGAAGGAAGGAAGGAAAAGGAGTGAGAGGAAGGAGGGAGGACAATGAAACAGGAGGGAGAGAGGGAGGGAGGGAAGGCAAGGAGATGGAAGGAAGGAAGGAAGGAAGGAAGGAAGGAAGGAAGGAAGGAAGGAAGGAAGGAAGGAAGGAAGGAAAAGAAAGGGAGAGAGACAGAGGAAGGAGGTAGGGCAATGAAACGGAGGGAAGGAAGGAAAGGAAAGAAAGAAATGAAAGAAAAAGAAAGAAAGAAAGAAAGAAAGAAAGAAAGAAAGAAAGAAAGAAAGAGAAAGGAAAGGAAAGAAATAAAGTAGAAAAGAGAGAGAGAAAGAAAGAAAGAAAAAGAAAGAAAGAGAAAGAAGAAAGAAGAAAGAAAGAAAGAGAAAGGAAAGAAAGAAAGAAGAAAAAAAGAAAAAAGAAAGAAAAATAGAAAGAAAGAAAGAAAGAAAGAAAGGAAAGAAAGAAAAAGAAAGAAAGAAAGAAAAAAAGAAAGAGAAAGAAAGAAAGAAAGAAAGAAAGAAAGAAAGAAAGAAAGAAATTCTTCATGCTACCCAAGTTGAATTCTTGAGGTGTTTATTGCCTTGGTTGGTATCTCATCAGGAAGGCCAGTTTGGAATAAATCCTTGGTATGTGGTGTGTTTTTTGAGTAACCAAGATAAACAGCACACTTCATCGCCAGCTGTAATCCTGCCTTTAGCATGGACCACATCTACATAACCAGGCTATAATTTTGACCTCGGGCAAAACCAGGTTAATTGAGGCAAACATGGTCAAATCAACCAGGATAATCAAACTCAGCCCAAGGAGGAAGATTTTCCAGAAATGTATGTTAATCAAATCATTTGCAAAGCGTTTAGGGATGGCTGCGCACTCAGATGCCTTTCTGGTTTAATTCTGATGTAAATTAAATTATAGCTTTTCCTGAAGGTGATTAAGCCGATAAAGGAAGAGCCATATCATTATTATGCGTTGTTGGTTCCCATTGCTGTTGTTGTTAATGTATTGTTTCTGGATAGTTATTTTAAGTCTTGTTTTCAGCAGAGTTTTGCTCCTGCTGATATGAAATTAGGGTCTTAGTTTCAATTCCTACCTTCCTTCCTCCCTCCCTCCCTCCCTCCATACCTCCCTCCCTTTCTTCCTCCTTTTGTATTCTTCCTTCCTTCCCTCTCCCTCCTCCTCTCCCTTCTTCCCTTCCATTCTTCCTTCTTTTCTATTCTTCCTTCCTTCCTTCCTCCATTCCTTCTTTCCTCCCTTTTTTCTTTCTTTCTTTCTTTCTTTCTTTCTTTCTTTCTTTCTTTCTTTCTTTCTTTCTTTCTTTCTTTCCACAATTAGACTTTTAGCATGACCGAGGAGTCTCTTCTTACACTAAACCGGTTTATACCCAATACTTCTAGCGTTATATAGCAAATACATGGAAGTCTAAGATACTGAATCCTCCCCTCTGTATCTTCCACCCAAGTTACAACTCCCCCAGCACCTTTTTCTCTTGTGGAGAACAGAAATCAGTTCCTTTAAAAAGTGAAAAGTCATCGCACACACACGTATGCACAGCCAAGAGTGAAGAAACAGTCACAAGAATGTCAGTTTGAGGGCTGGAAAAGGGCAGACAGTTAGAATCCTTCCAAAGGTTCAGTGGGCAACCTTTCCACATCTCCAAAACCATTTTATTTATCTATATCTCTATATCTCTATATCTCTATATCTCTATATCTCTATATCTCTATATCTCTATATCTCTATCTCTGTATCTGTATCTGTATCTGTATCTGTATCTGTATCTGTATCTCTACCTCT
>QLTV01000034.1:86280-96889 GCA_003457575.1 Thermophis baileyi | reverse complement strand
AGGGATTGAGGTATGGATGGATGGATGGATGGATGGATGGATGGAGAGAGATGATAAAGGATAGATAGATAGATAGATAGATAGATAGATAGATGATAGATATAGATAGATAGATAGATAGATAGATAGATAGATAGATAGATAGATAGATAGATAGATAGATAGATAGATAGATAGATAGATAGATAGATAGATAGATAGATAGATAGATACCGGTAGATACTGGCCTGGTGACATTAGCTCAGCAGTCTGCTACAGAGAAAATATAGCATGGAAGGAATTAGCTTAATGCAAGGTGAGAAACTGGATGAACATTTTTTAAGAATGTTGTTCTTAGCTTCAGACTTGGCAACTTTAAGACTTGTGGCCTTCAGCTCCCAGAATTCCCCAGCCGGCATGGAATTCTGGGATTTGAAGTCCGCAAGTTTTAAAGCTGCCAAGTTTGGCGATTTCCTGCTTTAGAGGAAGGCATGGGTTCTCACATCAACCTGGCTTCTGGATATTAAAGTTCCTTCTCTCTTGACAGGTATCCTATTGGCATTCTGAAGAATGTAACATGATCAATGGAACCGCCGGAGAACTGTGGCCACCGTTCATGACCCCATCTTCACCGGTGGAACTCTATACTCCTGATGCTTGCAGGTGAGTTTCTTGAAAATTCTTGTGTCTACAAGACCTTGTCCTACACTAGAATTCTGCCCAACCTTTCAAATATATCTTCAGTGCAATGGGCAAATGGCCAAATATCTAACTCTCATGTCCCGCCATCACTCAAATACATTTTCTTGGGATTAGATGTCCGCAAAATGTTTTGGTCATCCAATGTGGACCCTTCAACCTCTTATTCTCCTCAATTTGAAGGCAGCATCTAACCACCCAAGTTGTCCATCTCCGTTCTAAACTTTCAGACATGTTTCTTCCTTCATGGTCAATCTTCTTCCTTCATGGTCCATCTTCTTCCTTCATGGTCCATCTTCTTCATTCATGGTCCATCTTCTTCATTCATGGTCCATCTTCTTCATTCATGGTCCATCTTCATTCATGGTCCATCTTCATTCATGGTCCATCATCTTCATTCATGGTCCATCTTCATTCATGGTCCATCTTCTTCCTTCATGGTCCATCTTCTTCCTCCTTCATGGTCCATCTTCTTCCTTCATGGTCCATCTTCTTCCTTCATGGTCCATCTTCTTCATTCATGGTCCATCTTCTTCCTTCATGGTCCATCTTCTTCATTCATGGTCCATCTTCTTCCTTCATGGTCCATCTTCTTCCTTCATGGTCCATCTTCTTCCTTCATGGTCCATCTTCTTCATTCATGGTCCATCTTCTTCCTTCATGGTCCATCTTCTTCCTTCATGGTCCATCTTCTTCCTTCATGGTCCATCTTCTTCCTTCATGGTCCATCTTCTTCATTCATGGTCCATCTTCTTCCTTCATGGTCCATCTTCTTCATTCATGGTCCATCTTCTTCCTTCATGGTCCATCTTCTTCATTCATGGTCCATCTTCTTCCTTCATGGTCCATCTTCTTCATTCATGGTCCATCTTCTTCCTTCATGGTCCATCTTCGTCCTTCATAGTCCATCTTCTTCCTTCATGGTCCATCTTCTTCCTTCATGGTCCATCTTCTTCCTTCATGGTCCATCTTCTTCCTTCATGGTCCATCTTCTTCCTTCATGGTCCATCTTCTTCCTTCATGGTCCATCTTCTTCCTTCATGGTCCATCTTCTTCCTTCATGGTCCATCTTCTTCATTCATGGTCCATCTTCTTCCTTCATGGTCCATCTTCGTCCTTCATAGTCCATCTTCTTCCTTCATGGTCCATCTTCTTCCTTCATGGTCCATCTTCTTCCTTCATGGTCCATCTTCTTCATTCATGGTCCATCTTCTTCCTTCATGATCCATCTTCTTCATTCATGGTCCATCTTCTTCATTCATGATCCAACTGGTCCATCAGGATGCTGGTCTTCCAAAAAAACCTCTGTCTCAACTGACCTCTCTTTTAATCTGTCTCTTTCAGGTCGATTAAATTAAACTACACCCAATCTGGAAAATTCAAAGGCATACCAGTTTATCGTTACACGGCTCCGAAGACCCTGTTTGCCAACGGGACCATCTATCCACCCAACGAAGGCTTCTGCCCGTGCCGGCTATCCGGAATCCAGAACATCAGCTCCTGTAAATTAAGTACGTCTGCTGAAACTTTTGGTTGTATGAAGGATTTGCAAAGTTTCCCATTTTCCTGAAAGGGGCTGGTTTTGAAGAGGATTTAACACAAGTAGGCTAATAGCTGATGAAGAATCTAAGATCTGAAGGGATGATGTTATTAGAATAACAAAAAGAAAACTATACGTTTGGTTCTTACTTTCAGTAAATATTAGAAAAGTTTAATCGAAGTAATGCATCTAAAGGGAAGTCATTCCAGGGGATAAAGTACAGGTACAGATTAACAGAGTTGGAAGGGACCTTGTAGGTCATCTAGTCCAACCCCTCCCCCCCCCATCCAAGCAGGAGACCCTACACAATTCCTGACAGATGGCAGTCCAATCTCCCCTTGAAAGCTTCCAGTGATGAAGCTCCCACAACTTCCGATGGCAACTTCTGTTCCATGGGTTGATCTCACTGTCAGAAAATTCCTCCTTATTTCCAGGTTGAATCTCTCATTGATCAGTTTCCATCCATTCTTCCTTGTCTGGCCTCCAGTTCCTGCAACCGTTCATCGCATGTTTTAGCCTCCGGGCCTTTGATCATCTTAGATAGATTCAGATTAACAGAGTTGGAAGGGACCTTGTAGGTCATCTAGTCCAACCCCCTGCCCAAGCAGGAGACCCTACACCATTTCTGACAGATGGCAGTCCAGTCTCTTCTTGAAAGCCTCCAGTGATGAAGCTCCCACAACTTCCGAAGGCAACTTCTGTTCCATCGGTTGATTGTTCTCACTGTCAGAAAATTCCTCCTTATTTCTGTAAGATACAACTTACAACAGTTCATTTAGTAACTGTTCAAAGTTACAACGGCACTGAAAAAAGTGACTTATGACCGTTTTTCTCAGTTACAACAGTTGCAGCATCTCCTTAGTCACATGATTTCCCCTTTTGCGACCTTCCAACAAGCCAAATCAATGGGGAAGCCAGATTCATTTAACAACCCTGTTACCAACTGAACCATTGCAGTGATTCACTTAACAACAGTGGCAAGAAAAATCGTAAAACGGGGCAAAATTCCCTTAACAAATGTTTCACTTAGCAACATAAATTTTGGGCTCAATTGGGATGACAGGACACCACGACCGTCATAAATATGAGTCAGCCCAAGTGTCTGAATTTTGATCACCTGATCATGGGGATACCGCAACGGTCGTAAGGGTGAAAAACGGTCATAAGTCACTTTTTTTCCATGCTGTTGTAACTTTGAACGGTCACTAAACGAACTGTTGTAAGTCGGGGACTGCTCGTAATTTGTTCTTTTTCATGTTCCCGATCCTCATTCGATTTGACCGTCACACGCTCAGGTGAGTCTTCCTGCATCCAGGAATGCCTTTCCACCCTCTGGCTGGATGACCTTTGAGTGTCCCAGATCACATGCTCAGAAGTTCCACCTTTGCAATGATCATGATGGGCAGGTGCCCAGGAATTAGCAACCAAGGGAGTGAACTTCATTGGAGCTTGTAGGAAGCAGTTTCTTTCCGCCTCTTCTTTGCATTAATGACACGCAGCGGCTTCGCTCACCTTCCTGTTTTCGTGGCTGGGCTGGCGTAGAGCAGAGAGGAATTCCATCCAAATTCTTGGCTGACTGGTCAAGCTTTAAGTAGATAAACGTGGCTTGCGCATTTACATCAATTGTATTTTTCCCTCCTGGTTTCTGTTTGTTCATCTCCATCCGGAGAGATCTTTTTAGATCTCTGATGATCAGCCGCCCTTTTTTTCAAATTTTTCATTTGCATAACCTGTGCAATTTTTTTTTATTTGCAATTTGCATAACCTCTGCAATTTATTTTTCAAATGTTTCATTTGCCTAACCTGTGCAATTTTTTAAATTTGCAATTTGCATAATCTGTGTAATTTTTTTAATTTCAATTTGCATAACCTGTGTAATTTTTTTAAAATTTCAATTTGCATAATCTGTGCAATTTTCCAATTTGCAATTTGCATAATCTCTGTAATGTTTTTAATTTGCAATTTGCATAACCTGTGCAATTTTTTTTAAAGAAATCAATTTGCATAACCTGTGTAATTTTTTTAATTTCAATTTGCATAACTGCAATTTTTTTAAATTTGAAATTTGTATAACCTCTGCAATTTTTTTCAAAAAAAAATTCAATTTGCCAAAGCTACATCCTTGCCCTGGTGGAAATCTGTGGGCTATGCTGTGTTCCTATATAAAACTTCAGCCAATAAAAAACACCTCTAGCATTGGCTTGGTACACCACTGAGGATTTGACTCAAACAAGTTACTGGTCCTCATGATCGATGGAACTTCAAAGCATGGCTTCTTGGTGGAACTTCAAAGCAAGGGCCCAAAATGAAAAATCAGACCTCGTGTAAAGTGGTATAGCCAGCAGGATGAATCCTGCCCACGTTTACAGGTAGTCCTCGACATACGACTGTAATGGAGCCTGCCGATTACGGTCACAAATCGAGTCGCTCATGTGAACGACTCAATTTTATGACCTTTTTAGCAGTGGTCGTTAAACAAAAAAGGCCATCATAAAACAAGCCCATTGTTCACTACGGCACGGTTTCCTAAAGCCAAACCGTCGCAAAACGAGGTCCCAGGATCACAAGACACTGCAAACGACAGTAAATGCAGCCATTTGCAGCTGGGGTCACGTGGCTGTAGTGGGGAGGGCGACCCTCGGAACTTCAAATCCAGATTGTAACTCCCTTTTTGCAAGTTCGAATGATCGCTAAGCAACCGGTCGTAAGTTGAGGACTACCTGTCGAAAAAAGAGCTCGTTACATTCTGATTTTAATTTCTCCTCCCCCCCTTGTTTTAAAGATGCACCAATATTTATTTCTCAACCTCATTTCCTAAATGCTGATCCGGCTTTATTGGACACGGTAGACGGTTTGCATCCGAACGAAAAGGACCATGATCTGTTTGTCGATATACACCCGGTGAGTTTGCCTTTTAACTCCAATTGGTGGTTACGGCTATTAATCAGGGCGATGATTGCAGGTTGCAACGTTTTATCAATCCTTCTGCTCAAACAGGACAGGCGAGTACAATTCCAGTGAGGTTCCCTGCCCATTTATTTCAACTTGATTAGCCCTGTTTACATTGTAAGGTTTGATGAATCTGAAAAGAATTATTATTATTATTTTTAAAAAAAGGGGGGTAGATTTCCACATTGTGGGTGGAAATTATTTTAATACTGGCTTTGCCAGTTTGGAAAACATCCCTCTCTTGAAAGCCTCAAAGCATCGCTTTGGTTTTTATTATGATAATTGTCACCATTGTTTTCCACATTTGCAATTGCTGCCTTATATTTCCTTTTTTTAATCCATTGTTGTTGCACAGTCAGCTTGGGTGAGCAGGATGGCAGCCGGTATAAATTTGATTAAATAAATGAAATCCTAAGAGCGGAAGAATGTATTAAAAGGAAGGCAGGAACCTCCCTTTGCATTTGTATTCTAAAAGAAAATAGCTTGAGGGACTAGTAATATCTCCTGCATGAAAATTTAAACAACAAAACATTCATTTGGTCATCGTGTCTTTTTTGAAGGGATAATTTAAAAGTTCCTTCCCTACCAGGTCATAAAAGTTTTTAAGTGGTCAGCTAAAGGTCAGCTAAAGTTTTCAATGGACTTTGGGGTGCAATTTGAGAAACCCAGGGAAGTCTTTTCGTTGGCAATAAATAGTCTTTGCAATCATTCTTGATTTGCGATTATTATTATTTTTTTAAGATCGCTTGGCGATTGCAAGACTGAGGGAATAAATGATTAAATGAATGAATTTTGTGGCTGTAAGAAGTGCACAAATGAAGTTTGTATCTATGAATAAATTGGCCGAGAGGGGCTCGTAGAAAAGATGATATCCTTACTTAGAGAGGCTCATGATTAAAATCTGTGTTTAGGGATTTGGCTGTGAGAAAGACCCTTGTGTGTTATAGAATAGAGTAGAATGAATGAGCTGGAAGGGACCTTGGAGGTCTTCTAGTCCAGCCCCATGCTCAAGCAGGAGAACCTATACCATTTCAAATAAGTGACTGTCCAGTCTCTTCTTAAAACCTCCAGTGATGGAGCGCCCACAATTTCTGGTGGCAAGCTGTTCCACTGGTTAATTGTCCTCACTGTCAGGAAGTTTTTCCTTAATTCCAGGTTGCTTCTCTCTTTGATTAGTTTCCAACCATTATTTCTGCTCTCTTTGATTAGTTTTCAACTATTATTTCTTGTCCTGCCCTCTGGTGCTTTGGAGAATAATTTGACCCCCTCTTCTTTGTGGCACCCCTCAAATATTGGAATACTGTCGCCCCGTCGCCCCTAATTCTTCTTTTCTTTAGACTAGCCAGACCCAAATCCTGCAGCCGTTCTTCGTATGTTTTGGTCTCCACTCCAGGCCTTTGATCATCTTAGTTGCTCTTCTCTGAACTTTTCCCAAAGTCTCAACATCTTTTTTGTAGTGTGGTGACCAAAATTGGTTGCAGTATTCCAGGTGTGTGGTCTTACTAGGGTTTATGAAGACAGATCAGTACAGGTAGAACCATTGAAAGTTACAACAGCACTGAAAAAAGCGACTTACAACCATTTTTCACACTTATGACCATTGCAGCATGCCAACGCTCGCACGATTTACCTTCGGATGCTTGACAACTGACTCACATTTATGACGGTCGCGGTGTCCCAGGGTCACATGATCCCCTTTGGGGACCGTCCATGGGGGAAACCAGATTCACTTAACAACCGGGTTACTAATTTAAGAAGTGCGGTGATTCGTTTAACAAATGTGGTGAGAAAAGTCGTAAAAGGGGGCAAAACTCAACCGAACAAGTGTCTCCCTTAGCAAGATAAATTTTGGGCTCAGTTGTGGTCATAGGTTCGAGGACTGCCTGTATTTCCCCCAATATTTTCATACAGGCTTTGTGGTGTACAAATTCAGACACTGACGAACAACAACTGCTCCTCGCTTCGTAATTATTATTAATATGAGTGCTGCAACCAATGCAGATGGGATTCCTTTGCAGACATTCTGAGCTTTGCCCTAGATAACAGAAATATTTCTGAAATGCAGAATATAGATCACGTAGGCAAGGATTTTTCCTGGTACTTGAGAGCCCCTTCCTTGGAACTGGTGCGCCGCCTCTGCTTCCTCCTTGCTCTTCTTCACCTTTTCCTTCTCTTCCTCCTCCTCCTCCTGCTCTTTCTCGTTCTTTTTCTTCCTCTTTTTCTCCTTCCTTTTCTCCTTCTTCTTCTTCTTCCCCTGCCCTTTTTCTTCCCTCTCTTTCTCCTTCCCCTTCTTCCCCTTTTCCTCTTCTCTTTCTTCTTCTTTGACTTTTTCTCCTTTACCTTTTTCTTCTTCCTCTTTTTTTTCTCATCCTCCTTCTTCCATTCTTCTCCTTTCTTTTCTCCTCCTCCTTCCTCTTCTTCCTCTTCTCCTCCTCCTTCCATCCTCCTCCTCCTTCCTCTTCTTTTCCTTCCTCTGCTCCTCCTCCTCCCATCTTTCTCCTCCTCCCTCTTCTCCACCCCGAAAATACAGACAGATCTCTGAATGGCTTGGAATGGAGAACTCTGGGGTCATTTTAGCATAAAGGACCTGAAATGGCAGGCTTTACTTCTCCTCCTCTTTCTTCTTCTTCTCCTCCTCCTCCTCCTTCCCTCCTCCTCCTCCTTCCTCTTCTTCTCCTTCCTCTTCTCCTCCTTCTTCCATCCGTCTCCTCTTTCCTCTTCCTCTCCCCCTCCTCCTCCCCCATCTTTCTTCTCCTTCTTCTTCTCCTTCCTCTCCTCCTCCTCCCCATCTTTCTTGTTCCTCGTCTTTTCCTTCCTCTGCTCCTCCTCCTCCCATCTTTCTCCTCCTCCCTCTTCTCCACCTCTCCTCCTCCGCCTCCCATCCTCCTCCCCCTTCTCTCTACCGCAAAACAGTAGGTTAGTTCCAACTCTGACACTCCTCCTCTTTTGCCCTCCCCCTTCTACCTTCGGATCAGCAGCGAGCTGTTGGGAAAGGGACGGAGACAAAGGCACCTCCGAGTTTCCTAATGCATCCCAGAGGCAGCCTTGCTCAACTGTTTCCCGAGATGGGCCAGTTCTGGAATTTCGGGTGCCTCTGAGCTCCCAGTGTCATCGTCTTTTTGCCCGGCTCCATGGGAACCGAAGAGATGTTGAGCCACTCTTAATCTCTCCTCCGAAACCTTCCCATTCTCCCACATAACCCTTGCAGGCATTCTCACGTTCATGCGCCAGTTCAGGCCTTTTAAGAGACGAGCAGTTTGAACCAGGCTTTGGGGTTTTTTTTTAAAATTGGGGAACCAACTTCCTCCTGTTCAGGAGCGGTGCCTCCGGTCAGCTTTTAAGCAAGGAGAAGAGGACCAGGGATACATCTTCATCACTTCATCACTGGAAGCTTTCAAAAAGAGACTGGACTGCCATCTGTCAAAAATGGTGTAGGGTCTCCTGCTTGGGCAGGGGGTTGGACTAGATGACCTACAAGGTCCCTTCCAACTCTGTTAAACTGTATCTGACTGAATTTGGCACTTCTTAAATATGGACTGTCGTACCCCTTCTCTAGCAGGAGGGGAACGGTCGCAGTTGGCATAGGCAGTCCTCGGCTTACAACCACAATAGCAATAGCAATAGCAGTTAGACTTATATACCGCTTCATAGTGCTTTACAGCCCTCTCTAAGCGGTTTACAGAGTCAGCCTCTTGCCCCCAACAATCTGGGTCCTCATTTTACCCACCTCAGAAGGATGGAAGGCTGAGTCAACCTTGAGCCGGTGAGATTTGAACCGCCAAACTGCAGCTAGCAGTCAGCTGAAGTAGCCTGCAGTGCTGCACTCTAACCACTGCGCCACCTCGGCTCTTCGAGCCCCACATTTCCGTTGCTAAGCGAGACAGCTATTAAGTGAGTCTTGGCCCATTTTATGACCTTTCTTGCCACAGTTGTTGAGTGAATCATGCAGTTGTTAGTAACTACAACTAGTAGTTAGTAACTACAACTAGCTACAACTAGTAGTAGTTACTAGTAGTACGGTAGTAACTAACAACTGTGTTAGTAACACGGTTGTTAATTGAATCTGGCTTCCCCATTGACTTGGCTTGTCAGAAGGTCACAAAAGGGGATCACATTGTCCCGGGACACTGCGACCGTCATAAATGTGAGTCGGTGGCCAAGCATCTGAATTTCCATCCCGTTACCATGGGGATGCGGCAACGGTCATAAGTCTGAAAAGCAGTCCTAAGTCCCTTTTTTCCCCCAGCGCCGTTGCGACTTTGAACGGTCACTAAACGAACTGTTGTAAGTCGAGGACTACCTGTATACCGGCAGGAGTGTGCAGCTTCCCGGATAAAATGAACGGCGGTTTTGTTCTGCTGTGGATGCGCCCATTTTGTTTATGTGTGGGCAGCTCCATGCATGCCAAATTGTGGGGTGATTTTTGTCCGTTTTGTTCCCTGTGGCCTGATTACATTCCTTTTGCTAATTTTTTTTTTTTGGCGGGGGGGGATTAGATTTCATCAAATACAACGCCTTGCTTAGAGAGGCTTTGGACACCTCGCCAAAGGTGGGGGGGGGCAATCAATGGGATCTTTGTAACCAAAACAACTAAATCCGTTTCTCCTTTTTCTGCAGCTGACGGGGATTCCCATGAACTGTTCGGTCAAAATACAACTCAATCTCTTCATAAAACACGTCTCTGGCATCTGGTAAGTTGTGGGCCAAGCGAGGGAGAGTTGGAGGTTAGTAGAGGGGATTTCTTTGGCTCTTCTGGCAATCCTCATAATCCCTCACCAAGGAGCTGGGCAGCCGAGACCGAGTGGGTGAAACAATGCCCCTTACAGAGCCCGAGACTCAGTCTGAGAAAAGGGGGCACAAGGAAGCGGGCCACGGGATTTTAAAACGAGTGTTCTCTCTTGATTTCTCCAGGCAAACCGGACAGATTAAGCCCGTGGTTTTGCCCCTGATTTGGTTTTCTGAAGTAAGTGTGGGTCTGTCTGCATGCTTACACATACAAACACACACACACACACACACAGAGAGAGAGAGAGAGAGAGAGAGAGAGAGAGAGAGAGAGAGAGAGAGAGAGAGTGTTTCTGAGAAGGGTGTATATAGTTTGCATTAACTTTTAATCAGATTAATTTTCCTCCTTCCTCTCTCCCTCTTTTTCCTCCTTTCCTGCCTGCCTGCCTTCCTTCCCTTCCTCCCTCCCTCCCTCCCTGTGTCTGTTTCCTTCCTTCCTTCCTTCCTTCCTTCCTTCCTTCCTTCCTTCCTTCCTTCCTTCCTCTTCCTTCCTTCCACTTCTTTCCTTCCTTCCTCTCCCTCCCTCCCTCCCTCCCTCTCTCCCTGTCTGTCTCCTTCCTTCCTTCCTTCCTTCCTTCCTTCCTTCCTTCCTTCCCTCCTTCCTTCCTTCCTTCCTTCCTTCCTTCCTTCCTTCCTTCCTTCCTTCCTTCCTTCCTT
>QLTV01000034.1:59368-84603 GCA_003457575.1 Thermophis baileyi | reverse complement strand
CCATTCCATTCCATTCCTCTCTCTCTCTCTCTCTCTCTCTCTCTCTCTCTCTCTCTCTCTCTCTCTCTCTCTCCCCCTCCCTCCCTCCCTCCCTCTCTCCTTCCCTCTCTTTATCTAAATATTCATTACTTAAATTGGTAACCTTGCACAATAGTCTTTTTTTATATATATAATGGTTTCTTTCACACTTGGTAGCTGAATTTTGCTGTGACTTATGCTACTGTTTGAACATAAAACAAAAGTTCCTTTCAAGCAAAGTTTTGGGGTTGGTGAGAAGAAACTCTGATCTGCCATTGGCTAGCCTGCTGTGATGTCACAGAACATTCTAATCTAAAGCAAATCCAAACAAAAGGGGGCCCCGTGTTGATGGATATTGGGTTCCGGAAGGACAGCCCAACCAAGAGGAGCAAATTAGACATAGAGATGCTCTCTGTCCTTTTGCCAAGAGGGTGGGATGGACAAGGTGGGGGGGGGAAGATCCACCTGGAAAGCAAAGCCCAAAAGGATCCCTCACCACCCTCAAGCTAAACCATGGAAAGCAAGTTGGGTGTTGATTGTGTCTTTCCTTGGTTTCAGCCATGTTCTCCCACACGGCTAAGAATCCTGCGCCTTGCAGGCAATAAAATCTTGTGGGGAAGGGAAAACACTCACTGTACGTTTCTTTGTTCTGAACAGAGTGGGGAAGTTGTAGGAGATGTTTTGCAGGACTACTACACCCATCTGATAACCATCCCTTCATTGCTGGAATACCTGAAGTTCTGCCTCATGGGCTTAGGAGGCCTTCTGCTCTTGGCAGCTGGCTTAGTTGGGCTCAGGAGCAAGGTAGGCACCAAATGACCTTAGATTATCTGCTGGTCTCCTTCCTTATAACGTCGTGGTTGTGTTTCTACCTCGTTCTGACCCTCCCTGCTGTCAATCAGACGATTACTTCCCTCTTCGTCCAAATGCTATTCTTGTTTTCTTCTTCTTTTAACCTTGAGTTTGCACAGAAAGCATTTTTTTTTTAAAAAACACACACACACACACACACACAAACAAGAAACTTGGAGCTGGTGCCAGCAAAACTGGATAACGTGACTCTTGCTGAACTTCTCCTTGAGAGCTCTTTTAGCGAGATGGCGATAAGTCTCTTTCGTTCCCCCTTCCCACCCAAAGTTGGCTTTCTACAGGCTGGGTATTCCGTCCTCCTTCTGGGCCTACCCAGTTTGAGCAGCCAGCCTCTTTCTCTTTGAGACGAGATAGTCCAGTCCAAAGGAGAAAAAGCTTCATTCTTGAAGCTCAACTGTGGGTTTAAGGCCACCTGGAAACACCTGGTTTATGGACCTCCCAGAAGATTAGAAGGCATCTCCACCAGGAAGCTCAACACAAAATTCAAGGTGTCCCTCAAAGAGAACGTAGTGGAAGATTCCTGATACCCCTCGGAAACGGCCAAAATCCAGAGCCATCAAATGAAGAAGAAGAAGAAGAAGAAGCTTTTATGCCAATTGTGACTTGGAAGCTCAGGTTGCATTCTAACAGATGTTCCTTCCTGTTGAGTTGTTCTTTTTTTTTTCCTAGACACCATACGAATCTTCCAAGCTGTGTAGTCCAAGAGTTGTCATTGTGGTGTCTATTTGGTATTAAAGAAAAAGGAGTCAAAGTTGCATCCAGAACACTAGGATAATCAATCAATCAATCAATCAATCAATCAATCAATCAAACTGCATAATATTGCAAGTTGTTAGGCATTCAGGTTTTGTAGGTCAACACCAACACCCATGTCAACTGGAGCTGCAGGTAAGGGAAGAGAGGTGTCAACTCCCTGAACCGAATCCGAGAGTGACTTGATCCCTCAGACAGAAGAATGGCTATGCCTTAATTAAATACAGGTAGTCCTCAACTTACAACAGTTCATTTAGTGACCGTTTAACGTTGTAACGGCACTGAAAAAAAATGACCATTTTTCACACTTACAACCATTGCAGCATCCCCAGGGTCACGTGATTAAAATTCAGACTCCCGGCACAACTGATTCGTATTTACGACGGTCGCAATGTCGCTGAGATCACGGGATCCCCTTTTGCGACCTTCTGACAAGCCAAGGCCATGGGGGAAGCCGGATTCACTTAACAACCGTGTTACTAATTTGATCACCTGCAGCGATTCACCAAACAACTGCGGCCAGGAACTTCGTAAAACGGGGCAAAACTCACTTAATGAATGTCTCACTTAACGACATAAATTTTGGGCTCGATTGTGGTCGTAAATCGAGGACTACCTGCAATAATCGGAGGAACAATCCACTTAATTGTGCCCGAGGTAATTCGCAGTTTTCCCCTTCTCTCGATACGTAAGAAGTTATGACTTTTGGAAGCCTGTAAGTTGTTTGTCTGGCTGTTTTTTATTCCGTGTAACCTCTGAGAAGCCGCTCTGGGATACAGTCTGCAGTGGGTGCTGATTTAAGGCGGTGTTTCCCTTTTACTTTTTAATATATTTTTTTCAAGTTTTAATAACATTTTATTAGATTATAGATTAAAATACAAAACTACAAAAGCAAATGATAGGACACAGTGGGAGGGGAAGGGGAAAGAAAAGTGAGGAGGAGAAGGGGAAGAGAAGGAGAAGGAGAAGGAGAAGAGAAGAGAAGAGAAGGAGAAGGAGAAGAGAAGAGAAGAGAAGAGAAGAGAAGAGAAGAGAAGAGAAGAGAAGAGAAGAGAGGAGAAGGAGAAGGAGAAGGAGAAGGAGAAGGAGAAGAGAAAGAGGCACTGACTTCCAACTCCCTCCAGAAGAATAAAGCATTAACATCGAACCTCAATTTTTTTCTTTTCCATAATAATATAAACTAGCCATTTCTATAACAACAAATCAATTTAATCAGTAAAACCCAACATTGATTTAAGGCGGTGTTTCTCAACCTCTCCTCCTATTTCTTTGGAAGTGGTGAGTCCCCAAAGTCACAAGGTGTCTCTAATGATCTGAAGAAAAACCCTGTCGCATCCGACCTCCCATGAGGCTGAGTCAACAGTGTGCAAATCCTTCGGGGGGGGGGGGAGGATGTCGGACTAGAAGACCTCCAAGGTCCCTTCCAATTCTGTTATTCTCTATTCTGCAATGGGGTAACCTCACTTCAGCAGTTTGTTGGTTGAAAAGGTCTCGCTTCCATTCTGGTGGCATGCTCTGGGCTTTTTGGAAAAGGAGACCCCATGCTTCCTGCACAGTCCAGTCACAGAATGTTTTGGGGTGGGCATTAAAGCTTTATGAGGAGTAGTGTGGTGCAGAGGTGGGTTCCTACCGGTTCTATCCGGTTCTTTAGAACCGTTAGTAAACCGGCGATGACGTCACGGAGCTGGTTCTGTCAGTGTCTCTGTGGGCGCCGCCATCTTGGATTTTGCTTCTGCGCATGCGCAGAAGCTAATTTTCGCTTCTGCACATGTGCAGAAGCTATTTTTTGATTGCTGCGGGCAACCCTGAGCGAACCGGCAGCAAAAAGATCCAGAACCCACCCCTGGTGTGGTGGTCTAGAGGTGGAGCTCTCACCTCACAATCAGGAGGCTGTGAGTTCAATCCTAGGTAGAGGCAGATATTTCTCTTTCTGGGCACCGATGAGAATATCTCTGCTGAACAAAACTCCGCATTGGTGACAGGAAGGGCATCCGGCCAGTAAACACTCAGCTCCATTCAGTTGCCCAGACTCCACCCCGCAAGGGATTATGGGATCGTTAAAAGAAGATGATTAAAGCTTTAATGAGGTTTCCTGCAGGTTTCTGAATCTTTTCCGATTAAATATGGCTACCTGGCAATCGTTTCAACGCTGGATGGGAAGACAGGTTAAAAAGCAAAGCAAACTTTCTGAACCGTATTATCTTGTGGTGTTCACGTTGGACCTGTTTACTTCCTCAACAGACGTTGAATCTTTCAGGGCAAAAGGATCGGTCGGTTGCCATACAGATGCCACCTAGATCTGACATTAATTATGGGTATCACGGTCCTTTGGTAAGAGATCCTTCAGTGGATCACGTTGAAAAAAATAAATGTCTAGCAGAGAATTCTTCTCTTCTGATCTCTCTCGCATTGCTCAAAACAAACATTACAAGCTTCCCTAACTCATCTGTTCAATGTTAGAGGAATCTTTTCACAATACTAGCAACGTTTGTCAACTTTAATTATGTGTGTTTGTGTACTCCTTGTTGTTTTTGTAGCATGGCTTTCAGCCCACCCGCCCGGGCGCTCAAAAGACTGAAAATATGTCGCACACCCCCACTGTCTAACGATAACTCGCTTCTTAATCACTTTTAAATCATATTTAAAATGATAAAACCGAAACGTTTAAATGTGCTTAAATTAGAACAATTCGACTGACCTCCTAAAAGTTAATTTAAAAAGAGCATAACCTAACCGATAAAACCGTTAAACCGCAGCTTCTTCCTTCCTTCAATCAGTAACATAAATGTCCTTATAAAACTAATCTAAACTGTTTTAAAACCAGGCTAATTATTTTCTAGGGAAAAAGCTTTCTATTTTGGCGTAGTAATAAAAACCCAGGACCTAGAGGGGCAATCCCTGCCTCCAGGAAAAAAGCCAGCTTGCAATGGATGGAGATGAAATTGTAGGCGGCGATCTGAAAAAACAAACAAACAAAAACACAAAAGGTAACGTCAAATTCGCGGTTTAACAACAAAATGTAGCTTGACTCACTTTTCAAACCTTCCTCGGGTTTTAAAATGGCTGCTGGAATGGCTCGCTGCTTTAAAAAAAAACGTTTCGTCTTCGCCGCAGCTAATCTTAGCCAACGGCTTCTGCTTTTTAATGCGCCCCCCCCTAACTTTATCACCGCCCCACTCATATAATAACCCACTTAATCCGCTGTGATTTCTCCCCTCCCCACCCCACCCCGTCTTTTGATACAGACCAATGAAAAGATTGGAAGAATCGATCCGTCTTCGGAGTTCGTTGCTTCGCTAAGCCTCGAATGGCGTAACTCTCGGGACTTGAGTAACCTTCCGTTGAACCCCTTTCTAAAAAACAGTATATGAAATTTCGTAGGATGGGTATCTGTCAAGCTGAAGGCCCCCCCCCAACTCACCCAGTGACCTCTGGGTGACTTTTCCCCAATCAGAAAGAAGGAAGATACAGAAAATCCTCGATTTACGACCATTCCAAGTTACCAGTGGCCTTCCCCCGAAGCTGCTTACGACTCAGATTCCAAGTTCTGACAGTCCCATTATCACCTTTTGGCTGTTTGACAACAAGCCTGCATTTTCAGCTAATTGCAGCATCCCAAGATTTACAATGTGTTGTGAGTTGGGGTTATTTTTGTTTTTGTTTTTTTGCCAGATACCAGCAGATTTCTGGCAAAAAAATCCCCAAAAAACCCACATCCATTTCAGACGAGGTTTGCTTAATTACTATGGCATTCGCTTGATGGCCGCTGGAAAAAGGTTATCAAATCAGTGACTCACTTAATGACGAGCATGACTTACGGTGGCAATTCTAGGCTCGGTTATGGTCGTAAGTGGAGGATTTCTTGTACTCCCTAACTGTAGCATCTGGAATAATCTTGTGGCAGGGAGTTGATAAGGATTCTGGAAATTGAAAAGAAGCATTGTGCTTTAGCCAGGCTCTTCTGCCCATGGAGGGCTTTGAATCTTCAGAATGGAAACCCGGCAGGTTGACAACCCAGAAGGGTCCTTGGTGCTCTCTGAGCTTGGTGGTTTTCTTGCAGACATTTCATGATCCAGCTAGGTAATATCATCAATGGGAGGAGGAGGAGGAGGAGGACAACGACGGTGGGGTCCTTGGTGCTCTCTGAGCTTGGTGGTTTTCGTGCAGACCCAAACTAGTACTGATAATGCTACCTAGCTGGGTCATGAAACATCTGCAAGAAAACAACCAAGCTCAGAGAACACCAAGGGCCCCACCGTCGTTGTCCTCCTTCTCCTTCTCCTTCTCCTCCGTTGATGATGTTACCTAGTTGGGTCACGAAACGTCTGCAAGAAAACAACCAAGCTCAGAGAGCCTCAAGAATCCCTCATTTCAACTCTGAGCTACAAATATTCTCCTTTATGGAGTCATGGTGGCGCAGTGGTTAGAAAGCAGTACAGCAGGCTAACTCTGCCGACTGCCAGCAGTTCGATCCTAATGGGCTCAAGGTTGACTCAGCCTTCTGTCCTTCTGAGGTCGGTAAAATGAGGACCCAGATTGTTGGGGGCAAGAGGCTGACTCTGTAAACCGCTTAGAGAGGGCTGTAAAAGCACTAGGAAGCGGTATATAAGTCTAAAGGCGATTGCTATTGCTTTATTAACAACCCAGAGTAATTGTTCTGTGTTGCAACAGAGGGAGAACTTTAGATGTTAGTCCACTTGGCACATTTCTTAAACCCGTGAGAGCAAAGGACCCATTGCTGGGATTGTTGACATCCCCCAGTCCTTAGAAAAGAAACCAGGAAAGGAAAGATCGGGAGAGCCATCACGTTGGCTGCTTGGCCAAAGTGCGGCCTCACCACACTCAAAGCTTGTCCCTTTGCCACGTTTCTCTAAACAGGAAATCCATTTTGGCTTCCTCTTTAGATGATCAATATTGATATAACGTTGAAACAGTGGTTATATAGACGCAAACCAGATTCAAACCATGGCCTGTTTGAATCCAATCCAATTCCTTGACCATAATTAAACCAATTTGATTTGGTTTGATGTATTTAATTAAACAACAGGCGGTGAGATTCGGGTGCATCACGTTAAATTCTTTTCTCCAACCCGGAGCCTCTTCCAGAGAGCTTGATGCTGCAGTTTTTAACCGTGGTGGGGGACGATCTTGGTTTGTTCCATTATCTCTGAAGGATACCAGGTTGGGCTAAACCACAGGATTCAGTTGCAGAGGAACCGGGCCAGCCTCTTGGTTCGTAGAATGTCTGAAAAGGATGAGAGCAGGGGTGGGATTCAGCCGGTTCGGACCGGTTTCGGGAGAACCGGATGTTAATTTTAATCTGGTTCGCCAAACCGGTTGTTCCAAGGACTGGCTGACCACGCCCACCCTGCCCTGCCCCTCCCAGGAGTCTCCACACGGCCCGTTTTGGATGCCAGGTAAGTGCAGGGCCCGCGCGGAGGCTCTGGGAGGACAAAAAACGGGCCTACTGGAAGTACCAGAAGTCCAGAAACCGGCCTGTTTCTGGTCTCTGGAGGGCCTCCGGAGCCCGGGGGAGGCCGTTTTCGCCCTCCTGGAGGCTCAAGGAAAGCCTCTGGAGTTTGGGGAGGGCAAAAACGCCCCACCCCCCCCCCCCTTGCCGTGGTGCAGGAGGCTGAGTAGGCCATGCTCCCATGGCCACGCCCACCCAGCAACTGGGCAGCGAACCGGTTGCTAAATTTTTTCAATCCCACCCCTGGAGGAGAGGTCAGAAAGGGAAGTTGGCTCAGCTGAGGAATCAACCCAACCTTGCATATTTCAGGATCCGTGCAAATTCTAACTAACTTCTAACCTCCTTTTCAGAGAAAGGCGGCGACAAGGACTTTGCAAACACCCAATCGTCTGGAAGCGTCGGAAACAAGCCCACTTCTGCAGGAAGACCCAACAATCACAGCTCACGATAGCAGTAATACCTGATAAGCCTCAGTTCCGTCTTGTGAAGGATCTCAAGTTCTTTTTTATCGAGCCTGCTTACTTGCAGATGGAGGGGGGGGGGGGAAATGAAAGGGAACAGATGACCCCATTGAAAATTTAAAGACCGTGTTGCCTCTGGGAAGGAGTTGGGGACCCCTTCCCCAAGCAGCCAGCCTACTCCAGGTTGTTTTTCCTCATGCCAAGACTTGAAGAACCTCAACGGCAACCTCGGAGTTAGAGGACTGATGGAGAACCCTTGGAGCAAGCAAAAGACTCCAATCTTTCTATTTCCCCCCCCCCCCCCCCACCCTTTGCTGGATCGTTTCCAGCTTCTCCTCCCCAGAAAGTCCTTTGATCCTTCTTAAAGGGGATCACCCACTGTCAGCCTTACCGTATAAAACAGACAGGAAACGCAACCACACGAGTTAATTTTATTTTCTTGTAAGGCTACATCAACAGAAACTTGCAAGCCTGAAAGCACAATTCTCCCGCCGTCTCTTTTGCACCCTGGGAAATTTGGGAGGACCTCTTCTGAGCGTCTTTCTCCACCCAATTATCCATCCGTGGGCTAAGCAGGCTATTATCTAACTTTTCCCTTGGCGGCATCTTCTCAGGCGCCAGGAAAATCGGGAGATTCAGGCAAGTTCAAATGAGTGTAATGATTTATTGCAAGCTTAAGCACTCTACAAGAATCTGAGCTACTAACGGTCAAGGGGAACTTAAGAAAGGAATTCAAGGTGGGCTGGACTTACATCTCTTGTGGGCACGCGGGGACTCATGACTGATGACGTGTTTGACCCCTCTCCCTCAGGTTGAGCCTGGTCATCTCCTACACATCTTTTCTCCCTAGATCTTTCCCACATACTATTACAGCCGTCTCCTTTACAGGATGAGAAACTAGGGAGGGTTCACTTCTAATCCTCATTCTCCATCCGTTATGCAGCTGAGGGCTCAGCAGTCCCTTATCTGACCATCCCCCTGGCAGCATCTCTTGGCCCTGTCTTCCAAGGCCTTTCCCACACGCCATTATAGCCACATGCTTTACAGCTTGAGAAACTAGGGTGGGTTCTCTTCTAATCCTCATTCTCCACCCGTTATGCAGCTGAGGGCTCAGCAGTCCCTTATTGACCATCCCCTTGGCAGCGTCTCTGGGTCCTTTTCTCGCAAGGCCATTCTCACATTCCTTTTACCTCTGGGGCCGTTCACATAGCTGTCCGATTGTTGTGTCTTTAAAAGATCCTTTCATTGTATCCTCTTTCCCTATTTGACGCGAGAGCTTGCTCGCACACAGCTGCACAAGCGGTCGTTCAATTCTGGCTCCGCGCAGCACACACGAAGACAAAATCAACCGAGTGCAGATTTGTGGGCGCAGATGATCTGTTCCTGGTTGGTCTGGGCCTGGAAACATATCTCAGTTTTCTCCGACAATCTATCAGTATTTAGAAGCACCAGCACAATATCCAGACAAAGCAGCTGGAAATAGACATTGGGGCAGGGGTGTGTGTGTGTGTGTGTGTCTCTTTGCACAGGGAACAAACATTTTCGCTGTGAACACTTGAAACCCAACACGTGAATCTCATTCCAGGGAAGACCCCGGCACCCCCAAAGTTCATTCTGCCTTTTTCAGCAAGCACCTCCTCTTTAAAAAAAAAAAAAAAAAGGAAGCAAATAATTTTATTCACCTTTTTTAAAAAAACAAAGACTAATACAAACTAAACTAATAAAACATTTGGAAGGTGCAGAAAAAGAAAAACGATGAGAGAAAGGCAACAAAAAGAATAATAATTTAAAAAATCAGCTTCCACCTTCATCACACTGAGCACAAGCTAATATAACTTTTCACCTCTTTTAAAGTTGCAAATAAATAAATAAAAAACCTTCTCCACTTAGTCTGAGTTTTATCTATGCGCAATCCAGAAATGGTCACCCTTGCAGCAAAAAGTCCATGAGGAGTGACCAGAAATCCCCAAAAATACAGGTAGTCCCCAACTTATGACTGGTCTTCACACTTACGTCACTAGCAGCCATCCCCACAGTCATGTGATCAACATTCAGGCACTTGGTAACCGGCAACAGTTACAGTGTAATATGTACAACAGTTTGCAGCATCCCAAGGTCACTGTTTACAATTTTGCCCCCTGCTTTCCTACAAGCAAAGTCAACGGGACAAGCTGGATTCACTTAATGACCGTGTGTTTCACTTAACAAATGCAGTTTCTCTTAACAACAGGGCAATTTGGTGGTAAAATTGGGTGTGACTCACCTAACAACTTGCTTAGCAACAACAATTCTGATCCCAATAGTAGAGAGAGGGGAAAGAGAGAAGAGAGAAAGAGAGAGAAGAAAGAGAGGAGGGAGAGAGAAGTGAGAAAGAGAGACAGAAGGAAAAGAGAAAGAGGAGGGGGAGAGAAGTGAGAGGAGAGAAAAAGGGAGAGAGAAGAGAAAGAAGTTAGAAGAGAGAGAAGGAAGAGAAAGGGAAGAGAGAAGTGAGAAAAGAGAAAGAGAAAGAGGAGAGAAAGAGAGGAGAGAGAAAGGGAGAGATAAATGAGAAAAGAGAAAGGGAAGAGAGAAAGAGAAGAGAGGAAGAGAAAGAAGAGAGAAAGGGAAGAGAGAAAGAGAGAGAGAGAGAGAGAGAGAGAGAGAGACATAGGAGAACAAGTCAAGGGCTACCTGGAATTAGCCTTGGATTTGGAAGTCCACCCTCCCTGTGTCAAGGATGTTGTTTTTTGTCTCCCACAAGCTCTAGTCTTGAGAGTCTTGTGTTTCAGGTGTTTTATTCTAGCCACCCGTCCTTGAGGGTCCAGCTCTTACTTTTACAGGAGAGAAAATATCACAGTTTATAGCTTTTGATGCGGGTTTCAGTACTGCATTTGGCCACTAGGTAGAGGTGTTGCATTGTGGTTTTACATTTCAGTTTATTGTACAAACTGAGATATAAAGGGAATTCATCTGAGTTAGGAAAAAATCCAGCCTCTTGTATGGGATAAAGTGGGATATCTCGGTTCAAGGACCCCACAACCACCTTTGCGTCAGATGGTGGAGGACCTCTGAGCTCAGCCTCTCAATAAGCCATGATTAAACATCACCCAATTGACTGGGTGGCAGAGGTCCTTTTAAAGTCAAGCACAACTCTCTTTGATGGACAGAAGAGAAAGTCAACCCCAAATAGCACCACCAGGCTCCATTGCCAGCTGGTAGTTAGGATCTCATCATTAATTCACTCATAGACATCTCAACTTTGAAGGAGAGTGTGCCCACCGTAGTGTCACAAAATCACAAGCCCCTCTAGAACAGGGGTCACCAACCTTTCAGACCTCAGGGACCACTAAATTCATAATTTTAAATCCCGCGGACCACTAATACGATCTGTCTAATGACCAGCTGGGTGGGCGTGGCTAGGTGGTCATGTGACTGGGTGAGTGTGGCCAACTCGATGTCACTCAAGTCGAGGGGTGCCTCGCCAGCCTCTACTCGCCCCTCCCCTGCCAGCCACTCCTCGCCGCCCGGGCTCCTTAGGGCCCCAACAGGAAGCAGTTGTTGGAGCTAAGCAGCCACCACGAGAAAGAGTTGGCAAAACAGCTCAGTTCAAATTGGATCTGGCCGAGAAGGAGGCTCAGTAGAAGCACCTCACTGAGGACTAGGAGCACAGGCTTTCCAAGCAGAGGGAAGACCTGCGGGAGTGCAAGGCCAGGTACTGGCGCCTGGAGGCTCAGCGGGCTGAGATGGTCAGCCAGTTCCAGGCCATGATGCAGTCCCACTGGAACGAGGCCCTCCGGCTCTTCGCCACCAGCGGCGCTTCCCTCCAGCCTTCGCCCAAAGCCCCGCACCAGGAGGCCGAAGCAGACCCTAAGTCAGAATTTCTGCCCCCCTCTGTCCCGCACAAAAAGACCCAGAAGGGGGAGACTCTCTGCAGCAACACAAACGTTCATTGCACGTAGAGGCTGTAGTTTGAGGACCCCTGATTTAATGCAATATCAAAAAATGCAAATAATTTTTCTGCGGACCACCAAAATTTTGTTGCGGACCACCAGTGGGCCACAGACCACCAGTTGGTGACCGCTGCTCTAGGAGACAATCCGAGTTACTCTGACCATCATCTCTGCCCTGAATGGTCATCATCTTAGAGAGGTTGAAAGCATGAGGAACAGAGGGTGGTTTGAAACCATCAGGGGACTAAGGTTCTTTGGCCGTGGTGAACAGTCCTGGAGACAACCTAGAGAAGAAGAAGTGAAGTCAATGTTCCGAAGCTTGGGTTAGAAACATTTAAGACTCAATTTCCACCATACATTTTAGCATATTTATCATCGGAGAAGCTTTTAAGGAAATGCTTGTGTCTCCAGCAATGTTGGAGGCTTAATTACATTAGCATCGAGCTGTCTCAGCTTTATAACTTGAGACCGGATGTCTAGGGGGGGACATGGGTTATGAATAATATTGCTGAGAAGGACTGGGCTTTCAGGACTGGGCTGGAGAAGGCCACTCAGTGCCCCTTTGGGGACTGTGGAGTCCGGATCTGATAACAGAACAGAATAACAGAGTTGGAAGGGACCTTGCAGGTCATCTAGTCCAGCCCCCTGCTCAAGCAGGAGACCCTCTACCATCCCAGACAAATGGTTGTCCAATCTCCTCTTTAAAAAACCTCCAGTGTTGGAGCACCCACAACTTCTGGAGGGAAGCCGTTCCACTGATTAATTGTTCTCACTGTCAGGAAATTTCTCTTTAGTTCTAGGTTGTTTCTTTCCTTGAGTAGTTTCGATCCATTGCTTCTTGTCCTGCCCTCAGGTGCTTTGGAGAAAAGGTCGACTCCCTCTTCTTTGGGGCAGCCCAGTGGTGAAATCCAATTTTTTTTACTACCAGTTCTGTGGGCGTGGCTTGGTGGCCGTGGTGTGGCTTGGTGGGCGTGGCTTGGTGGGTGTGGCTTGGTGGGCGTGGCAGGGGACACCCCACTCTGGGGCCAGCCAGAGGTGGTATTTGCCGGTTCTCCGAAGTACTCAAAATTTCCGCTACCGGTTCTCCAGAACCTGTCAGAACCTGCTGGATTTCACCCCTGTGGCAGCCCCTCAGATATTGAAACTCTGTTATCACATCCTTTGAGAACAATGATTCTTTCTATTGGAAAAAGTTCAGAGAAGAGCAACTAAGATGATCAAAGGCCTGGAGACTAAAACATATGAAGAACGGCTGCAGGATTTGGGTCTGGCTAGTCTAAAGAAAAGAAGAATTAAGGGTGACATGATAGCAGTCTTCCAGTATTTGAGGGGCTGCCACAAAGAAGAGGGGGTCAAATTATTCTCCAAAGCACCGGAGGGCAGGACAAGAAACAATGGATGGAAACTAATCAAAGAGAGAAGCAACCTGGAATTAAGGAGAAACTTCCTAACAGTGAGGACAATTAACCAGTGGAACAGCTTGCTACAAGAAATTGTGAATGCTCCATCACTGGAGGTTTTTAAGAAGAGATTGGACAGTCACTTGTCTGAGATGGTGTAGGGTCTCCTGCTTCAGCAGAGGGTTGGACTAGAAGACTTCGAAGCTCCCTTCCAGCTCTATTCTGATTAAGCATGTTGTCTTACTGAAATACTCAACCTGTTTTCAGTTTTTTTCTTTTTCTATTCTATTCTATTCTATTCTATTCTATTCTATTCTATTCTATTCTATTCTATTCTATTCTATTCTATTCTATTCTATTCTATTCTATTCTATTCTATTCTATTCTATTCCCATCCCCATCCCCATTCCCATTCCCATCCCCATCCCCATCCCCATCCCCATCCCCATCCTATCCCCATCCTATCCCCATCCTATCCCCATCGTATCCTATCCTATCCTATCCTATCCTATCCTATCCTATCCTATCCTATCCTATCCTATCCTATCCTATCCTATCCTATCCTATCCTATCCTATCCTATCCTATCCTATCCTATCCTATTCTATTCTCCACCCTTCAGAGCAAGTCATGTCAAGGAGATGGGACCACTGCTAATTCTGACCGTAACTTTGACCTGGTGGGCAGGTGAGGATCAAAACTGTCAACTCCAGAACACCATTTTCCATTCATTCTGGGGCATTGAGACACAGCCCTTGCTATGTTTCCACACCAGCCTACCCCCCCTCCCCCCCCCCCCGAGACCGACAAAGTGAGTGGGTTTACTAAGCGATGGCTTTCAAAGGTCAGATCACTTTGGGGACAATTAGGGGGGGGGAAATGCGACGGAGAGGACAGGAAGACCTTTGGCGGATTGGCATTTCCTGAAAATGGCATTTTGCATTTGCTAAGTTCATTGGCAAATTGCAAAGCAGCAATTAACCGCCCGGCTGGATGCATTTGGCAGAGGGAGGAGAAGAAACAGAAGCCACAGAATCCCTGATCAATCAATACATTTCAAATCTGGGCAAGCAAACACACACACACACACACACACACACACACACACACACACACACACACACGGTCTCAACGGTGAAGGAACTAAATCTCCCCCCTTTTTGTTCCGTGTTTGTGTGTGCACACAAGGGCCAGTGTGGTATACAGGTTGTCCCTGACTCAAAGCTTCAACGGCGATGGGGAAAAAAAAGACTTGTGACCATTTTTCACACTTACGACCATTGCAGCATCCCCGTGGTCATGTGATCAAAATCCAGATGCTTGGCAACCGGCTCAGACTTAAGACGGTTGCCAGTGTCCCCTTTTGCGACCTTCTGACAAGCAAAGGCAATGGGGAAGCCTGATTGGCTAAACAAGCGTGTTACTAACTGAACCAACGGCAGTGGTTCACTTAACTGTGGCAAGAAAGGTCATAAAAAAGGGACAAAACTCACTGAACAAATGTGTAAGCATTTTTTCTCCGTTGGGACCGGTCTATCAGGGCAACCTGGTCTACCCAAATATGGGACAGAGCATAATGCTTCCGTTTTCGCCTTTCAGCCCCAATCCAGGAGCCTTCGCAGGCAGTCGCTTTCACCACAAACTATTTTTGTGTTGAATTTCTATTTACCGACAAAGAAATAAAGGGAGACTAGTATAGATCTGTTTCAAGCTACTTAGCTCTCATCAGCTAGCCATACCCTTCTGGGATTCAAACCCGGGCTACTTGCATATTAGGTAGATGTCTTAACCTCTAAGCCACGGGCTCTCCTCGTTTTGTCGGCTACACCAGAGGAGAGATTAAGTGTTTTTTATCAGGGCAACCTGGTCTACCCAGATATCGGACGGAGCAATACTGCTTCCGCTTTCGCCTTTCAGCCCCAATCCAGCAGCCTTCTCAGGCAGTCGCTTTTGCGACAAACTATTTTTGTGTTCAATTTATGTTTTACGGTAAAACATACATTTATCACAGAACCAATGTCTCACTTAGCGACAGAAACGTTGGGTTTCTCAGCTGTGGTCGTAAGTCGCGGACTACAAAGTTCAACCAACGGCTTGGTTCTTCCAGGCTTCTCAGGTTGATCTTTTAAGCGTTGCACAAAACCAAACTGGCAGTTTTTCAACTCTTTTTCAACTGCTCCCTCCCTTTGACTCACTCATCCCACCGCAGTGTAGGGCCCAAAATGTTGCAGGAACACGGTGGAAGATAATGTTCCATTGTTAATCGTGGGGGGGGGGGAATGGTGACATCTCTGACGCTGTGGGGTTAAAGAGAAAATTCACTCGGCAGCAAGAGAGATGAAAGAGTCAAAGAGAAGGAGGAAAAACCCAACCTTTCTTGGGAATAGCTGATGGGGACTTCTATCCGGAGATTTCCAGATTTCAGATGCCGCTTTGAAGCGAGGCACACCGTGTCCTGCCAACGGCGTATTTCTTTTTGATCGTCCACCAAGACGCCGCTTAGGACCGATTAGCAAATGGTGAATTATGCAAACTGGATGGCTTCCAGCCAACTACACAACTCCTTCCCCCACACCTCCCCGATCTCTGTTGGCAACCACTAAATCGTGCCTGGAGCATTTCAGGGTATCTGCAAAGCCTTCACAAAAAAAAAAAAAAAAAAAAAAAAAGCACCTTAAAAAAAAAAAAAAGAAAAAAAAAAAAAAAAAAAAAAATTGCACCTGATCCAGACTGTCGGTGAGATCCATAAGCAGGGTCCTTGACTTATGACAACAACGGAGCCCAAAATTTCCATTGCTAAGAGAGACAGAATAGAATGAATAAGAATAAGAATAAGAATAAGAATAAGAATAAGAATAAGAATAAGAATAAGAATAAGAATAAGAATAAGAATAAGAATAAGAATAAGAATAAGAATAAAAATAAAAATAGTGGAATGGAATGGAATGGAATGGAATGGAATGGAATGGAATGGAATGGAATGGAATGGAATGGAATGGAATATGAAATGAGAATAGAATAGAATAGAATAGAATAGAATAGAATAGAATAGAATAGAATAGAATAGAATAGAATAGAATAGAATAGAATCTGGAAGGGACCTTGGAGGTCTTCTAGTCCAGCCCCCTGCTGAAGCAGGAGATCCTATACCATTTCGGATAAGTGACTGTCTAGTAGTCTCTTCTTAAAAGCCTCCAGTGATGGAGCAGCCACGATTTCTGGAGGCAAGCTGTTCCACTGGTTAATTGTTCTTACTGTTAGGAAGTTTCTCCTTAATACCAGGTTGCTTCTCTCTTTGGTTAGTTTCCATCCATAGTTTCTTGTCCTGCCCTCTGGTGCTTTGGAAGATAAGTTGACCCCCTCTTCTTTGGGGCAGCCCCTCAAATACTGGAATGCTGCTATCATGTCCCCCCTGATCCTTCTTTTCTCTAGACTAGCCATACCTGAATCCTGCAACTGTTCTTTATACGTTTTATTCTCCAGGCCTTTGATCATCCTAGTTGCTCTTCTCTGAACTTTTTCCAAAGTCTCAACAGCTTTTTTTGTACTATGGTGACCAAAACTGGTTGCAGTATTCCAGGTGTGGCCTTACTAGGGTTTTGTAAAGCGGCACTAATACTAAGTGGTTAAGTGAATTCTGCCCCATTTTACGACCTTGCTTGCCGCGGCTGTTAAGGGAACCACTGCAGTGTTTAAGCTAGCAACACTGTTATTAAGAGAATCCGGCTTTCTTCCATTGCCTTTGCTTGTCAGATGGTCGCAAAAGGGGACACTAAGCAACCGTCATAAATAGGAGCCAGGTGCCAAGCATCTGAATGTTGATCACCTGACCACGGGGATGCGGCAATGGTCATAAGTGTGAAAAATAGTCAATAAGTCATTTTTTTTCATCACCGTTGTAACTTTGAAACGGTCCCTAAATGAACTGTTGTAAGTCAGGGACAGCCTCTATACCACACTGGCCCTTGTTGCAAAAGGGGATCACATGACCCACTGCAACCGTCATAAATATGCAACCGTCATAAATATGAGAATGTTGATTACATAACTGCCAGGGGTGGGTTCCAACTTACCTCGCTGCCGGTTCGCTCCCTCCCGCGCCGCGTGGGCGCGCCTTGTGCATGCGCAGTAACAAAAAATAAAAAATCAAAATCAAAAAACAAAAAAACAAAAAACAAAGCCAAAAAAAAGATGGCGACCGCATGCAGAAGTGCCGGAAGTCAGCTTCTGCGCATGCTTAGAAGGAAAAAAAAATTTAAAAAAATAAATAAAAAAAGATGGCGACCCCCACGGACCAGCACTGACCGATCCGGTTCGGTGACGTCATCGTGATGTCACCAGAGGGCCACTACCGGTTTGGGAGAACCGGTCCAAACCAGGAGGAACCCACCCCTGATAACTGCAGTGACACTGCAACGGTCATAAGTGTGAAAAACGGTCCTAACTCCCTGTTTTCAGTGCCGTTGTAACTTCCAACGGTCACTAAACAGACGGTGGTAAGTCAAGGACTACTGATATACTGGTTTAAATATAATTTTCTGCTGTTCCTCCTCTTCCCTGTTTTCTGAATCCAAATGCCCCGTATCACTTATGATCATTTATTCTTTCCTTGCTTTTCCTCTAGGCTAATTAAGGGATTTTCTTTCATCTTGTTAAATAAAAAAAAAAAACCCCACAACCCCCCCCCCACAAAAAGTTACAGAACAATATCCCACCCTTTTTCTAACCCTTTGTTCCGTCCTAGCTCTGACGCCAGCACATTTTACATTCCTGCCTCCTACTCCTCCTTGTACGGCTGGCACGCTTTATTCCGTCTGCTATTACACAGCAAAGTCCTCTCTGGCACGCAGCCTTACTCCAAGGAAAAGCACACAAAAAAACCCCCCCAACAACAACCATTGCTGACTTTACGGGGGAATAAAAACTTGACTGTTTGAGGTTGCAAACCTCAGAATTGTGCCAGAATAGCAAAGAGTCTGAGCAGCATCAGAAAAGATGACCTTGGAACAAACCAACAAACCAAGAAATAGGGACGTTGGTCAGGGCATCTGGTTTAATTATTGGCCTGGCCTTCAAGGGCTCAGGCAAGCAGAGATGGAAGGCCACAAGCAGGAGCTGGACTATTAAGTGATAATCCTCTTTATTTTTATTTTTTTTTAAATGAGGTTGGTTTGGTCAGGGTGACTCAATTGCACCCAACTTTGGGAACGTCAGAAAATGCTTGGGAGCTGGAGCGTGGATTTCAGATGAGTCATTGTTCGCAAGGACGCAAATTAACACCTTAGGACCGTGATGGCGAACCTATGGCACGCGTGCCACAGGTGGCACGCGGAGCCATATCTGCCGGCACGGGAGCCATTGCCCTAGCTCAGCTCCAGCTCGCATGTGCGCACCAGCCAGCTGATTTTCGGCTTGCACGGAGGCTCTGGGAGGGTGTTTTCAGCCTCCGGAGGGCCTCCGGGAGGGTGGGGGGCGTTTTCGCCCTTCCCAGGCTCCAAGAAAGCCTCTGGAGCCTGGGGAGTGCAAAAAACGGGCCTACTGGGCCCACCGGAAGTCAGGAAATGGGCAGTTTCCGGCCTCCGGAGGGCCTTCGGGGGGGCAGGGGAGGCAATTTCCGCCCTCCCCAGCTCCAGGGAAGCCTCTGGAGCCTGGGGAGGGCGAAAACCGGGCCTACCGGGCCCACCGGAAGTCGGGAAATGGGCAGTTTCCGGCCTCCGGAGGGCCTTCGGGGGGGCGGGGGAGGCAATTTCCGCCCTCCCCAGCTCCAGGGAAGCCTCTGGAGCCTGGGGAGGGCGAAAAACGGGCCTACCGGGCCCACCGGAAGTTGGGAAATGGGGGAGCAGGGGGGTTGTGCATGCATGCGTGGGGCGGGGCAGTGCGGGGGGCATTGAATTATGTGTGTGGGCACGCGCGTGTGTGCAATAGCGCGTGTGTGCGATAGCGCGTGCATGCGTGCTTTCGGCACCCGAGGAAAAAAAGGTTCGCCATCACTGTCTTAGGATAACGGAATGACAGAGTTGGAAGGGACCTTGGAGGTTTCTAGTCCAACCCCCTGCCCTATATCATTTCAAACAAAGGGTTGTCCAATCTCTTCTTAAAAACCTCCAGTGAGGGAGCACCCAAATTTATCATAATTTATGTTAATCATCTTCTTTTAACGACCCCATAATCCCTTGCGGGGTGGAGTCTGGGCAACTGAATGGAGCTGAGTGTTTACTGGCCGGATGCCCTTCCTGTCGCCAATGCGGAGTTTTGTTCAGCAGATATATTCTCAACGGGCCCAGAGAGAGAAATATCTGCCTCTACCTAGGATCAAACTCATAGCCTCCTGATTGTGAGGCGAGAGCTCCACCTCTAGGCCACCGCACCACTCCATCAAAATTTATGTTAATGTACCCAGATACATAGAACGTAGAATAACAGAGTTGGAAGGGACCTTGGAGGTCTTCTAGTCCAATCCCCTGCCCAAGCAGGAGACCCTCTACCATTTCAGACAAATGGTTGTCCAGTCTCTTCTTAAAAACCTCCAGTGTTGGAGCACTCAACCTCCAAGGTCCCTTCCAACTCTGTCATTCCGTTATCCTAAGACAGTGATGGCGAACCTTCTGGAGGCAAGCCCTTTCACTGATTGATTGTTGTAACCGTCAGGAAGTTTCTCCTTAATTCCAGGTTGCTTCTCTCCTTCATTAGTTTCCATCCGTTGCTTCTTGTCTTACCTTCAGGTGCTTTGGAGAATAGGTTGACCCCCTCTTCTTTGTGGTGGCTCCTCAAATACTGGAATACTGCTATCATGTCACCCCCTAGTCCTTTTCATTAAACTAGACATACCCATAGACAATATCCTGCAACTGTTCTTCATATGTTTTAGCCTCCAGTCCCCTTTGAGGAGAAAGCATTCCTACGTGATGCTCCAAGGTGTTTCAGAATGAGACAAGACCATGTCTCCTGCACCATGCCTCTGGTCCAGGAGCTGATAGCACTTAGCGGACTGGAGACGCCACGGAAGGTCATCCCTGCTGGGGTTTTGCTGGCTCAACTATTCTTGTTCAGATGTTCTCCGAAAAGAAGAGCCAGCATCTCTGAATGTCATCTCTGCTCGTTTGCTCTTCTTCAGCTGTGCTCCTAAAAGAAAACCAAGCATCACTGAAGGTCACCTCGGCTACAAATTTGCTAGCTCGGCCGTTCCTGCTCAGATGTTCTCCAACAATGATGGAGATCCAGTTGCCGGCGAGAACGACTGACACGTTTCAAGACAATGAGGGAAGAGTTGATGGCTGTAATCGTGGCATTCAACGTGTCCACTTATTGTGCTAAGCCAGGGTTTGTTAATCATGGCTTAGAAGCAGGGAGTTGAAATCCAGAGGTCTTGAATTTGGGAGTGAGGGAGGTTTTCAATTGGGAAGGAAAGGTGGGTTGGTTATAAAGAGATACAGGTAGCCCTCAACTTATAACAGTTAAAAGATTAACAGAGTTGGAAGGGACCTTGTAGGTCATCTAGTCCAATCCACCACCCAAGCAGGAGATCCTACACCATTTCTGACAGATAGCAGTCCAGTCGCTTCTTGAAAGCTTCCAGTGATGAAGCTCCCACAACTTCTGAAGGCAACTTCTGTTCCATTGGTTGATTGTTTTATCAGAAAATTTCTCCTTATTTCCAGGTTGAATTTCTCCTTGATCATTTTCCCTCCATCCAGACATTATTCCTTGTCTGGCCTTCGGGTGCTTTGGAAAATAGCTTGACCCCCCCCCTCCTGTCTGTGGCAGCCCCTCAAATATTGGAAGACTTCTATCATGTCTCCCCTGGTCCTTCTCTTCGCTGGACTAGCCATGCCCAGTTCCTGCAACTGTTCATCGTATGTTTTAGTCTCCAGTCCCCTCATCATCTTGGTTGCTCTTCTCTGCACTCTTTCTAGAGTCTCAACACTGTTCATTCAATGACCATTCAAAGTTACAACAGCACTGAAAGAAAGTGAATTATGACCATTTTTCACACTCACCCCGTGGTCACGTGATCAAAATTTCGGATGCTTGGCAACCGGTTCATGTTTATGACGGTTATAGTTCCCTGGTCCTGTGATCCCCTTTTGCGACCTTCTGACAAGTGAAATCAATGGGAAAATCGGATTCACTTAACAACGTGTTACTAACAATTGAGGCAAGAAAGGTCATATAATGGGACAAAACTCACTTAACAAATGTCTCACTCAGCAACATAAATTTTGGGCTCGTAAATGCGGTCGTATGTCGAGAACTACCTGTATCTTATCAATCAGCCATGCATGGAGTCCAGCCGTTCTACGCAACTGATGGGGGTTCGCAAAACCTGGTGCCTTTTATAATAAAATTGGTTAGCTGCAGAAGGCACTCCCAGATCACTCTTATTAAAAACCTATGCAGCCCCCCCCACCCCCATCATTCACCCCCAATTTGGGGTTTCTGGTCTACAAGCCACAGAGCAACCTCACCCTTGCAGCAAATTCTCCTTTTCCTAAATAATTCGACTTCCCTCTCAGGAGTCCAAAGAGACCTGGCTGCATTCAAGGGCAAGCGATCACATGCCAGAGGTGGGATTCAGCCGGTTCGGACCGGTTCAGGCGAACCGGTAGTAGCGACCTGCGGGTGGCCGCCCACCCACCCAGGCGCAATCCCGTCCTATATCACTGTGTTTTTTGACGCAGCACGCATGCATGCAAGGCGCGTGCTTACATTTTCGATTCTGGGCGAACCGGTTGTTAAATTATGTGAAGCCCACCATCAGATGTTTTTTTTTCCTGGTCTGCTTTCCCCTCCTAGCTTCCTGCGTCTTTATTTAAAATAGATAAATAAATCCAGAGAATTAAGGTGTATTGCATGTTAAGAAGGGCAGCGTTTGCGTTGAACTCCGTTCCCTTGTTTTGCCCGTCACGGCAGCCACCACTTTGCATGCAGTGAGGAACCTGTGAGTAAAGGATATTTGTAATTTCACTGCTCTCCTGAACACTGTGGCATGACTCATCCCTTTCCCTAATACCCAGCTGGCTAGAGAGAGAGAGAAGTTGCTACATTTATAGATTGGCTCATTGCAGAGATTTACAAGGTATTTTAGCCATCAATAATAATAATTTAAAAAGAGACAGAGAGATAGCCAAAGAAGACCATTGCCTGGAAATGCCAAACTTTCGGGCACCCTTCCCCTCTTTTTTTTTTTAAATAAAAGCAACCGCTTTAAAAAAAAAAAACAAACGAGTTTGCAAATCGATCGATTAAAAAAAAATTAGCAAAAAAAAATATATGCACAAATTTGTGTCATTTGCTGGGAAACCAACACCCTCCCCTCGAAGGTGTGACTTCCTTTTCTGCTTGGAGCGACTTCAACTTTGACAAACCGCTTCTGGGTTGGTAAAGAAAAAAAAAAAAATGACAAGCCTGGAGCTGTGAAACCACCAGACGCCGAAATACTTCTCAAAGGCGACGGTGCAAATTTTTGACGTGGAGGAGGATGTGAAACAGAAGAGGGAACTGAGCCAAAAAGCATCTTTTTTAGAGAGCTGTGAAAAGCACCTCGAAAAAACCCAAACCAGTTGACCTTGGGATCCTCGGTGCTCTCTGAGCTTGGTGGTTTTCTCGCCGACGTTTCTTGACCCAACTAGGTGACATCATCAGTGCTAGAAGGGTGGGGGGTTTGCTGTCTGTTTATATACAGGTGGCTTTCCTATCAGTGTTGGCAGGGGTGAAATCCAGCAGGTTCTGACAGGTTCTGGAGAACCGGTAGCGGAAATTTTGAGTAGTTCGGAGAACCGGCAAATACCACCTCTGGCTGGCCCCAGGAGTGGGGAGGGAATGGGGATTTTGCAGTATCCTTCCCCTGCCACGCCCACCAAGCCACACCACGCCCACCAAGCCACGCCCACAGAACTGGTAGTAAAAAAAATTGGATTTCACCACTGAGTGTTGGTGGAAGGGTTCTTGCTGGTTCCTTCATTAGGCCGTTTACTGTTTGATTGCTTGTCTGAGTTTGCCTGAGTTTGGTGTTAATCTCAGGTTATTTCAGTGTTGATTGTGGCAAGGAGGTGTTGTGGTTTCTTAGTTACCAACACTGACAGGGCAAGCTGCTAGTAAATAAACAGGGAACAAACCCCACTCCCTTCTAGCACTGATAGTGTTACCTAGTTGGGTCATGAAACGTCTGCAAGAAAACCACCAACCCCAGAGAGCACCAAGGACCCCCCATCCTCCTCCTCCTCCTCTCCTTCTCTTCCAGTCTACAAACCCCACTCCCTTCTAGTATTGATGGTATTATCTAGTTGGGTCATGAAACGTCTGCAGGTAAACCACCAAGTTCAGAGAGCACCAAGCACGCCACAATACTCCTTCTTCCATCCTCATCCTCCTCTTTCTCCTCCTCTTCTCTGCAAACCGCACTCCCTTCTAACACTGATGTTGTTACCTAGTTGGGTCATGAAACGTCTACAAGAAAACCACCAAGCTCAGAGAGCACCAAGGACCCCACAGTTCAACCCCAAGTTACAAAGATTCTCTTCTCTTGGTACGCTTGTGATTGCAAACGTCCAACTTTGGAAGCACCTGTGCTTCTCGGCCAGCTTCTGAAGAAACATCTCCATTCTTTCGGTTGGGCTTGTGACATTTCCATGCCCATGCAAACCAAAGCAATGGATTGATCCAGAGACCTCGAGAGCAAAAGGCCCCTCCACCTTAAAACACAAACAAATGTGTCTCAGCAGTATAAATAGGAGTGTTTTTTTTTTAATTATCGTTATTTCCTGGCTTGGTCAACTTGTACTGTTTTCTTATTTTCTTATTTGCAAAGAGAAGCAAGTCCTGGTTTTTGTAGGGTGGTTGGGAAAGATTAAAGGAAACCTTGGCTGATGGACCTGGCCACGTTCTCTGTTTTTCCAGATGGTTTGGCCATCTTTTGTGTTTAGAGAGGGGTGGGGAGGGGGAGATCTTTTAAGGAAAAACCAGCCTCTCTTGGAGGGTTTGAGAAATGTGAGTCAACATAAAAGGGCTGCTGGAAAAAAAATTGTTGGGTTTTTGTTGATGTTGTTGCTCTGAGTTCAAACCCTGGAGGTAGGAAAGGAAGATTGAATGAAGGAATCCGGATTAAACAGACGAATCTGGATTTCAAAGACCAGGGTGTCCTCCTCCTCTTCTTTGGAAGATGCCAAAATACAAACCGCCTTCACTTAACGGCCACCATGGAGTCCGAAATTTCTGTTGCTGAGCAAGACCGTTGTTAAGTGACTTTTGCCCCGTTTTATGGCCTTTCTCGCCACAGTTCTTAAGTGTATCGCTGCGGTTGTTAAATTAGTAACACGGTTGTTAAGCGAATCTGGATTTCCCTTTGACTTTGCTTGTCAGAAGGTCGCAAAAGGGGATCACATGACCCTGGGACACTGCAACCGTCATAAATATGAGTCAATGGCCAAGCATCTTAATTTTAATCACGTGACCATGGAGAGGCTGCAACGGTCGTAAGTGTGAAAAACGGTCCTAAGTCACTTTTTTCAGGGCCGTTGTAACTTTGAACGGTCACTAAACAAATGGTTGTAAGCCGAGGACTATGGGAATACAGGCAGTCCTCGACTTACAACCGTTCATTTAGTGCCCGTTCGAAGTTACAACGGCCCTGAAAAAAGTGACGTACGACTATTTTTCACACTTACGACCGTTGCAGCATCCCCATGGCCATGGCCATTTACATCTGAATGCCTGACAACGGACTCACATTTTTCTCACGTCCCAGGTCGAGGGAAACCAGATTCACTTAACAACCGTATTTGCTAATCTAACAACCGCAGGGATTCACTTAAGAAACGTGGCAAGAAAAGTTGTAAAAACGGGGCAAAGTTGTAAAAACGGGGCAAAGTTCCCTTAACAAATGTCTCACTCGGCCACGAAAATTCTGGGCTCGGTCGTAAGTCGAGGATTCCCTGGGCAAGCTTGCTTGTCCTCCAGTTTGGGTAATCCTTCTGCAAAGGCCTCTTAATTGGGGGCAAAGGGCCAGGGGGAGAAGCTAATTGCAAACCTGCTTTGAAGATAGATGGATGAGTAAGCTCAAGATTAGGTGGAGAATGCAAAACATTTGAGGACTTCTTGGCTCTGGGGTGGGGGGGGGCTCCACACACATTCTTTCCCGCTGCTCTGGTCAACAACACTTTGAATACCCTCTTAGGAATGTGGACTTTCTCCCCTCCCTAATTGGCCCTTGATTTGTGGACCAAATTTGACTCGGCCCTCAATAGCTATCCTCATATTGTCTCTGCCCTCGACCTCAGCTGTCTCCTGGCCTCCTGAATAGAATCAAGTGTTCATACCACTTTATAATGCCTTGGTAA
>QLTV01000033.1:362668-374288 GCA_003457575.1 Thermophis baileyi | reverse complement strand
ACAATGTCCTACCTGTCAATGACTACTTCAGCTTCAACTGCAACAATACACGAGCTCACAATAGATACAAACTTAATGTAAACCGCTCCAAACCTGATTGCAAAAAAGTTGACTTCAGCAACAGAGTGGTCAATGCCTGGAATACATTACCTGACTCTGTAGTTTCTTCCCCAAACCCCCAAAACTTTAACCTTAGACTGTGTACCATTGACCTCACCCCATTCCTAAGAGGTCTGTAAGGGGCGTGCATAAGCGCACCAGCGTGCCTACCGTCCCTGTCCTAATGTCCCCATGTATTCGTAAAATATCATGTACTCGTAACCATGCTTGTACTTGTTATATATTCACAATCATGTTTATACTTTGTCTGTAATCATATACACGCTTGACAAAATAAATAAATAAATAAATAAATAAAAATAAACTTCATGCTGCCTGGGGAATTCTGGGAACTGAAGTCCATGCACCTTAAAGTTGCCAAAGTTGAGAAGCATGGGTCTAAACTAGAATTTAGGATTTTCCATTCCTGTTTTATTTAGAGTTTAGAGTGCAATTAAATAAATCAGTTGTGGTTTCATTAACAAATAGTGATTAAAGCGATAAGAACCATTACTAGACTTTTTGTGAGAAACTGAAATTAAAAGTTGATCTGGGCGTTTTTGATTAAATAAGGGATTATGGAAATAATGTAGACAAATGTTAATCTTAGAGTAAGAGTTTGATATATTTTTAGTTGTATCTGTACCAAAGAAAGTTGGAAGTCATTCTTTTTCAGTTTTCCTTCTTTTCCTCTTTCTTTCTTACACTTTCACTCTTTTTCTTTCCTGAGCCTTTTCCCCCCCAAAACTGTTTTTTATTTGTTTATTCCTTAGCTTTGTATTTTTTTGATGTATGAAGGATTAATACTCAGCCATTATAATTCTACATTCCTTATTTACAGAAATCATATCAAAATTTAGAATGAAATCCACTGGGAGCCATCTCATATAATGCAGGCTCTGAGTCCCTCTAATCAAAAAGCGTTTATTGATAGAAGAGAATATTTGTAGCACAGGGTTGAATTGTGGGTTCCTTGGTGCTCTCTGAGCTTGATGGTTTTCTTGCAGATGTTTCATTACCAAACTAGGTATCATCATCAGTGCTAGAAGGTAGTGGGATTAGTGGAGTTTGCTTTTATTTTCATATACTAGTGGCTTACCCTGTCAGTGTTGATCAGTTGCTTCACAAACAGTGTTTTGATTGGTGCCAGGTCTCTACAGCCTCAGGCAGAGAAGGGCTATTCTGCACCCCTCCCTCAAATGCTCTTTAAAATACACAGTTTCCCAGCATTCCTTTATGAACCTCCAACATGCAAACTTTGGTTACTCATCCTAAAATGAATCCTCTTTACCTGGAGCTTCAAAATTTGCTGTTTTCTGGGAAGATGTGTAGCTAAAAGTCAGTCTACATTTGGTGTACATTTGACTTGGGGATATTTCTTCATAACCAAACAAAAGAGTTTTCTGTGCAGTTCACACCCCTTGCTCGCTGGATCTGGATGTCACAAAGCAAAGCCCACATTTTGTAATTAACCCCCACGCTCCATTTTGACTGGCAGAGTGCTGCAGGAGGCTGAGTGCTGTCACGCCCTGGCCACGCCCACCCTGGCCATACCCACCCACCCGGTCATTAGGGCACAGAACCGGTTGTTAAATTATTTGCAGCCCACCACTGCTTCCGGGTGTGTAAATATTTTTTTTCAAAGCACAGAAAATAGTAACCCACCCAGACTTTTTTTTTAAAATGCCTTCAAATCAGTGTCGATTCTTGATGTTGCAAATCCCTGCAATTTTCCTGGCAAGATTTCAGAAGTGGTTTACCATTGCCTATTTCCTGGAACTGAAAGGGTGACTGACACAAAGCCACCCAGAAGGCTTTCATGCATAAAGAGCAACTAGAAGTCACAGTCTCTTGCCTTCTAGCCTGATCCCTTAACCACTTCATCAAATTGACTCTCTACCCAGACTTTTTTGTGTAGCAAATAACTAGCTCAAGTTGGCCTTGAGTCCTATTCTATAAGTTATTGAGTCAAGCCTATCTGGTTTCCTTCAAAGCTAGTTTTTTTCTGGAGGTCTGTCATTTTAGATAGAAACATCTATTCTTTCATTGTTGCATGTCCACTTTTCAGGCCACATCATCTATTTTTTTCAGCTTGTCCATATTTTTGTTTGCTGTTATTTTTTTCAATAAACTCTAAATATTATGTTAAATAGATAATAGTTTAAATGGGAGCCAAATATGGAAGACAGTGTAGGAATGTGGATTCAGAAATTGAATATTAAACAGCCAGGCCACAGAAACCGCTTTACTGGTAATCTCCTTCAGTTTTATTAGCTATTTAGATGATCCCAGGTCTGATCCTTGGGTACTTGTGGCTATGAGAAGATGAAACTTGAATTTTCCCTTTTTCCCTTATTTGGGAATAAAGCAAACTTGGCAGAGCAATACTCTGATAGACTCTCTGGAACTCAGCAGAGTAGTTTTGGGAAAGGTGATGTGAAGTGCACTTGGAGGGAGTTGGGGCAGTACAAGTGAAGTTGGGTCAACGGATTGGTTTTTTGACCTGAGCCCCATGACTTCTCTGGCTTTTTGCCCTCTATGTCTGAGACAAGTTGTTGATGCTGCATTTGTCCTGCTGAGCTTCTTCTAACATTTCATCTCTCTTATTTTCTGCCATCTAGAAACTGAGATATCTGTCTAATTCCAATGTGTACTATGTTTTGTTCAGATAGTGCCTGTCTGGGGGCAGGAAGTGAGAGGATAGTGAATAGGATAGTGGGGAGAGGATAGTGAATAGAAGTGGATGGATGGTGAATGGGTGGATAGTTAGTGTCCCATGGCAATGATTGTTGACCCTGGTGTCATTATGCTTGTCCTGGGTAAGGGTGCTTGCATGTACTCATGGCCCAGGAAGTGGGTGGTGAAGTTGGAGGGGAGGAGAGGGCAAGCAATTCTACCAAGATCAGAAGAAGATACAATGGGAAGTTGAGAACAGCCCACTTGTGGAGTTAGTGGATATGTGGTTAAGATCTCGCTTGTTCTCTAGCCATCAGTATTTATCCCAACGCCAGGTTATGAGATCCTTGCAATTACTTGGACATATTCATCTATTACAGTTTCTAGAAGCAATGTGTGAAGCTGTAGCAGCATGGGCTGTGTCTACTTGTGCATACTTGTATATACATGTACAGGGCAATTGAAGATTAGAACATTAAAGATAAGATCATACACTCATTCCTGCAGTCCTATACTTACATTTCCTATATGCTAAAATAATTCGCAAGCTGCTATGGGACTGAGGTTTGCTTATTGCTATGTAGTTACTACATCTATATTTCTGAGGTAGGCAAGTCAATTTTCTCCAAGCACTTTTGATTTTCTCCTGACCTCCAGTGTAAGTGAAAAGACATATTTTACAGCATGATTTACTTGTACAAATCTATAAATCCACTGCAAGAAAAATGTAGCAAATTAGGGAAAGCTTGGTTTAATCAATAATCATGTTTACAGGAAATTTGGCATAATACTCTTTTGACAGAAAAGGCTACCTGCTGCTAAGAACTTTGTGATCAGAAGAATCCATTAGAATTGAATAGAAACCTGATAATTTATTGACTATAAAAAAGCAGAGATTCCCATTACATTCAGCTTATATTTTAGCCAATAGTCCAAGGATATTATACAGTTTAGCATTCTTGCGTTGCTTTGCACTTTTGTTTTAATAATGCTAAGATATTTCTGATATTGATATTTGTGAACGTTAAACAGACCAAATTGTATTCCTGAAGTTCAATAATCAAAGACATTTTACTTATAATAGCAGAAGCTAACTCCTTTTGAAAAGACTACTCTTAAGTAACTGCCAAAAAATATTCTGCTTCATATACTACATAGAAGAATTTCAAGAAAATGCAGGAACAATTGTGGGATTGTAAAAACTGTAAAAACTGACAGTTCTTATTGTTCAGAAATTTTCAGAAGAGAGCTAAATGTTTCTTAATAATAACCCTGAAAAAATCAGAATAAAAATAAATGTCAAGCTAATTGGAAGTTTATGATTCTTCTTTGCTTTTTACATAGTTCAGCTTCATTTAGTGATACCAGTTTTTACTTGCATGAATCATGGGAGAAATCAAACAAGTGAATTGAAGCATAGAGATAATATATCTGGTAAATGGTTAATATTTTAAAAACTAATGTAGGAATTTTTTCCAAGTAATTTCTTTATGTTAACATGAAATTAAAGTTATTTCTATTTTACTCAATGTATGTGATGTTCACCATTTTCCAGTCAATGTAATCATTGTAATCTCATTATGTAATGTAATGTAATCTCATTAAAACATGATGAAAAATATGAGCAAATACTTGTCTATTGATACACACAGTTATCTTCATGAAGATTTTTTTCTGAATTCCTTGAACAATCAAGGACAGACTAGTATATTATTTTGTTGACCTTTTTTGAGGACTATTGCATCAAACAGGGATGAACAATCTGGAAGGATTCCAAAATAAATATTAATTTTAATATTTGAAGTCTTCTGAGATTTTAGTAAAGAACACAAACATCTTTCAAGAAAGACAATGAATGAGAATGTCCAAATCACTTGACATTTAGACCATTTTAAACATCTACATGTTAGTTTAAACTCCAGAATCAGCTCCCATCTACATATCTACCATATCTTCATTGACCATCAATATTCCCTGTACCACAAGTTGAAATTTTACAGGACTCTCCCTCAACTATTTCTGCACTGTAATGTATTCCATTTATATCCTGTGCTTCCAGGAATCTATACATGTAATACAAGTTAACCTGTGCACTATAAAATTGTTTTAGTGCAGCTTGTGATCCTCAGATAAAGGAACACTGAAGCAAAGTTATAAAAATATACAGACAATAAAAAACATGAAAAAACATAATGGAATAAAATAGAACATAATTATTCCTGGTTAAAATGTCCATCAGAAATAATCTAAACAAAATTCATGAAATAAGTGATATATTTGGTATCTTAGAATCATTTTCTTTTACCATTAACAAATTATCAATTGTATCTTGGATTCATACTTCCCCCCCACCTCTGTTGTGTTCTTCATTTGGTACATTATTGAGTACATTATATGTAATTGAGTACATTATCCGGTTTTTATAACAAATGTCTACAGTAAAAGTGTTTAAGATTGGTAAAACTTTCTTACATGCTTTTGATAGAAAAGAACGTAATGTTACATTGTAATAAGAAACAGCTTAAATTCATACATAGGAAGTTATGTAAAGAACCTGCATTATTAAAATAGTCTGTCCCTCTCCCAGGTTTTTATAATACTATCTGAAAAACTAGCTGAGCAAAACTTAAATGTCTTGATATCCTTGAATTAATTTGATTAGGCTGTGATTTATTATATTGAAAGTTTTTAAAAGAAACTAAATATGATTTCCAAACCACAAAACCAACCCATAACTTTGCATATACTTAGTGCATATCAAACCCATCCAACTACCCACTTCCATCCAAACCAACCAACCAACCAACCAACCAACCAGCCATGTATCCAACAATATAAATTATTTAAGGCAAAGAGTGCATAGAGTATACATCCAGTTCAGTAGTGGGTTCTAAACCCCTTTACTACCGGTTTGCGTGTGCATGCATGCGCAACGCTTCTGCGCATGTGCAGAAGTGTCCCGTGTGGGTGGGCGGAGCCTCCCATCACCACTACCGGCTCTAAGAACTGGGCCGAACCGGGAGCTGATCCAGTTGGCTTAAATCACAAGCTAAGAGAAACCCACACATACTATCTTGTACTTTAAGCTGCACCTCTCCTAAGCATGTTAATTTTGTTTCAGAAAAGACAAGGAAATCTAGCATTCATACCAATGTCTATTGTAGATAGTTAAAGATGGGGTCAATCTATAAAATTAAGTGATTTCCATATCAATTCAGTTCAATGAAATGCATTTTAATGTTGCCTAGAGGATATACCTCAATAGCTTCTAACTGACTTTCGGTATTGGAAGAGTGTATCAGCCTGCCCAGATTCTTGGGGATGATGATGCAGAAACCAATTCCTTGTGAAGCTGGCATAATACACAACAGCCCTAGGCTGACAGCAAATCAAAACTCTTATTCACATTCAAGCCTGAAATGAATTCATAGGGAGCTTTAATAGCAGGGCTGATTTTTCTAATTCAGCCATTACTGTGGCTATATACCAACAAGACAGTCACAATCCATGACCCAAAGCTTAGCAATTAAAAAGCCTGCCCTCTCAGTCCCTCACTGTTCAGCCATTAATGCACAGAGACTAGTAAACAAATCCTGTCAAACAAGGTTATAGGAAACTCAAGAATCCTAGCAAGCAGTCTTTAGATATTAACAATAACTGAAGCTGGCAGATTTATATTTTAACCTCATCCCTGAAGTATTAGCAAAAGATAAGTGGCTGCTTTAAGCTAAATGTTTTTCATTTGATTTTTTTCTCTAGGAGAAAAAGCAATTGCTTTCAGCTGTATCTACATGGAATGTTATCTATGGCAGAACTTTCAGTGCAAAATAGCACTGACAAAGAAGAATAAGTTATTGTGTTGATCAATTTATGTCTCATTTCAAGGCTAACATTTTACTTTGCTTGTACCAGAATTGGATTACCTTAAATTCTGAAACAATGATTTCTACATTATAACTGACAATTAGCATGGACATATAGACTTAGCAACATTATACTGAATTCAAATTTGGTCATGAAGATAATTAAGCAATGAAACTGATAGCGTTTAAATTACTTAACACATACTTGTCCCATTAATTTCAGAAGGTCTCTTCAAATAATGAGCCTGGATCCAATCAACTATATTGCTGTGTACTCCTAATAGCCAAATAAAATCTGAACAGAAGTTCTATCAGGTCCTTCCAGAATCCATTTGGAAATATTCATAATGTTCAGTTCTATTGTACAACTTCTCTTTCATGGTCTGTAGACATCACATTTTGATCAAAGACTTAATTTGATTATTCACATGCAAGAACAGAGTCTTTCTTATAATGTACCTTTAAAAACATATGGGAAATTCTTGGGGCAAAAATGCATTAAGATTAGAAGTTTGGAACACAAACCCCAACAGAGATATTTGAAAAATATAGATTGTATCAACTTACTTTCTTAAAATTTTATAGTGCTTGGAAGGGAAAAATGAGATATAATTATATAAAAAATAATGAACAATGACTTCATCAAATGATATTGTTGTTTTAATTCTTACTAGAAGCCACACACTGGAAGATTGAGACAGACAGATGTGGAAAAAGGAAACGGGAGATACACTGCAAATATTAACAGTTGTCTACAAGTTACTCACATTGAACTTACATGCATGGAGCTGCAATGTAAGCTGACTAAGCAGAGCAAATAAAGTTAGAGTTTCTTTTGCACAGAAAAGAAAGAATTCTGAATTTCTGTGCTCACTTGTCCAAGATAGATAGAATTGTTATACCTCATAGGAATAAATTCATATAAAAACTTCTTTTGGAGTGCAAAACCCTCTTTTTTAAAATTAAAACAGAATGGACAGATAATTCAATGTGCTGAAAATAATAATAATAACAACAACAACAATACCCAGCACATAATTTATTTGGTTTGTTATCTGAATTAATTTGTTCAGTGCTACTGGGGAAAAACATGCTCTAATAATTAGGAAGCTTCGAATGAAAAAATATTTTTATAAATGTATCAAATATTAGGGCTAATGGAATTATTTTAAAACAAATTGAGGATTTTGTCAAACTGTGTATTCTTCCAAAACTGAAGCAGACAATGCTGATAGCTAATAACTAATTGTACCTTTGTACACTTAGAATAATTAAATAAAATCTGCTAGATTTAAAAAACAAAGCCTTTAGCAGTTTGTCAAGTTAGTGTTACTCTAATTTCTTCCAAAACTGAAAATAACAAGGTTAAAACTGCATTTACTTACAGAAATCCTGTGGCTCCATCACTCACAACAGCCAATTTTCCTTTGGTACCACAGCAGAGGAATGACTTAATGCTTTTCTGCAGAAGGAAGAGTAATCTTGAACGGCAGATAGCCTCTGGTGAAGCTTTCTAATGAGATCCGTTTTCAGCCAGCCATGTGAAAACAGAGCTTCTTTACACACCTTTGGTGTATAGTTGAAGTCAAAAAGAATGAGCATGTAGCTTTGCTTATGTTTAGAGTGCTGAAGGCTAGTTGTTCTCCAATTGGCAAGCACCTAGCAAAAAGCAGCCAATCATTGACTCTGCCTTTTCTCAGGGAAACTCCTGCCCATTTATTTAGCATCCTTAGCTGCCATATTTCCTAGGAGGATAGCCTTGATCCTAAGATCTTCCGGAGCGGGTGGAGAGATTATACAGCCTCTTTTTCCCGCATACCCTCACCCCCATTAGCCATTCTGCTATATTTTTAGGGCTGAGGAATTGTCATGGGAGAGTTCAGATGCATTCCCAGTTTCCACTTATACAGAGAAGAGGAGGGAGAATGCCTGAGCTCAACAATTACCGATTCCATCACCATGGAAACTGACTGGATGCAGGGAGCTGGATTTGTGTAGAACATCTGCTGCCAAGCTCATAAGCAAATGCAATATCATCTCCCTTCTACTCCTCCCAAATGCTTATCTCATTGAGAGTTTATCTTCATGCAATGACATCTAAAACATGAAATATGGGAAATGTATGCAACCATGAGCGTATGTGCATATGTTTGCAAGACACAGAGAGAATGAATGAATGTATCTTCAAATATGTAGTCATTCTATTCCATTAAATACCTATGCTCATGGATGTAACTATAACCAACAGCTGCATATCATTATGACAATAAAGAGAAATGCTTTAGAACAGTTAAAAAGGTATAGGAATCACTGCATGATTACCAAAGTAAATTACAAAGTTTTTATAGATCATATATTGATAATTTAGAATATCATCTGCTTCAGACATTAGATATTTTCATTTCATTATAGTGAATTTGCCATGATCCCTCTCTAACAGAAAACTAAGCACTGAAGCAAAAATAGAACAACTAGGAAAAATAGAGTATATACATACTATGAATATGCTCTGTATAACCAAAGCATTTATTCCAGATTTTACTTGAATTTTTTTTCAAGACCTAAAAGATAGTTACAGCACATTTTATTATCATTCTATATTTTAAATAAAAGAAACTGTATGTTTCAGTACATGCCAAAAATTCATTATGCTTTTCTTTGAAAGGATAAGGAAATAACTAAAACATGTTTATACATAAATAAATAATTTATTACTAATAATTATTAATATAATTATTCACTATGTTTTTGTAAAATAACTGTGGTAAATTGCACATAAACCCACAGGGAACTATTTTAATTGCTTGTAGTAAATTCAAATTTATATTCAGAGATTAACCTCTAAAATGAGAAAAAAAATTAACTGGAATAAATGTAGAAACAGGTGATTTAATTGTTCCATGTGTGGAAAAAAAACAGGCTAAAAGGCAGGTATTATTCTTGATGACATTACAGGTAGTTCTGCATTGGAATTATGGTCATTAAATCATGGTGGTCATTAAGTGGGTCATCACCTGACCGTACCCAATTCTATGGGGTTTTTTGTAGCGATCATTAAGCAAACGTAGTGGTTGTTAAATGAATCCTTAACATCCAAATGGGTGGGTTTTTTCCAGAAACCAAAAGTAAAGGCCAGAAAGCGCTAAAAATCGCGATTGTGTGATTGTGCAATAAATGCAAGCTGGTTTTCAAGTATCTTAAATGCTGTCACACAATCTTGGGTGTGTGTGGGTGCAAAACTTCAAAATCGAGTCATTAATAGTTTTGGGGAGGTCCCTTGTAACTTTGAGCAGTTACTAAGCGACTGGTCTGCTCTGTGAGCTGCACTGACTCCCAGATGGCTTGCAGGTGCAATTCAAATGCCACTTTTCACTTTTAAAACCCTACATATAAGAAACCGAGTTATTTGAGAGACCATCTTTTTCCTGCCTTTCCCAAGCTCCCATAGAGACCAGTTTCACACCACAGGCATACAGTACTGCTAAAGTAAGACAAACAGTGGAGCTGATTGAACATAGATAGGAGTCTTTATTAGGATTTATCTTGTGGCGATGATTATTTCTTGGCTCTGATAACATCTAGTTAGCCAACTGGCAATCTTATTTAGCGTAACCAGGTCCCTTCTGAGTAAGGAGGGACAGGGAAGCCCTTGCAGGGCTGCTGTGAAGAATATTTTTGGCACCTGCTGGATAAAGATGTGTGGCTTCATTTGGAGTTAAATGATGGCAGGGAAATTTCTTTGGAAGTAATGAGGGCACATCTAAGCTTGGTTATCTGGGAAGAGTTTGAGCTTACTCTCAAGGAAGTTGACAAAATCCTTAGGGCAGTAAGCTTTGCCACATGTCTTCTGAACCCTCCCCTTCCTTGTTGGTTAAGGTCTAGAAGTGGCACACGGTTGAGTCCAAGTGGTGATTAATACTTCATTGCCAGCTATCTTGATGTAGTGGTTACACCTAGAAATCAGAGGACTGTGAGTTCTAGGCCTCCCTTACACATGAAAACTGGCTGGGTGACTTTGGGCCTAATAGATCTCAGCCCAATCTATCTCACAGTTGTTTTTATGGGGAAAATAGCCATGTTTAGCTGGTTTTGTTTGCGGTAGGTGTTACATATAAAATATTTGCTGCCTTGAATTACATATTAAAAACTGGGATAAATCATAACACCAGTAATTGTGGGAGGAACTGGTGTTGCTTCACTTGAAGGAGGCAGTGGTACAACCCCTTCTTAACAAGCCATCATTGGATTCAGTTATATTAAATAATTTTTGTTTAGTCTCCAACTTCTCTTTTTAGAAAAAGTTATTAAGAGGATGGTCAGCACTCAGTTTCAGAGGGCTTGGATAAATATGAACTCTTTTCAGTTGGGGGTTCAGGTCAGGTTACAGCACTGCAACAATAGTAGTTGCACTGGTAGATGGCCTATGGAAGGTTCAGGATCATGGTGTGAATTTCAGGATGCTGGCTATCATCTTTAAATGACATTGAACCAGGCTCCCTCTCTCCTCCTAAGGATATCTACCCATTCCATCAGGTCATATAAGGCGGGAATGCTCCAGGTCTTTTCTGAAATGCTGTCAACTAAGCAGGACTTCTCCATAGCTGCCCTTTGGAACACCATTCTCCCAAGATTTGGCATCCCTACACCTTACAGAACACTGGTTCTTCCCATAAATACTGTGATAATATAAGTTTGGAGTCTGATAAGATAATAAATGGTAGTATGGGAGAATGTTGCCCTGGGTTCTGTAAAGGTTTTACAATGTTTTTATTGTTATTTTTTCTGATTGTTGGTTTTTTTGTTTTTGTTGTTTTGATATATATACCCATAAATACTGTGATAATATAAGTTTGGAGTCTGATAAGATAATAAATGGTAGTATGGGAGAATGTTGCCCTGGGTTCTGTAAAGGTTTTACAATGTTTTTATTGTTATTTTTTCTGATTGTTGGTTTTTTTGTTTTTGTTGTTTTGATATATATA
>QLTV01000033.1:329784-339974 GCA_003457575.1 Thermophis baileyi | reverse complement strand
CTTCTCCAATCTGTTCACAACACTGACTTCACCTCCTTCTTCTCCGATTTACATTCGCCACTACCTCAGTCCACACCCGCTTTCGCTTTCGTGCTTACGTTCTTTCAGGCTATTTTCTCACCAAACAGGTCTCCTTTTCTTTTCTCCCAGTTCAAATATGTTTGCTGCTAATTCTTCTCCGCTTCCTTCTAAAACAGCTGGCTGTCACGTCTTCCGACCGACCATTAGCAGGCTGGTCCCTTTCGTACTCGATCTGAAGGCGCCTCTTGCCCCGTACAGGAGATCGCCTTTCTCTCTCTGGGGCTCCGAGACTTCCCCTCTCCACCGGTGCTCTTTTCACGAGCGTTCCTTGCCTAACACGGCCACGATTATACAAAAAGCCGAGTGAGCCTTACGAGGTTTTCGTCGGCGCGCCCGCTCCGACACGACGCCAACCGGAAGTCCACCAAATATATTTTATAAGCAGGAAAAGATAAAGATATTTTTCCCTTTCAGAATAAATCCCAGCTTTATACTTTCAAGAATACAAACTGATTTAGGAAGGTATCTGATTAAACTAAAACTTCCTCTAAACAAAAACATATCTTTACTATGCTTGAATTTATTTTAAAAGAGCTTTTGTAAACATCTTCTAGTATCTGATTGATCTACCATCTAAGCATGTAAGAACAGAATAGTTCTTGAAAAGTGAGACAGCTTTGAAATTGATTATCATTGAATGGAAAACCATCAGGTAATACTATGATATAATATACTTGCAGGATATTAAAATTTAAAAAAAATTCTTAGAAACAGACAGTAAATGACAGGAAAACTATTTGAGCCCATCCATGAAGTCACCAGGAGCTGAGATCAACTTGGAGATGTTATTTTTACTATTTTAGTAAGCTCAGAGATCTTTTCTGAATTGGGGTAAAAGATAAAATAACTTTTAAGAGAACTGAAAGTTGTAAGCACCAAACATCTTTAATACTTGTAATTAATTTTAATATGTTGATCTCTAAGTTGAATATTTCAGTTTTCCTAAACTCCTTTATTTCTGCATTATTCTTTTTGTAAGCATATGAAGTACACCTGCCAGAAATAGCCTCTTCTCTAGATGAAGTTGATATAATATATTCTGCAGAGGAAGTAAGGCTTTGTTCATTTTAAAACCAAGGTTTTGGACAATTAGTCATTAATTATGTTATTCAATTAGACATTTATTTATCCTGAACTATATCTGCAATGAAAGCTAATGGAAAAAAGAGGCAGAATAACATATTCATCGGAGGGAATTTTTTAATTTTTTGTTTTAATTTTTATGCCTTGAAAAATTTGATGTTCTTGAACATTCCAATGTTCCCATGTTCAGTTCCAATGTTCCTGAACATTCCCTTTGTAAAAAAGGGATTTTAATTATATATTGCATGCCCATATGCTTAAAACTATACATCTATTGATTGAACAGAATAGAATACTTTCTTTGGTCATGTGTGATTAGACACATAAAGAATTTGTCTCTGCAGAAGCTCTCAGTGTACATGTAAAGCAACAGAATAATGATAATCAAAATAATAACACCAATAAAAGGGGTGAATAAAAAGATAATGAGGTTAAAGAATTGTCTGATTAAATATTAATTTACAGTAGAAATAATCTTTAAAGGCATACAACTCTCCAACTTCTGCCAATCTATTTGCATTCTGATGCTACACAAGTAAATAGACTAAGTGTGACTTTTTAAAGGCAACTGACCCTGGATAGATACATTTTTCCTTCCTAAATCCTGGAGCAACAACTATATTTTACGTTCTTCAGCTTTAAAGCACATTCCAAGAAAATGTACAGATAATGCATGAGGATTAAGAATGTTACATTTATTAATTCCTCATGCATAGCATTTTCAATGAAAATGGAATGGAAAAAAGAATCCTTAGGTAATCTTTAATTAACAAAGGAAAATTGTAACAGTTAAAAAAGTTTCAGACATGCTGTATATGAATCTAGAGAAGCTGTAACACCTACATGAGATAAATTATTTATGCATCCAGGTAAAACTGAGTTAGTCAAAAACAATTAAATCAATGCACCCTGCTAGTAGTAATAAGGAGAGGAGGCAGAAACTAGTAAAATCTACCATTATGAGGAAGAAAAATTTCATGTTTTGAAATTTATTTTTGCCAAAATCATAACTGAAAAAAGGGACATTTAATAAATTGGTAATTAATTATTATTATTTTTACAAAATAATACATTTAAAATGAAAAAACGAAACAATGAGATAAGACATGGGAAGAAGAGGTTTTTCTTGTTCTGTTGTTAAAGAAAATGATAAGTTATTGTGTAAAGTAAAAGACTTATATTGATTTACTGGTTTAAAATCTTGATGAAGGGGAAAGTCATTTATTTATCATTTTTTTCCTATATATTTTTTCTGTTTCCCCCTTTTTTGTCTCTGTATTTTTTATTTTTTTCAATTTTTCTTAATTTGTATTAATTTTTTATCTGTTTTTAAACTTCAATAAAATTATTATATAAGGAAAACATTTTAAAAGTAGCATTTCCAGCATAGAAAACTCAAACCAATTTTTCTCAAATTTCTTTCAAATTTTCACTTAAAATAGTAGCAAAAGATTAATTGTCCACATGTGTACAGTAGCTTTTTATTTTCAGGAAAAAAAGGAAAAGAAACAAGCCAATTTAAAAAAGTAAAAAAGCACATGATACAGTTTTCTCATTATTCATTGAGAGTAGTAATAAAATATCATATTTCTTTTTAAAGTGCTTTCAGGTTGTAATTTACTTGCAAGTATATATTTGTTGTTGTTGTTGGGTTTTTTTAGGAAAAATGGCAGAGGTTTTCAGGCATATATATCCCCTCTCCCAACATCTGAATCACCTCCGAAGTTAACCATACACTCAGTTCCTGGATTAAGAACATCCAATTTAAGGACAATTCATACTTCTAAATGGACTACCTATTACTAAAAATAGTAGATGGTGTTATTGTTCCATGAACTAGGGAACTGCTGAAGCTAAGCAATGTTTTCATGGACTACTGAAGCAGCACGTTTTTAATATATAGCTTGTTTTCATAGGTTTATGAAAACATTGCATGGCTTCAGCACTTCAGCGGCTTGAAGAAGGAGAATGGCATCTGCTATTTGTATCAATAGCAGTTGATTCATGAGTCCTGACTTAAATACAAATTCAAATTAAAGATAAATTTAGGGAATGAGCTTTCCTAATAAAACATTCCTATTCCTAATGAAATAACTGCTTATATATCAATTACTTAAATTGAGAAAATTTTGGTATTGATCAGAATTGTACATTCCCAACAAAGCTTGCCTTATTGAAGTCTTCAGAAGTTGCTCTCATTTCCTTCCATGTCTTGTTCAACAACTGGATGCAAATACAGAAGAACTCTTCAAATGATCTGTCATGTGTGAAGAACATTGGGTGGAAATCACTGCCGGTTTCACTGGCTAAATATAAATAAAGGAAAAAGAATAAATACACTTTTTGTTCTAAATGATGACCATTAGAGTATTAATTTTTTTTCCAGATTACCCCTTTGCCCTTCATCCAAGTTAGCCAAGTGATATTATTTATTAAATGCCCCTTATACTACATTAAATATATTAAACTATAAAGATATTTAAAAAATCCAGGAAAGGCAATGGCAAAGCACTTTTATATAATTATCATTACACACACACACACACACACACACACACCTACCTCTATAAAATCACCAGAAGCTGAAATTTTATCAGCTTTTATTACTTGATAGGTAACATGGTATTGACAGAATGCAATACAGATTGAAGAATACCTAATACAGATAGTCCTTGCTTAACAACTGGTCAAAGTTATGATAGACCCCCATGTTCCCAAAAGGTACTTATGATCTGGTTTTGAGTTCTGCTGATTGCTCTCCCCTATGGTCACATGATTGTGTTTTGGGTACTTAGCAACTGGTTTGCATTTATGGCACTATCCCGTGGCCAAATAACCAAGATTTTAAGCATTTTTTTTGCTGGTTTCTGGCATTTACTTTCAGTTTCCAGGGGGAAAAAAGCCTATTGGATTAAATTGATTTGTTTAATAACATCTCAGTTTGCTTACCAATTGACACACACACACAAAAGATCATAAAACTGGACATAGTCACATGGTGACTCAACAACCACCACAACTTATGATCTTATTTCCAGACTCAAATATGATTGCAAATTGAAGATTAACTGTAATTAATTGGTGAGAATTATGGAAAATGTTAAGGATGACTGCAATTACACAATGCAGTAGAGGTTATATGGCCCCCAAAATTATTTGAGAGATATTTTTATTCAAAACACTCTGATCTACAGTTATATGATCTTTCTTTCCAATTCTTCTCCAGTTTTTAATTTAGGTTCTCCTTCAGAGAAAGTCAATAAATCAGCACGCATCAATCAAGTTTGTGTGATTATCATTTCTCCTGTAAACAATTGTCACTTGAAGTGACAACCATTAAGGAATTTTGGAAGTCAATCTTACTTTAGAACATAGAATAACAGAGTTGGAAGGGACCTTGGAGGTCTTCTAGTCCAACCCCCTGCTCGACCAACCCTAACCCTAACCCCAAATGCTGGCTAGAGTGAATTGAGCTGGCAATATGGAATAAGGGTTAGTCAACGTAGAACATAGAATAACAGAGTTGGAAGGACCTTGGAGGTCTTCTAGTCCAACCCTTAAACCTAACCCTTTATATCTATTCCAAACAAATGGCATGCCTAACAAAATTATTTTGATAATCTATATTATTTTAACTTTGTCATACCATACTTGTTTATGCTCAATTAACAAAAAGTTTAACTGGATAAGAATAATTTTGTTTTTACCAATGAGAAAACTGATTTTGAATTGGATTTAAATAGTAATATTGAACATGTGATTGTCAAGAAGTTATAAATTACTGTTGAAAATATGGAAAATGAACATGTTAATAATTGTATGAAACAAAAAACACAGATTACAACATGATTCTTAATCAATGGGAAAGTGTGTGAAGTAAATTACTGAAATGTATATTGAACTATAACAAAGAGAATTTTTATAGGATACTGTTGGCATTTAACCTGATAAATTATCAAAAATGTATAAGGGTGTGTCAATTATATGTTGGAAATGTAAACAATCTGAAGGTACTTTTTATATCCTCTGGTGGACATGTAAGAAAGCTAAGGCTTATTGGAATCAGATATATATTTTAACTTAGCGAATTCTTAAACTGAATGTAAACTGAAGTCAGAGGCTTTTCTTTTAGGTTTGATGGACAAATAGATGAAAAAAACCCCATGAAACTTTGTTCTTTTATATGACAAGAACGTTAAGGCTTTTCTGTATGTAGAGTTGCAAGGACTCACATGTGTCACTCAATGTACCCACAATGGACGTATGGATGTGAAATTAATAGAATTGGCAGAGATAGTGAAATTGACTGCTTTGATGGAAGAAAAGAGACTTTATTTAGCTTCATCTCTACTTGGAAACCACTATTGGATATTTTTTTTTTGCTTGAAACTGAAATAAAGGAAATTTTAACCTTGGACTATAATGACTAGGCTTGTTTATGATGATAGAAGAACTGTTTGTTATGGTTTATTCTAGTTCAAAGGATCATTGATTTTAAGACTTTGGTCTGCATTAAAGAAAGTTGGAAGTTACTTTTTTTTCTATAGCTTGTTTCCCTTTTTTTTCTGCACTCCTCATTTTTTCTTTTTCCCTACTCCATCATCTTTCTTTTTAGTTCTTTTTTCTTTGTTTTGCATTTTATACATTATGAAATTTAATAAAAGAACTAATTAAAAAACAAGACAATAGTAAACTATTCCTAGCTTAAATTGCAGAATCAGAAGATAGCGTTAAGTAAATATTCTATTCTATTCTATTCTATTCTATTCTATTCTATTCTATTCTATTCTATTCTATTCTATTCTATTCTATTCTATTCTATTCTATTCTATTCTATTCTATAATGACATCTAAAATTGAGTAGACACAATTCAGGAAACAGAAACAGAATAATCGAGTTGGAGGGACCTTGGAGGCCTTTTAGTGTCAAGCAGGAGACCCTATATCATTTATTATTTATTTATTTATTTATTGTATTTCTATGCCGCCCAACTCCCAAAGGACTCTGGGCGGCTTACAACAAGGTATAGAAAATACATTTAAAAACATCATAAAATATTAAAAAAACCCAGTTAACAATCACATACATACATATCATTCAAGGCCGGACCTCGCAAATTGCGAGACTTGACTTTCAGACAAGTCACTATCCAGTCTCTTCTTAAAAACCTCCAGTGATGGAGCACCCACAACTTCTGAAGGCAACCTGTTCCACTAGTTAATTGTTTTCACTGTTAGGAAATTACTCTTAGTTTTAGGTTGCTTCTTTCCTTGATTAGTTTCCATCCATTGCTTCTTGTCCTGCTTTGGAAAATAGGTTGAACCCCTCTTCTTTGTGGCAGCCCTTCAAATATTGGAACACTGCTATCATGTCGCCCCTATTCCTTTTCTTCACTAGACTAGACATACCCAATTCCTGCAACCATTCTACATATGCTTTAGCTTCCAAACTAATCAAAGAGAGAAGCAACCTGGAATTAAGGAGAAACTTCCTAACAGTGAGGACAATTAACCTGTGGAACAGCTTGCCTTCAAAAATTGTGGGCACTCCATCACTGGAGGTTTTTAAGAAGAGACTAGACAGTCATTTGTTTGAAGTGGTATAAGTTCTCCTGCTTGAGCAGGGGGCTGGAATAGAGGACCCCCGAGGTCCCTTCCAGCTCATTCTATTCTATTCTAAATATGGGTAAAACTGTGCTTCTGAAAAGGCTACTAGGTCACAAAACAGCTATAAATTAGAAAGGATTATTTTTCCCCAAGCAAAAGGGGTTTGAACTTAATAGTAGATTACATTATGATGTAAAATCACAGATGTAAAAAGATAAATAAAAGTAGTTCTAAATTTTAATCATAGGCATAAATAAGGAAAAAAATAGGGAAGAATTTGTATTATTCTGTGAATATGTGCAACTTTTAAAAAATATATTGTATGTATGAATGGAATCTAACAATTGGAATCTAATAAATTTAAAGTTCCCATTTTAGAAATGACACCAATTAAGCAAAAAGATAAAAGAAAGAAATTAACTTACTGATTTTCCTCATAATATTCTGAAAGATTGATAAATCACATTGCTACAGCTTTAATATTACTATTAATCCAGTCAGATGTAAATGTAATAAAATTGTGTATTTTACAATAAATGGTTATTTTGGATAAAATCATTCATTAGATATCTCACTCAAAATATGGATTACTATTATAACAGAATGTTAAGTCATTGGGAAACTGAACATATTGATCAAGAGCACTGTAGCTTTATTAAAAGTAGAAAAAGAAAATTAATATTAAGTGGCTATTTGACAGAAATTTATAAAAATATATTAATAAAATAGAATTTTTAAAAACAAAGCTCTGTGTGAATTTATCCTGTGTTTCTTTCAGACACTTCCATCTTTCTCAGGACCGCATTATCTTTTTTCAATCCCCTCTAACAGATTAGTCATCTTTTCCCAATTCCGAAGTCCATCCCTTTATCATTAATATTAGTCTAATAGTTAGATTATTCATTTATATGTTGCATCATCCTGCAGTTATAGAAAGCATATACCATACAAAAAGCACACATAAAGTACCCAACAGAAAACAATTCAACTCTCTTCCCCTGACCAATTATTCTTATTGTATTTTTGGTTTTGAAAGCACTCAGAAAAATTACAGACTTCTGAACAGCAGTATGAAAAGAGCCATGTTAACCTCAGTAAGAGACTATTTCAGAATGAGAAAGGTAGGACTGAGATTACAAGCTTCCAGGGACCTCTCCCCTTTACATTTTGGGAGTAAGGATCCACAGCATACCCTCTTGGCCCAAAGGTCTACCTGGAACTGACAGTCTCAGAACTATCAAAGATCCATGACTTAGTTAGCTCTTCTATTACATTAAATGAAAACACTAATGGTAAAATTGATCTGACAAAATAGTATATCCAGGTTTGCAAATTAAAAAAAAAAAAGAACTAACTAGGGCATACAGAACCTTTGCGAGACCAATTCTCAAATACAGCTCATCTGCCTGGAATCCACACTGAATAGAATAGAATAGAATAGAATAGAATAGAATAGAATAGAATAGAATAGAATTTTTTATTGGCCAAGTGTGATTGGACACACAAGGAATTTGTCTTTGTGCATATGCTCTCAGTGTACATAAAAGAAAAGATACGTTCATCAAGAATCATAAGGTACAACACTTAATGATAGTCCGGGTACAAATAAGCAATCAAATCATATTAGGAACCAGTCAATGTAAATCGTAAGGATACAAGCAACAAGGGAAGGCTAATAGTAATAGTAATGCAGCCTTAGTGAATAGTTTGACAGTGGTGAGGGAATTATTTGTTTAGCAGAGTGATGGCGTTTGGGAAAAAACTGTTCTTGTGTCTAGTTGTCTTGGTGTGCAGTGCTCTATAGCGTCATTTTGAGGGTAGGAGTTGAAACAATTTATGTCCAGGATGTGAGGGGTCAGTGAATATTTTCACAGCCCTCTTTTTGACTCATGCAGTATACAGGTCCTCAATGGAAGGCAGGTTGGCAGTAATTGTTTTTTCTGCAGTTCTGATTATCCTCTGAAGTCTGTGTCTGTCTTGTCGGGTTGCAGAACCAAACCAGCCAGTTATAGAGGTGCAGATGACAGACTCAATAATTCCTCTGTAGAACTGTATCAGCAGCTCCTTGGGCAGTTTGAGCTTTCTGAGTTGGCGCAGAAAGAACATTCTTTCTTGTGCTTTTTTGATGACGTTTTTGATGTTAGGTGTCCATTTTAGATCTTGCGATATGGTAGAACCTAGAAATTTGAAGGTCTCTACTGTTGATACTGTGTTGTTTAGTATTGTAAGAGGTGGAAGTATGGGAGGGTTTCTCTTAAAGTCTACCACCATTTCTACGGTTTTGCGAGACCAATTCTCGCAAATATGGTTTTGAGTGTGTTCAATTCCAGATTGTTCTGGTTGCACCACAAGGTTAGTTGTTCAACCTTCCGTCTGTATGCCGATTCATCATTGTCTTGAATGAGACCGATCACTGTTGTGTCATCTGCGAACTTCAGTAGTTTAACAGATGGATCGTTAAAGATGCAGTCATTGGTATATAGAGAGAAGTGGAGAGAGCACACAGCCTTGGGGGGGGGCCCTGTGCTAATTGTACAGGTATCTCATGTGATTCTGCTTAGCTTTACCTGCTGCTTCCTGTTTGTTAGGAAGCTTATGATCCACTTACAAGTGTGTTCAGGTACCGCTAGCTGGTTCAGCTTAGTTAGAAGAGTGTCTGGAATGATGGTATTGAATGCTGAACTAAAGTCTACAAAGAGGACCCTTGCGTACGTCTGTAGGATGTAGTGCAGAGCCATATTAACAGAATAGAATAGAATAGAATAGAATAGAATAGAATAGAATAGAATAGAATAGAATAGAATAGAATAGAATAGAATAGAATAAAATAGAATAGAATTATTTATTGTCCAAGTGTGATTGGACACACAAGGAATTTGTCTTTGTTGCATATGCTCTCAGTGTACATAAAAGACAAGATACATTCGTCAAGAATGTAAAGAAACATAAAGAACAATGATTCATTTTCCAACTTTCAAAGGAATTGAAGTCTAATGCAGAGCATTGCAAATTTCCTAAATCAGCGTCAGTGACAATGGCAGTTTAATGGCAGAACAATTTATGCAGGAATAATAACAGCTGGGCAGCAGTTTGAATTGGTACAATTTGAACTGGACCTAGAAACAACCTGGAAGCATTATAGATCACACAGCACCTTCTACTATGATTATATCAACCCTCACTCTTTTTTTGTTAACCAGAGCTCAGTAACACAATAGCTGTATGTGCAAGAGTATCTGTTGCATCCATAACTGGCATTGCTAGCCCTTCAAAATGGATTAAAAAAAACAATTTAAAAGACTGAAATACTATGAAAAAAAACCAAAAAAAAAAAAAAAATTTGGAAAAAAATTATAAAAAATCTTTTATTTTTTTTTAAAAGAAATTTTGGTAAGGTTTTTGGTTTTGTTGTGAAGATG
>QLTV01000033.1:308861-327017 GCA_003457575.1 Thermophis baileyi | reverse complement strand
AATTTCTCAGGGAAAGCAAAAACAGAAATAAAAAGAAGGCAGGTACACTGACCCCCCCCCCCCCGGAAAAAAAATGACAAAAACACTCTGGACTAAGAAAGTATACTGACCCTAATCAACTTACACTTGAGAACTTTCTAATACCTTTGTAGGTGAGTTAACTTCCTGCATTTTATCATCCCGCACCTTGTAAGATTGGGAAAATGAGAAACACTCCTGGAGGAAAAAGGGTAATTTGAAACAGGGAGGAAAAACTATCTGAAACCCCCTTCACAGAAACTGGGTGGAAACAAATCAAGGAGAGAAGCAACTTAGAACTAAGGAGAAATTTCCTGACAGAACAATTAATCAGTGAAACAACTTGCCTCCAGAAGTTGTGAATGCTCCAACACTGGAAGTTTTTAAGAAGATGTTGGATAACCATTTGTCTGAAGTGGTGTAGGGTTTCCTGCCTAAGCAGGGGGTTGGACTAGAAGAACTCCAAGGTCCCTTCCAACTCTGTTATTCTATTCTATTCTAAGATGGAAGATGAACAAGTAAAAGAGACAATGATAGCATGGGCTAAAAACTTTGGCTATCCGATTGAGTTAGATAAATGGCAAAAATTATGGGATAGAAATTATAAATTAACAATGTCTACTGTATACAAAGAAAATCTTTATAAAATGTTTTAGAGATGGCATTTTTCACCCTCAAGGTTAGCAAAGATGTTGAAGGATAAATCGGCAAAATGTTGGAAATGCCACCAGACACCTGGTTCGTACTAGCATATGTGGTGGACATGTCAAAAAGCAAAAAAATATTGGACAAAAATACATACATGGCTAGAAAAAAATGATAAAACAGTATATTGATTTGACACCAGAGACATTTTTGTTGGGCATTTTACCAGACAAATACAATAAAGGGAATGTATCAGAGGTGACATTCAAATGTTTCCGCTACTGGTTCTGTGGGCGTGGCTTGGTGGGTGTGGCTTGGTGGGGCTCATGTGACTGAGTGGGCATGGCCAACTTGACGTCACTCATGACAAGGTGCCGCCCCACCTTGCTAACAACAATTACATGTAAAGATAAAAAATCCCAACAAACATGTCAAAAAGCGAAAAAATATTGGACAAAAATACATACATGGCTGGAAAAAAATGACAAAACAGCATATTGATTTGAAACCAGAGATATTCTTGTTGAGTATATTACCAGATAAATATAATAAAGGGAATGTATATTTGATTTGACATGTACTGAATGCAGCTACGGTAGAATAGTATTTGCACAACAATGGAAAAATGAAGAGACCCCCAACAGATGAAAAGGTGATTAAAAAAATACTAGAATGTGCAGAAATGGATAGGCTAACACTTATAATTAAGGAAAATAAAGAAACTGAATATTTTTTGACTTGGGACTTATTTTATCAATGGTTAGCTGACAGAAACAGGAGCTAGAAACAGAAATATATGGAAGGATTAGTGATATAAGGAAGGTACGTTAAATTGGTTAAACAAATACTATGGCTATCATTATTATTAATATTATAATTGATATTAATGCAATTTATATTGTAAATACGTTGATTATTATTTCCTAAAATGATTTGTAACCAGACAACACACTGTTAGATTGAAATTGGAATTTTTGTAAGTTATAAAATAAAATAAAATTTATTACCCCCCCCCCAAAAAAAATCAAGGTCATGGTATTTGCCAAAGCACATGTCTGGTGACTAAACAACCATTGAGCAGTAAATATCTTCAAATAACTATGAAATATCTTCAAATAACTGCCAATTATGTCAACTTAAATGCATGAAAAATAGCTTCATTTCTACAATCTTTCTAGTTCTCCAAAGGAGACCAGCATATACCCATAGTGCTTCAAGTCTTCTCAACCAAAATCTGAGCTCAGTTACTCTTTTTGGGTAAATCAGAGAGTAATCAAGACTAGGTTAGCTAATTCTACTTCATTGTAACCAGAGGTGGGTTCCTCCCAGTTCGGACCGGTTCGCCTGAACCGGTAGCGACCTGCTGGTGACGTCACGATGACATCACGGATCTGGTTCGGTCAGTGCCGGTCCGTGGGCGCCGCCATCTCTTTTTTTAAATTTTTTTTTTAAAAATGTTTGAATTTTTTTGAATTTTTTTTTTTCTGCGCATGCGCAGAAGCCGAGTTTCCGGCACTGCGCATGCATCGCCATCTTGTTTTTAGCTTTTTTATTTATTTATTTATTTTTTGCATGTGGCGCGCCCATGCGGCGCGGGAGGAAGCGAACTGGCAGCAAGGTAAGTTAGAACCCACCCGATTGTAACATTGCATTAACAGAATCTTGCAAATCTGAAAATACAAACTTCTTGCTGACACTTTTAAGTGCTTGAACAATTAGGGTGGGTCATTGTTAAGTGTTTTCCTCTTATTGTTAAAGTACTGGAGACTCCTCTTGTTTCCTAGGCACCATCTATTCCCCTCATCCTCCAAGTCCATCACCCATTCCATTACATTTTTAGAGTCCAGTTGGGCACTTACAGATCATTTCTTCCCCTTGAAAAAGTTCAGTCTAAGTTATTGAGATCTATCTTCCAAGCACCCGCTGTGTTCCAAATGTGGTGCTTTGCTGTGAAGTCAGCCTACTCAAAATAGAAACTTTCGCCTGGATTCACATCCTTTCCTACTGACTTAAGCTTCTTCCTTTCCAGATGGCTTGGCCCCTTTAATTATGACTGACAGGTTCTATGTCTCCAATGTCAAGCAATACATAAAACATTAAAATTTTATGGCTTCTCATGGACAACTATTATGCTGATGGGCTAGGTATGTGCACTAGCCAATCTTAAATAACATGTCATCAACTTAGGGCTGCAATCAGTTTGTCAGTCTTAACCCAGAAACATCTTTCTGATCCATAGTGCACATTTACTCTACCCAACTCTCAGCTGCATACAAACTCTCAAATTCAAAGGGCTTTGTCCTTGGCTAGAATCAGTGCCTTTCCAACTGTAGTTATTGAAGGAAGATACCAAAACATCCCTTTTGAGTGGAGATTGTACCCATGTAGTGGAAAAGCAATTGAAACATTGAAACATGTATTGCTGTCTCTATGCTCACCAGAAAGTATTATTTCCACTCAACATTCTGGTTACACTTATTCTTTCTATTTCAAGTTGCTGCTATCTGACCAATCTGATTCTGCTTCAATGAATATAGCTAAATACTGATCCACAGTTTTACAATACATTGTAATTTCTCATTAAACAGCTTTAGATATTTTCTGTTTGGAAACGTTTCAAATGCAGCTATCCATTTAATTTCTACTTTTTATCAATCTTTTATGTCGTTACTACTAATTGAATCTATTTTCTGTTTTAATTTCATTAGCTGCCAGAGTTACTTTAACAATATAAACAGTCAGTATAATTTGATTTTGAAAGCATAATTCGTTCTTATATATTATCCTTCCTCATACATGTTTTTAGATATATTAATTACATTTTTCCATAGCTTGCAGTACCATTTCCCCGAAAGTAAGACCTATCTTGAAAATAAGTCCTAGCATGCTTTTTACACGTACGCCTAATGTAAGCCATACCCTTCAAAATAAGCCCTACTTAAGAGCCTGTGCAGCTGGCTGGCCACCCATTCCGTATGGTTGCTCATAGTGCCGTGGCCATGAGGCAAGGCGGTGGTGCCCCATGTGCTCTGCACTGGCTTACCTCAGGGCCCCCGCAGCCACACCATCCACGTCCCGACACCTGCCTCACAGCGGCAGCACTGCCAGCCATGTGCAGCAGGAGCCCACATGGCCACTGGCCCACTTCTTCTGCTTGCTCGGGGCCGCAATGGAGCAGGTGGCTGAGTGGTATGCTGGTGCTGTGGCCGGGTGGCAAGACAGGTGTCGGGGTGTGGATGGCTTGGCTGTGGGGGCCCTGAGGTAAGCCAGTGTGGGGCACGTGGGGCAGTTCCACCGCCCCCTCGCCTCATGGCCGCAGCACCGGCATATCGCTTGGGCCTCCTGTTCGGTTGTGGCTGTGAGCAAGCAGAAGTGGGCCAGCGGCCACGTGGGCTCCTGCTGCAAATGGCTGGCAGTGCTGCCGCTGTGAGGCAGGTGTCGGGACATGGATGGTGTGGCTGCGGGCCCTGAGGTAAGCTGGTGTGGGGCACGTGGGGCAGTTACACCACCCCAACTTGTGGCGGCAGCACTGGTGCACTGCGCAGTCTCCTGCCCTGCTGCGAGAAAGCAGAAGAAGTGGGCCTCCCATACATGGAAAAAAAAGACACCCCTGGAAATAAGTCCTAGTGTTTATTTTGGGGACCAAAAGAAAATAAGACCCAGTCTTATTTTCTGGGAAACATGGGTATTATATGGTTCCATATATTTCAAATCAGTAATTTTATTATTTTGTTATTCTAAACAATTATTTGGTTGCCTTACATAAATTGTACATGTAGTCCTCAAGTTACAACTGTAATGGAGCCTGTCCATTAGAGTTGAAAGTCAGGAGAAACATTAAATGAACTATCACAAGTAATAACCAGCTATCTCTGCTTTTCCCAGTGCATTTGTTAAACAAATGTGTGGGTTGTTAAATGGAGTAGGGTATGCCTCAGAGATCCTGGGAAACTTAGTGAAGGCACAAGCTCAACTGCCTCGAGCCTCCCAAGCCCCCCATCACCTGTAGTATCCTTTTTTCCCCCCCAAAATTTTTATTTTTATTTCCATATAGACATTCACATATTTATCAGCTCGTTTCTCCTTTCATTCTTTTATACACTCATTACATATTTTATAGATCTGTAGTATCTTATGCTCCACTTTCCACACCTTGGGGTCCCACACATTCCTCCCCACTTCTGTCATTATTTACCTTTTAGCAATAGATCACCTTCTGGAAACTGTGTCAAATGACAGCAAGTTGCTCCATCCCCCAGGGTCCTTGGACCACATGATCTCTGAAAGATCTGAAGTCTCAACCACTATTTTAGTAAAGGATTATCATCTACACATTTACAAAGGTCGTCCTCATTATTTTATTTATTTGTATTCTACCTTTATTATTTTTACGAATAACTCAAGGTGACGAACATATCCAACACATTTTCCTCCTCCTATTTTTCCCACAACAAAAAGTGTGTTAGATGGGTTGGGCTGAGAGTGAGTGACTGGCCCAAGGTCAGCAGATGTTTTTCATAGCTAAGAATTCATTGTCTCCCCATTTCTAACCTGGTCTCTTGATGATGCTGATGATGAGATGCTGATGCTGATGATTATGATGCCTTATCTTGCCCTTTGTTTACAGTTATCACAACTTCCTTAAACAATAGTAAAAATATTACACTGTCTTTTGCTTACCCTTCAATTCTTTATGCGATGCTATTTCCAGTATACAAAATAATCCTCCCATCTGATTTGCACCAAACTAATCAAAATAGTTCAGAAAATATCTTTTTAAAACAATAATTAAGGTTTTTTAACATTTGCATATTTTATACCTCTAAATAAAAAACTACCCTACTAGCTAACATTAATTATTTTTTAAAAATCTTCATTATTTATGACCCAAATTGTTAATTATCCAACATACAAGTTACATAATACTGTATCATTTTATTGGGTAGAAAGAAATAGATCATATTTTATTTATGTAAATTAAAGTTACATAACAAAGTCATCAAAACTGCTGAAAAACTCATGTTTTTCTATTTTTATTTTATCTAGTTTGGGAGATCTTTCTGCCCTGACCCATGCTGTGTACAGTTTTAACTCAAAACAATACACCAAAGATCTTTCTGCCTTACTTTCATTTCATATGCAAATCTAAAATCAATAGCAGAATAATGCTACTTTGATTAGGATTTCTTATATTCCATCTCTGAAACTAGGACTTAATTCTTACAAATACAGGTAGGGGTATAAATTGTTCCTCTTCTTGATTGCAGATAAAAATTAACATATATATGCTGAAATTAATAACATTAACACCACCACTTAGAGATAGACATACCACCGCACATATTAAATTTGATGTCAAACTGGAGACATCTAAACTATTTCTATGTTCAGGAATGTAAAATGTAATTTCATTTCATTTATGCAAAGCCCCTGCCTCATATTGAAAAGCTACAGAGCAGAAATCAGGAATATGAACATAAAATAACATTGATAGATAGGCTGGATTTATACAGTATATCATTGTATGCCATAATTTTTTAAATATAATTTAGCAGGCAATACAATGGTTCATATATAACGGTACTCTTTACAGATGGGTTTATGCATCATGATATGTCTAAAACAAGCAATCAATTTGCAATTTAATGCCAGAAGTAATATGAATGCCATCTATAATTACAGTTATATAGACTAGCATTCACCAAAAAGTTGCATAGAGCAGAAACCTTATGGTGCCATGTTCCATGAAGCAGATGCCTAGATTTTATTCTAAATATGATATTTATATATAGTTTATTTATTTGTTTGTTTTTTATATTTCTTATTCCTAAACTGCCCATCTCCCTCTAAGAAGTGTACAATGTAATCAAGATATAAAACAATAAAATTAACATTAACATTTTAAAATTAATTTAAGGTTAAAAAATTTAAAATCATAAGAATATGACATTATAAAATATAAAAAGATTTTAAAAATCCAAGATTTAATATTTAACATTTGTTAATATAGGTGGGGCTCTCAATGAGGCCAGTCAGCTCCATGTTTGCATGGTCCTCTGTGCTCCTCCACATAAGGCCACAGAACCTCTTAATGGAAGGTTGCCTCTGGGGGCAATATGTTCCATAATGTGGAGGTAGCAGCAGAGAAGGCTCTCTTCCTAGACCCTGCTACCGGTAGTTGAAATTTTTTGACTGACAGGTTCTGCGGCATACCTTCCCTTCTTGATCAAGTGGGACAGACTGATGTAATGGGGCAAAGCCAATTTCGTAGGTAGACTAGTTGCATGCCATGTAGGGCTTTATAGGTGATAATTAACACCTTGAATTGGACCCAAAAGCAAACTGACACCCAGTGAAGTTCCCAGAGCAAGGGTGATATATGTGCCCTTCTTTGGAACCCATTATGGCTTACGTAGCTGCACTCAGCACCAGCTGAAGTTCCAAGTTTTACCAGTAATGTCAGATACATCAAAATCCAATCAATTTCATTATTGTGTGCAAGCAATAGTCTCTCTTTCACCATTCAATTAATATTAATGCTTTCAGAAAGCATCAGTATTCACTTATTAGTAAATGTCTATGGAGATTCTCAGCCATCCAGGTCATAGTTATCTCAAAGGTGCTTTTTTAAAAGGCAACTGGACCGTTTTTCCTTGAGGAAGAACAAGACATTTCACTTCTCATCCAAGAAGGTCATCAGTTGTGACTGGATGGTGGGAGGGTGGAAGGATAGGTTCTGACAGGATATGGGGCTGGAATGGAAGGATTGTATTTCTTTGCAATCATCTCGTCGATAGCACTCTCTTTGGGAGCTGTTCTAGCCACTTGGGGATTTATCTATGCTCTCAGGGTTACCTGAATCAGAATGCAAATGGTTGTGGAATTTTCTTGGAGATAGGTGGTGTTGTATTCCTCCCCCTCTATTGAGGGAAGGCAGTTCAATTCTAACACATTGTAAATGGATTCTTTTACCTCTCTTTCAAACCAATGCTCCTCTCTATCTAAATAGAAAGGACAGAAAGGATCATTGGTTTGAAAGAGGGGTAAAAGACACACTGAGAAATACTTAAAAAAAAAACCTATAAAATAATGCAATTTAGGGCTATTATATTTCTTATGTATATTAGATGCCAAGATTGAACCGCTTTGCTTCTTTCAAAACTTAACGCTTTTCAATTTGCCAATGAACTGGGGGGAAGGAAGGGGGAAATAGAATGCTGAGAATGTGTGCGTGGACTGTGAGAGCTTGGCAACCATCAAGATCACCACTGCAATTGCTTGAGAATGAGATGGACTGTTCCCATAACAAAAGGATGTCTCATAATTGGACAATGTGATCACCCAGGGGTGGGGAGAAAGGGAAGTTATTGTTTAACTAAGCAAGCATTTGTGCGAGAAAACCAGAGCTGGTTTTGATTCTTCAGTACCAAAATGGTGTATCCAATTAAGTTTTACTGTTGGGAATTCAAAGCTCCCGAAAGTGTTTCCTTAGGTTTGGGTTCACTAGTCGGACAGTTGACATTAGATCTGAATCTGCATATTTTCAAAGAACTGCTTTGACAAGCTATTCCTGTTTAATGGATATTTTTTTCCTGTGAATTTTGTATTATTGCTTACTTTTAAAATTGCAACTTATGAAGCATTTTTTAAAAGGTGCAAAATAACAAAATAAGCATGCTAATTACCACAAACTAACTCAATTCCTGGTTTTTCAACATATTCATTATTAGATGGTTGTGACAATGTGCCTCTAATGGTTTTTATTCAGTTGAAATTCTGAACCAAAATGAAAGTTCAAATTATGCAAAAACAGGTTTGATGGATTTATTTTTGCACTAAATATAATTCATTAAATCTTTCACATTTCTAACTCTTGAAAGCTATGATTTCAGAAAACCAAAAACATTTCATTATCTGCAGATTTACAGAATTATTGCAATGTTCATTCGTAGTGTTTACATGTTGCCCTATTGTATAAAAGTCCTGATGGTAAGTAATTATAAAAACAAACAGAATAGCCAATCAGAACAAACATCTTACAACGACCAAGAGCTCCGTTTCCTCAAAAATGAATAAAAAAATGAAAGACCTTGACAAAAAGTATCCAACTTCCAACACCCATGCCCAAATGGCATAATTTATTGTTCTCTGTAGACTCTGAAATAAAATTATTTTAATATCTTCCTGAAAGACAGGAGGATAGGATAGTTAAAACATGTGCAAGGAGAGCTATTCCAAAGTCTTGGGGCTCAGAAATGTCTCTGGCTCAAATTTTCACAGGGAAGGAACACATAGTATTCTTTCCCAGGTTGCCTAGATGGGGGATGGCAGATTCTATTCAAAGGAGAATTTCATTAAGATACCAGTCATGTAGGACTTCATTGGTTAAAACCAGCATCTTAAATAGTATTGTAAACCAACTGGTAGCCAATACATAACATGTGTTATATGACTGAGGCAGCTGCTGTTTTCAAGTGGTCTTCAATTAACATCTCTATGAATAATGCATTGCAATACTGTAGTCTAAGCTAGACGTAATGAAGACATGCAGTATTATCAACAAAATCAATCAAACAAAAGAAGGTCTATTACTGACTACCAGCCTAAATTGGTTAAAGGTTCCCTGGCCTAAAACTCCATCTGCTGATCAAGCAGTAACTTTCTTTACAAGCAGGAGCTCTCTCAAATCACAGAACTATTCCTTTTGTTGACCCAGGCCCTGAAGACACAGTATACGTGCAGATGGCTCCTCTTGTCTCAGGTACTTGCAGAGTCAGAGATTCAAAGTCATGGGAGGTCACCAGGAAAAGACCCAAGATCCCAAGTTATCCAAGAACATGCAGTGTCTTTAGAGAAACACCCAAAAGAACATATTTAGCTATTTCTAGCTATTTCTACTTTCTCTTATCTTATCTATGGTGCACCACCCTTTCTGGGTAACTTCCTTATCTAATGTGTGCCAGGCTTGCCGGGTCTTTTGCTTATATAATCAAAAAATATAAATATAAGAATTTCTTGTCATTCGGGGCAACTCAAAGTAGTGCAAGGTTGGAAGATATGGAGAGACTTGGCCCATAAAATTTCCGAGACTTGGACACAACTGAATGGATAACCATCCTCCTCCTCCTCCTCCTCCAATTTACCAAACTGATTATATAATATAGCAATTTTTCCCGTTATTTCCAGTCTTTATTTTATTTAACTTTTCAATCTTCATTCAATATCATGGAAAAAAAATCACTAGGGAGTACAATCAAGACAATAGTTTCAAATTATTATCAAGAACAACCATCCCTGTTAGTAATTTTAACAAGTAACAGCAGCAAGAAAACTGAGAGCAAGAAAAACATATGAACAGATGGAGAAGGTACCAAACCAAGCCAAGCAAAAAATGATTTTAAGGCTCACAGATGCTGCTTTGAATTATTCAAGGTCAGGGTCTAAAAATAAATAGACAATGTTACAAACAATATCCTCAGATACCCAAACTTTACCTAAGTTACTAATTGCAATCACACACCATTAGATCTATACTTTATTATGCAAGGAGGAAATTCATACAAATCAGTAGGAACTGATTTACTAATTTCAAAAAGTATACTCTTAAGTACATGTATAGCTCCAATTTAAATTATTTAACATTGCATTTAAAACAAATCAATTAAAGGCAATAACATCAGAGGCAATTCTGATCGTATGTATGTATGCATTATGTTATATATGCATGTATGTATGTAATTTATATAGCTGCCCATATCACTTTTATGTGTCTGTGGGCAGCTTACAATAAAACAAATTATAAAAAAGCAAGTAAAAATAAAACACAAAGCAGTCAGGTATAATCTAATCAATCCATACAACCAGGAGATGGGCTCTATCCCATACTTATGCCCCTAGGCCAAGTTTTCAAGGCATTATGAAAGGCCAACAGAGTAGGGTCAATCTAATTTCAGGAGGGATGATGTTCCAAAGGGCAGATGCCATAGCAGAAAAGGCACTTCTTCTGAGCCCCACTAGCTGACACTCCATAGTTGATGGTACCTGGAGTAACCTGCCAGATTAGTTAGTATGGGTAGAAACAATTAGAGAGAGACAGTCTCATCAGTAAGTAAGAGAGTTACTTACATAAGCGCACCAGCGTGCCTACCGTCCCTGTCCTACTGTCCTATTGTCCTCATCTATCTGTATTCACTTTGATTATGTTTATGTTTATACCTATACCTGCTATCTTGTACATGTTTGACAAATAAATAAATAAATAAAATAAAATAAAATAAAGTTTCCTTGAGGAAGATCCTATGCTAGTTTTTATTGCCACAAGTGCTAGATTTTGTTGCTTGAATTCTTAGCTACATGTTAATTTTTTTTTTTAAAAAATCAGTCCTTGTGAGTGAAGCTTACATGAGAATATTTAGTAAGCCAAGAGACTTCTTTGCATAAACAACAATACAGTAGTAGTGAAAAATTTATCAGGGTGCACGTCATGAACTGTCTTAGCAGAAAAAGGTAGAGGATAAGTTGGATATGAACTGATAAAGATGTCACAGCCCTGTTCATATTCATAGATCTGGAATTAGATCCCAGGAATCTATGACCACATTGCTACACAGCACATCTCACTTAACCAAATTCACGAAGATTGAAACACCCAGGATAATAGATCTCATAAACCTCTGACTAACAGGAACAAACATACCAACATATTAAAGGCAAACCTATGGGACCACCACTTTCAGGACTTATAGAGAGGAGGTTGTTATGCAACATCTAGAACCCATAGCACTTTCACAAATACAATCCAAAACATGGATCTGTGGGAAGCCTTCCCCCCAGAAGAATGAAATATTTTGGCAAATATTAAAAAAGGCAGAATATTATATTTCCCTAAAGGAGAAATGAAGAAACATGTTTTTAGAGGCAGAAAGTAGCCCCCAGTCCTTCTTAATAGCCTACAGCAAATGCCAGCACTTAAGGTGATAAAAAGTTTATTGAAAGAGGAAGCCAACTATCTAGATGGCTCAATTCATAAGCAAAGCAAATACTGCAGGCAGAAATCTATTCAAGACAGGATATTTCAAAACTCCTTGCAGCGAAGTTTGACAGTTAACAAAAGCAGAATGGTAGGATTACTACAGCAGCCTCTCACCCAAGATCCAGCACAGGACGAAAGCCGTTAGCCACACTAGGAATTGCCCAAAACTCTTTCAGAAACACAAGCCCCTTCATTGCACAACCCCTCCCCAGCAGCATTTCAGGACCTGTATAAAAACCTAGCGCTCATCTAGCTAATTGGTCAGCTGCCCCAGAACCACATGCTACTAGTGGTTCTGCTTCATCAATAAACCAACTTTCTTTCCAATCAGCCTCCATGTTATTTCCAGTATCTTTCTCCCAGCTTGGAACTGAACCAGATGAATTTTCCTTCCAACAATTTGGCACCCCAAGATGGGACTCCAAGCTAACCTGACTAATGGACTTGGTGTTGTGGCCTGTCGGCCGCCGGCCTCTCCACCACCCGAATCAGATGAGGATGTGGTGTGGAAGTCAGGACCCACATCAAGGCAATCTGAGAGCTCCGAGGGGGAAGAGGGAATGGAGCTGTCAGAGATAGAAACAGAGGCGGAGCCTGGCCTGGCCCTCAGCCCTCAGATGGAGAGTCAACAACTCCCAGGTCTGGAGGTGGTTGATGAGGAAGAGGAAGAACAGCTGGGTCCAGTGCATGATGCGCGGATGCACAGAAGGCAGAGGAGAGCAGTGGAAATCTATGGGCCAGTCCTTAGGACGGAAGAGCCACCGCTGCTAGTGAAGCCCCACCCTAGCTCTGGGGATAAAAGGCAGGGGCGGAGATGAATAGGTGTGGCAGACAACTATTCATCTCCCTGCCAAATCCTGTCTGGAAATTATCAGAATTCTTCTTGGAATCTCAATGCTTTCTGAGTGTGTATGTGTGTGTGTGTGTGTATGTGTGTGTGTGTGTGTGTTTGCTGCTGGAAGAAAGCAAGTGCACCTTCCTGGACATCCTTTGCAAGTGTGGGAAGAGAGAGAGAGAGAGACTCCTGGTGTGTTGGGCCAGTTCAGGGGGAAAGGGAGTGAGCATCACTCTCCACAGGACTCAGAGACTTCGTAGCCTGATGTGAGAGAGCGGCTGCTGGCACTCCTAATAAAGAGAATGTTTCATTAACTACAAAGGGTTTGTCGTGTTTGGGAGCAGGGTCAGAACAGTTTGTCTGACACCCCTACCTCACACCATGGAGCAGCTTTGGGTGGAGAATGCGCAGCTGTGGCTGTGCTATCAGCGCAGCTGGCTCAACTCCAGGCTGCTGCTGCTCTACACACTTGGAGCAAATGCCCCATTGCTGTTCCAGACAAATTTGATGGGACTCAAGCCCAGTTCCCAGCGTTTTTTGGACAATGCCAACTCTACATGAGTCTTAGGGCTGAGGACTTTCCCACAGACAGGTATAAGGTGGGTTTTATGCTTAGTCTTTTGTTGGGAGCTGCAGCCCAGTGGGCCACCCCCCTTCTTGCCCAGCCCAGCCCAGCCCAGCCCAGGCCAGCTCAGTCCACCCCAGCCCATTGCTGGATGATTTTCCAGGGTTTTGTGCTCACCTCTGGCTCATGTACGAGGACCCCGTGAAGATATAAACAGTCAGCAGATGCCCCAATGCCCTGAAACAGGGGCGATGGATTTTGACAGAGTATGTTAGTGAGTTCTGTCTACTCAGCCAGGACTCTGCTTGGAATGAGGCTGTGCTTATGGACATGTTCCAGGATGGATTGTCAGGGAAGTTGCTTGAGGAATTGGCTCGCGTCGACACTCCTCCCAACCTCACCAAACTAATCCATAGATGCGTCAAAATAGATGTGCGGCTGCAGCAGCGGAAAAGTCACTGCACCTCCCTGGAAGCCTGGTCAGCCCATCTGGCACAAGAACCCTGTTCTGCGGGAGGAGCCCATGGAATTAGGGGCCACCAGACCCCACCTTTCCATGGAAGAGAGGAACAGACAGTGTCGGGGGGGGTTTGTGTTTTTACTGTGGAGAGCTGGGACACATAGCGGCTTCCTGCCCCAAGAAGAAGTGAGGGGCATCATTTGGGCCCACAGCTTCTACCCCGAATGATCTGTTGGGAAATGCATAGAGCCTGACCTAGGGGGCGTCCTAGGCCAGGCAACACCACAAACGGACCAGCATCCTCCGGTTACCCCCCAGGAATGGCCCCGCCATTTGATCCTGGCTGCGTGTCTGCTCTTGCCGGCCCGTCAACATGGTATTCCGGTCCATGCCTTGATCAACTCGGGGGCTACCATGAACTTCATGGACGCCATGTTTGCGGCCAAATGGTCCATCCCGCAGTGCCCGGTGTCTCCACCTCTCCTAGTGGAGACCATTGATGGCAGGTTGCTGTTGTCCGGCCCGATCAAGGCCGCCACGCAACCGTTGCGGATGCGCATCAGCACTCACAAGGAGGCCATTCAATTCTATCTCGCATCTGACTTGGATTTCCCCATGGTCCTAGGCATGGATTGGCTTCGAGCTCATGATCCCCTCATTCACTGGTCCCAGAACTTGATTGTCTTCCCAGGCCGACAATGTGCTGACCACACCCGGCAAGTTTGTGCCGCTCAAGTCAAAAGTCTCATCGGGCCCTCCTTGCCGCCTGAACTGACAGACTATGCTGACGTATTCAGCGAGAAGGAGGTGGACCAACTGCCCCCACACTGGTCTAACGATTGCTCGATAGACTTGCTTCTTGATGCCCCACTCCCAGTTGCTCACCTCTATTCCATGTCAGAACCCGAACTGGGGCACTTTTTGGCTAAAAACTCAGCTAGAGGTTTTATCCTGCCGTCCGCTTTGCCACTGGCCACCCCAATGCTGTTTGTGAAGAAAAAGTCAGGGGAACTGAGGCTCTGCTGCGATTACTGCAAATTGAACGCAATCAGTGTGCAACAGATATCTGTTACCCCTCATTTCCGAACTTTTGGAACAGCTCTGGGAGGCCAGAATATTCACAAAACTGGACTTATGTGGGGTGTACAATTTGGTCTGGATCAGGGCTGGGGATGAGTGGAAGATGGTTTCGCACCCGGTATGGGCATTTTGAGTATACAATCATGCCTTTTGGCCTGACCAATGTCCCAGCTGTCTTCCAACACTTCATGAATGACATCTTCCATGACCTGTTGGACCAGTTTGTTGTCATTTACTTCAATGACATTTTGATTTACTCCCACTCCCAGGAGAACCATCAACAGCATCTCCGTTTAGTCCTACAACAGCTCCGGGAGCACCAGTTATATGCCAAGCTGGAGAAGTGCTGCTTCTACCAGTTGACCATAGAGTTCCTGGGTCACCGCATATCCCCCAAGGGCATAGCCATGGAACCCAGAAAGGCTGAGGTGTTGCGTAACTGGCAGCTCCCATGTCAAGCCAAGGATGTTTAAAGACTCCTGGGCTTTGCAAACTACTACTGGACTTTTATCCCTGGCTTTGCTTCCTTGACCGTGCCTCTCACTTGGCTCCTTCAGAAAAAACTTTCTTCCAGTGGAGCGCCCTGGAGCAATGAGCATTCGAGAGTCTGAAGCAAGCCTTCATGACAGAATCCATCCTGAAGCATCCAGGCCCTACCGTCCGTTTGTCGTGGAGGCCGATGCATCCGACATTGCTGTGGGGGCAGTGTTACTCCAGGCGCACGTGCCCGGTGCTACCCTCTTCCCTTGCGCCTACTACTCCCGGAAGCTCAATCTGGTGGAGCGCAACTACACCATCTGGGAGGAGTTACTGGCCATAAAGGTGGCGTTTGAGACCTGGAGACATTACCTGGAAGGGGCCTGGCATCAGGTCGAGGTGCGTACAGATCATAAAAACTTGGGAGTTCCTACAGATCACGCGGAAATTCAACCACCGCCAGATTCAATGGTCGATATTCTTCACCCGGTTCAATTTCTGTGTTACCTACATCCCGAGCAGCTGCAACAAGAGAGTGAATGCTCTTTCCCGAAACAGAATACTCCTGTATGGAAAAAAAGCTTTCACCCATGACCATCTTGCTTGTAGAGTCCTTTGCGGTGGTCCAGGAACCAGCGAACTTATGGGCTCAGATCTGGGAGGCCCAGTGACAGGATGTGTGGGGGGGATGTGGGGCCAGATTCCCCATGGACTTTCACAGAGGGAATCCTCCAGTTTCACAACCAGCTGTATGTCCCCGCAGGTCCATTCCGAGGCCTCATCCTGTCTCAATGCCACGACGGTCCCGCTGCGGGGCATTTCGACCTATTCAAGACGCTGGACCTGGTCTCCCACACCTTGTGGTGGCCCCGATTATGGCACAATGTCCGTGCCTATGTCACCTCTTGTGAAAGGTGTTGGAGGGCCAAGCATGCGACAGGGGCACCAATGGGTCTACTTCAACCACAGCCAATGCCCAACAGGCCCTGGGGGCATTCTCTATGGACTTCCTAATGGACTTGGGCCCCTCCTCTGGTTTTAACCACAATGCTAATGGTGGTGAATATGCTAACAAAGATGGCACACTTTATTCCTTGCCGCGGTCTGCCAATGGCCCACACCAGAGCTCATCTATTCCTTCAACATGTTTTCTGACTACATGGTCTGCCCGACAAGGTTATTTTGGAAAGAGGGGTGTAGTTTATGGCCTGGTTTTGGAGAGAACTGCTGAGGACTCTCGAAGTACAGATGTGTCTGTCCTCAGCGTACCGCCCAGAATCTGATGGCAGGATGAAAAAAATTACTGGTATCTTGGAACAATACTTGCACTGTTTCATTAATCATCATCAGGATAATTGGGTGGACTACTTAGCGGTGGCCGAGTTAGTATTTAATAACTCTCGGCATACTTCCACGTGCATGAAACCCTTCCTAGCCAATATTGGCTATCATCCCCGGCTCTTCCCTCTCATGCCGGTTGACTTCCAAGTCCCTGTGGCCAACAACTACCTTGCCAAATTACAGGTGGTCCACCACTTAGTCTGGTGACAGTTGGAAAAAGCCAAGGCGGATTATAAAAAGGTCACAGACTGGTCCCGACGTGACACACTGGCTTTAGCTATGGAAGATTGGGTGTGGCTGTCCACCAGGGTCTTTACTGGTCCATCTCAGGGTCCTCTCTTTCAAGTCTGCTGGGTGGCATTAGGCTTGGCTTGGTGGTAAGGCCAGTCAGTCAGGCTTGGGAAGGTCTGCTCCATTCTGGTTGCTGTGATGTTTTTCTACCAATTCCCTGGTTTTAATGGATGGAGAGTCTCCTCTGGTGGCAGCATCTGGGTCAGTGTGCTCTATTTCCAAAGGTTGCAGTGTCGTCTATACAGGGCTGAAAGACATAAGGTCAAGATGACCTCCCCTCTTTGTGGGTGATCCTCCCAGGAAAGGCATTGTTGGAGGATAAGAGATGGAATGGTGGAGTGGGGGTGGATAGATAGCTTGCAGGCAGAGTTTGAAAAAACATTAAGGTTAACATTGCAGATGTTAAATAGACAGATAAAACCCACTAGAACACATACAGTAAACTTTGGGCTGTTCTTAAAAGTACAGAGGGGGAGAAAGAAAATGGACAGTTCTCTTCACCGTGTTTTGCTGACCAGGCAAACTAGAATAAAGGTAAATTTCTTTTCATTGCTTAACTTCTTTTTTCTCCCCTAACAGAATTCTTGTCTTTTTGGATTAGAGACATTTACAGTTATATTTACCTAACACACAAAAACTTAGACACATACACAAAGACAAGGCAAAGAGAAAAGGAGAGAAAAACAGAACTCTCAGGTTTTTGCATTTTGCTCATTCCCACCAACAGATCAGCTATATAGACACCAAAAAAGGACCAATCTGAGAACACCCACAGAACCATAAACAACACTTCAGAAGAAATCCAGTGTAAGGATCGCCTCTACGTCTAACTTAAGAAAGCGAGAACTTCTGAGCCAATGTAGTTCAAAAGGATCTTTTATTAAGCAGAAGTGAAAGCATTCCATTCAAAGCAACGTCTGAATACCCTTAGGCAAAGCAGTTAGAGTTAGAGCAGTAGAGCCCCCTCCCATTAGCCAGAATGCAGATTCTAGCCAATACACAAGTGTGAAAATGTTTTCTTTATCAGCTGCTCTGGGAACCGGATAAATATACATTTCTCTGACCATCTTCCGTTATCCATTAAAGGGAAACATCCCACATTGCCCCTCATAAACCTTCTCCACAGTTGAAGAGATCTCAGGATGCTCGATGCCAGGGTATAAGTTGTAAAATATCAATTGACACAGGCAATGCTAATAAATCGAACCCAGGACCCCCCCTCTCTCAACTGAATGGCAAGATCACTCTTTGGGATCTGACATGCCGCCTTCCTTAAAAAAAAAAAGAGGGTCCACCTGTGAAAAGATATAAACAAAACAAAACAAAAATCCATTATAGTATATTAACAAGGTTTGTTAGGGTATTGGGAGTGAAATTTTCTCAGCAAGGTAGGAGCCCTAACATGTTGTTTA
>QLTV01000033.1:285068-301209 GCA_003457575.1 Thermophis baileyi | reverse complement strand
AAATTAGGATCGCCAACATGATCACCAACGTCCAATGACGGATATGGCACAAGAAGAAGAAGGCAAAAGCTTTGGGAGAGAAATCGAAAACTGACAATGGCCACATCATATAAGGAAAATCTCTATAAAATGTTTTATAGGTGGCATCTGCTCCCGGCAAGATTGGCCAAAATGTTTAGCAATATGTCCCCAAATTGTTGGAAATGCAAACAAATACCTGGCACATATTACCACATGTGGTGGACTTGTATAAAGGCAAGGAAATTTTGGATACAAATTCACATGTGGTTAGAAAAATGATTGGACAACATACAGAGTTTAAGCCAGAACTATTCTTATTAGGCATTATATCAGATGGTTATGACAAAGAGACAATATACCTAATATTACACATCTTGACCGCAGCAAGAATTGTATATGCGCAGCAATGGAAGAGTGAAAACACCCCTTCAGAGGAAGAGACAATAAAGAAGATACTAGTCTGTGCAGAAATGGACAGACTAACATTAAAAATAAAAGATAAAGGGGATACAGAATACTATGCTATATGGAATAGATTTTATCGATGGTTAGAAACATAAGGTGGAAGTTGGAATATGTAGGTATTAGAATGATAGATAAGTTTACATTTTAGAATATAAGGGTTAAAAATAATTGTACAACACTAGCACTATTTAAAATAGTATATATATGTTATTTGTTTTCACCTTTGTTTTATGGCAAGTGGAATACCAGGACAATTACACTGTATTCAATATATCTACCGTGTTTCCCCGAAAATAAGACCCTGTCATATTTTTTTGAACCCTGAAATAAGCGCTTGGCTTTATTGCCATGCACTCAAAAGCCCGACTGGGCTTATTATCAGGGGATGTCTTATTTGGGGGGAAACAGGGTATGTGCAAATAATAAAAATATATTTTAAAAAAGAAAGAAAGCCATGGAGGGAGCCACAGGGGCTGGTTCAGCGATTTATGTCGAGACCACCTACTCCCCTTCCCAAGCGATGGTGGAAGCGGAAGAAGCTGCGAAAAAGGAGCGCCAGCTGGGTGCCCAGTCCAAAGAGCCGACGCCTGAGCAAGCCGCACAACTGGACCTAACCCTGTGGGGCAAAGCTGCGGGGTCCATACAGCTCCAAGAGATAGTAGCCGGGACAGTGCTGTCGGAACCACAGATGGGTGGAGGCCGAGTGGAACAAATCTCTACCATCGAATGGAGAATACCGGGGCAAATGTGCCACAAGCATTCCAGAGAATGGGGATTTCCACTGCTGTCCTGCAGCCAGTCGCTAACTGGTCTCCCACAGCGATTTGGCCAACTCAGCATGGCCAGCCGCATTCAACCCCTGGGGACTGAACAACCCAGATGGACTCGCTCAGCCTATGTTCACCTTCCTGGGCCAGGAAGCTGCCGTGCCACTGAGCGGAGCGTCTGCCTCCTTTCATTCAACACGGAGCGGATCGTTCCATAGCCTCACGCATCGGGCCCGACCTGCTAGGGTAACGGTCCCTACAAGATTGGGGATGACCCAGCCTCAAAGCTTGTTGAGCCAGCCTGGTCCGGTGCTACAAGGGCCGCAGCAAGGACTCTGGGGACCAAGGACTCCACTCCAGCAACTGGTCGTCAGACTGCCTCCAGCGGCCCAGATCCCTCCAGGATGGGCATTCTACCCCGGCCAAGGGTGGGTACAATATCAATGGGCACCCGTCCCGATCCTGCAGCCAATGCCCATCCATCAGCCCGGACACTTCCAGCCACAAGGCATAGCTCCACAACAGGTGGCAGCCCATCCACCACCGCAGCTTCAACTGCCGGGCGTGGTCCCACAACAGATTCCAGCCCAGCAACCAGCACAGGCTCAGCAGCCAGTCCAGCCAACCACTCCCACTCCATGGTTCAGGGCGACGTTTGATGGGACTCCAGGGAAGCTAGCCTATTTCCTCAACCTAGTCTGGGCTTGCATCGACCAGTATGGAAATCAATACCCATCAGATCGGGAGTTGATTTCGGCAATCGCAGATGGCATGAACAAGGGAGAGGCAGCGGACTGGCTAGCAGAACTTCACAATGAGGAAGCCCCTGAACTGGATGATGCCAATGAATTCATCCAACTAATGTGAGGCTGCTTCGAAGACATGGCCCATCGAGTGGAAGCTGAAGCCCAAATCAAGGCTCTGAAGCAAGTGGGCCAACCTCCCAAAGAATTAATCTGGGAGTTTCGAAGACTGGCTGGGAAACTAAGGGACTGGCCGGAGCGCCTACTCATCCATACCTTCAAGGAGGCCCTTGACCCAGAACTCCGAAAAGCTTGCGGCATCCGGGGAGTCCCAGGCTGAATACAAGCATGGTACAGCATTGCAGTAGCCATGGACCTGGAGATCAACCCCCATAGAAAGTCGACTACTGAAAGACCATTGAGAAGACCCCTAGGCCGCTGGACCCTGATGAAACAGCTCGAGCCGCTGCTGCCCACACCCTCCGGGACTGTCTAATGCTACCGGTGTGGACAGCACGGCGACAGAGCATCAGAATGCCTGGCTCCAGCTCCTGTTCCCCAAGCCCGGCCGTCTGCCACACCCCGGGCAAGGAAAACCCCGTGGAAGCTGCTGGAGAAAGGGAGATTCACCAGACAGGCTGTGGAGGTTCCATTCCTTCCCAATGAAGTCGAGGGAACTCCAGCAAATGAACAACCCCCAAGTTCCGCCAAGGGCAGTAGCGGCAATGACGACCCGATGGTAAGTGCAGCCATCCGCCCTTTCACTATCAAGACCCGGATAGTAGTGCCAGAGACGGGGGCCCAGGGGGAGGTAGAAGCCGTCATAGACACCAGCTGCACCAGATCCTAATCAGCTTCCCCATAGTTGAACAGCTAGGCATAAGGACAAGGCCCCTAGCACGCTTTGAACAGGTCAATGGGACTTTAATAGGTGGAGCTCCAGCTACACTAGTGACAGAACCTGTCAGGCTAGAAATGGGCTGGCACCGGGAACTCATCCAGGTTCGTCATAGCCCCAAAAATGACTGAGTCAATTATATTGGGCCTCGCGTGGCTGGACAAATGAGGACCTACCATCATGTGGGAAGAAGGCTACAGAAAACTAAAGATAGGCATTGGACCGCTGCCGCCCATTAAGCCAGACAGTTGTCAAAAAGCCATGAGCCCCAGCAATGCCAGCAAGCCTGAACCCACAGCCCCGGCCGCAGATGGACTACCCGGCAGCCCATAAGTGCCCCGGGAATACTGAGACCTGTCAGGGGTCTTTAGTGAGGAAGATTACAACTTCCTGCCCCCTCACCGCCCAATAGACTGCACGATCGAATTTGTGCCGGAAGCCAAGCTGCCTACGCCAAAGATGTACTCCATGACTCACAAAGAGATGGAAGAGCTAAGGAAATACATCAATGCCAATCTGGAGCGGGGATTTATCCAACCAGGAAAATCCAAAGTGGCAGCCCCCGTACTGTTTAAAGAAAAGAAAGATTGTGTGTGTGGGGTGAGGCTTTGTGTGGATTTTCATGGAATTAACGCTGTGTGAAGAATACCTACCCTCACCCCCTCATGAAGGACATGCTGAACCACTTAGCCAAGGGCAGTGGTTCTCAACCTTTGTGGCACCAGGGGCGAAATGCTCCCAGTTCGGGCTTGCCTGCGGGTCGCTGGACAGCTGATAGCGTCGGAAGCAGGAGACTTCGCCCGGACGCCGCCATTTGGGTTCCTTTACCCTCTGCGCATGCGCAAAGCATTCTGCGCATGCGCAGATGGTAGAAGAACCCAAATGGCGGCGTCCGGGTTACCAGCTGTCCGGCGACCCGCAGGCATGGCCGAACCGGGACCTTTTCACTCCTGCAGTGACGGTGGCACCAAAATGGCGGGCTAACGTGCGCGGCGACCCCTGTGAAATGGTCGCTCGACCCCCAAAGGGGTCGTGACCCACAGGTTGAGAACCGCTGGCCAAGGGCAAGGTGTTCACCAAACTAGACTTAAGAGAAACTTACTATCGCATAAGAATCAAAGAAGGGGACGAATGGAAAACTGCCTTTAACTGTCCGCTTTGCAGTTTCCAATTCAAAGTCATGCCATTTGGTCTGCAAGGAGCCCCCACAGTCTTCATGCAACTAATAAATGAAGTGCTACATGAGCACTTATACAAAGGAGTCCTAGTTTACCTAGATTAATTCTTATATTCAATGAAACTCTTGAAGAACATATGAAACTAGTGCGGCTAGTGCTGAAAAAGCTACTAGCTGCCAAGCTCTATGCGAAGCTGTCAAAATGTGAATTCCACAAGACCTCCCTAGATTACCTAGGTTACTGAATATACAATGAGGGGGTGGAAATGGATCCTGGGAAAGTGAAAGCAGTGCTAGACTGGCAACCCCCACGCACTCGCAAACAGCTTCAAAGTTTCCTGGGATTTGCAAACTTCTATAGGCAGTTCATTCCCGCTTTCGCAGAAGTCGCTCTCCCCCTGACAGAACTGCTGAAAATGGGGCCCCCTCCTACAAAGCCACATTCGAGTCAACCGCTCGCCTGGTCAATGGACTGCCAAAGAGCTTTTGAGAAGTTAAAACGACTCTTTGCAGAGGAACCGATCCTCCAACATCCAGACCCAGAAAAGCAGTTCATCATCCAAACAGATGCTAGCTGCTGTGCTCTTACAAAAAGACTCACAAGGCCAACTGCTGCCCTGCGCATATGTGTCTAAGAAACTCACCGACACAGAGAGGAGGTTGGCCATTTGGGAAAAGGAAGCCTATGCGGTCCGTTGGGCCCTCCTATCCTGGAGGCATTTTTTTTATTAATTTTTTTTATTTTTAAAACAACAAAACATTACATACATCAACGCATTTCAACATACAAACATATATTCCCCTTTTACAGCAGTTTTGTCACAGTAATATTCTATTATTTACATTTTCCCCTTTTAAACTTCTTTAATTATGTTATCTCGTTTCTATCTTTGTTTCTTTACACAATTTACTTGTAATATTTTACAAACAATGCACCTTATCTCTCATTTCGCCATTGGGTCTTATTCTCTGTTTCTAGTCTCTAGCCAGTTGTACAATTTGTCCCATACCATATAATACTCTGTCTCTTCCTTTTCTTTTATCTCCTTTGTTAGTTTATCCATCTCAGCACAGTCAAGAACTTTTCTTAACAATTCTTCCTCAGATGGTGTTTTATTGTTTTTCCAGTTCTGGGCATAAACTATTCTTGCAGCTGTAATTATGTGTAAAATTAGATATTGTATTTCCTTAGTATATTTTCTGTTTAATATTCCCAATAAAAATATCTCCGGTTTCAAATCTATGGGTTGCTCAATTATATCTTCCAACCATTTTCTAATTTTAATCCAGAATTCTTTTTTGCATATGGACATGTCCACCATAAATGGTAGTACGTTCCATATGCTTTTTTACACTTCCAACACATTCATGAGGTGTTTGGGTGCATCTTAGCCAACCTTGCTGGAGGGAGGTGCCATTTGTAGAACATCTTCAACTGGTTTTCCTTGAATGCTGCCGACATGGTCAATTTTATATTTGTTTCCCACATTTTTTTCCCATTTCTCCAATTCTATATTATATCTAAAGTTTTTTGCCCATTTAATCATTGTTTCTTTGACAACCTCATCTTCCATTTTATATCTCAGTAGATATTTATATATTTTACTAATTAATTTTTCCTCTGTTCCTTGTATAATTTTGTCCAGTTCTTGCTGATCTTTCTGTATTTTGTATATTCTTTTATCCTCATTATATATAGACTGAATTTGTGCATATGTCCACCAATCTACCCACCTACCTATATCTTGTTCCATCTCGTTTTGGTTTCAGGTTTAGGTGTTCGTTCAACAAATCTTTATACCTGATTATTTTGTCAGTAGCAACCGGCGGTGACGTTACGCTGTGGTGGCTGGAACGAGCGGGGCTCCGCACTCCACAGCTGATTTTTTCGTGTTTTTAGAGCCTTTAAGGGGCAGATCGGATCCTGGAGGGAGCGAGAGAAAAGAGGGGTTCACTCGGAGGTTGCATGTGGAGAGGTACGGCTCCCATGGGACCTGAGAAACTCTCGAAAACTATACGAAAAAACTCGGTCTGTATGGCCGTTCTGGAGGCGTGAGGTCCCGAAATGTTAGACTTGGAAGAAAAGAGTAACAAACAGCTGGTGCCATCGGAAAGAGAAAAAACAAGAGGCAGAAAGGAAAATACTTTCGGAGACAGTGGAGTACTTAAGGATGGCATAGCAGTAAATGGGATCTCCAACGTGGATGTGAAAGCGGCGAACAAGCAGTAGGAGCGGAGATCGTATTCGGTGAGAGAGGAGAAATTTACGTGTGACAGGGGACTTAAATAAAACGTGGAACTGCGGATAAAAGGGACGGTGTGTTGGTGTTGGCAAAAGAAAGAGGAAAGGAGGAGAGAGATCGAAGGATCGGGAGGAGGAGACGAGTGAGGTGAAGGAGACATTGGAAAACGTGGAAGAAAGCACCCCTTTAGAACGAACGGAACGAACGGAGTGAAGGAGATTGGTGATAACAGAAAGTGGACCGATAATAGAACTTTCTACTTTTTGAAGTGACAGCAAGGGGAAAAAAAAACTAGAATGGACGGTGAAAAGAGATAAAGGATAAAGAGAACTTACAGTGACTGAGCAGTTTTGAATGGGTGACATCTTGGAGGAAGGAGGAAAAGCACCACTTCCGGAACGAGGGACAGAGGAGAATAAAGTCAAAGGAACTCGGGGATAATAGTCTTGATTGTGGAGTGTGGAGGGGGAAAAAAACAAACAACCCAGTGACTTGTTGGCTTTAAAAAAAAAAGAAGGAAAAGTGAGTTTAAAGAAAAGAAGAGAACAGTGAAACAAAGTGGAGTTGAAATGGTGCCAACCAAACGGTATTTGAAGGAAGTTGGGGTAATTTATATTGATAGACTAATAATATTGTTAAGATAAATTAAAAGATTGTTATTGATACTATTTATATATTTATATTATTTGTAGATCTATACCAGTTGAAGAGTATATAGTAGGGGCGTTGGTCTTACCTGAGACGCCTCTTCTCATAGGGTGGAGCCATCATTCAGGATGGGTTGACCTCTGCCCATCAGCCAATGAGGACCGAGTCTGCTTTCCTTATGCCGGGATACTCCTTGTGCCATCCCAGCTTAGACGAATCCACCGACCAGACTCGACGTGGCAAGCAGTAGAAACACGAACCGAACTCCCATCCAGAACACATCCGCCAAGCAGACCAAGAAGGCCCCCCACAAAGGGTTACCAACCGAAGAAGGGAACAACACCCCAACAAGAACCCAGAAGAGAAACAGCCGAAAACAAAACTCAAACAGGGGGGGACTGAATGATGGCTCCACCCTATGAGAAGAGGCGTCTCAGGTAAGACCAACGCCCCTTCTCCATCGTGGGTGGAGCCATCATTCAGGATGGGACATACCAAAGCGAAAAGTCCCTTCAATGGGTGGGCACAGTCTCAGATCCTGAAGAAGCCTCCTCGACCACACGCTGCAATACTCGCCGACCGAAGGCCGCCTCCGCGGAAGCATAGGAGTCTATCTTATAATGCCGAATAAACGGCGTGGGAGATGCCCACGCCGCCGCCCGGCATACCTCCTCCCAAGGCGCCTGAGCCGCCCATGCTGCCAAGGACACCACACTACGAGTCGAATGCACCGTTATCCCCGCCGGCCGAGGGAGAGAAGCGAGCTCATACGCCTTGGCAATAGTGCCCCTGAGCCAGCGACCAATGGTGGAAGACGACACCTTACGACCCAAGGACCTCAGATGGAATGCGACCAGAAGTGCTTCCGTCTGTCTGAAGCTTCGAGTCTGCTGTATATAGATACGGAGGGCCCGCCGCACATCCAGGAAGTGCCAGCGTCTCTCCAACGGATGGTTCGGCCCCGGGCAAAAATTTGGCAAGACAAGTTCCTGCGCCCGGTGAAACGGCAAATTCACCTTAGGAAGGAACGAAGGATCCAGCCTGAGGACCACCCTATTGCGTGGAAAACGCAGAGATCCTTCCTAACGGACAGAGCCGACAACTCCGAAATCCTGCGCGCTGATGTAATGGCAATCAAAAATGAGACTTTGAACGACAGATGTCGGAGGGAGGCCTAGCGAAGCGGCTCATAAGGTGGTCCCATGAGGGACTGCAATACCCTCGGGAGGTCCCAGGTAGGAAAACGTCGAATCGGCGGGGGACGGAGGTTACTCGCACCCCGGAGAAAACTCCGGACCGTCGGGCACTGTGCCAACGAGGTCGCCTGGTCGGAGGAAAGGAGAGACGACAGAGCCGCAACCTGTCTCCGAATCGTGTTAGGCGCCAAACCGCGGTCCAGTCCCCTCTGGAGGAAGGACAACACCTTGGGCAAGGGAAGCCGAAAAGGCGATAGACCCTCCGCCTCGCACCAGCTGCAGAAGGCCTTCCAAGTAGACGCATAGATTCTCTGGGTAGCCGGACGACGGGAAGCCAAGATAGTGAGGATAACCGCAGGATCGTAACTCCGGCCCCTTAAAGAGCCCCACTCAACCGCCATGCAGTCAGCTGGCACCACCCGGAGTCCGGGTGAAGGAGAGCCCCCTGGCTGAGAGAATCCGCGCACATAGGCAATCTCCACGGGGGGGGACACCGACAGCGCCCGGAGGTCCACAAACCAGGCCCTGCGGGGCCAATACGGGGCCAGGAGGATGAGTTCCGCCCTCTCCTCCAACAACTTGCGGACCACCAGGGGCAGGATTGGCAGGGGAGGGAAGGCATAAAGGAGGCAGGGTGGCCAAGGACTCCACAAGGCGTTCACGCCCTCTGCCCCCTGGGTCCGAAATCGTGAGAAGAAACGAGGATGCTGCGCGTTTTCCGGGGTCGCAAAAAGGTCCACCAACGGAGCCTTTGAGATATCTGGGCGAAGAGGGACGGATGAAGACTCCACTCCGCCTGGTCCACGACTGAGCGGCTGAGCCAATCCGCCTGCATGTTGTTGACCCCCGAAATGTGATCTACAACCAGCGACAGAAGATGACGTTCTGCCCACAGACCCAGGCGGAGGGCCTCCCTCATAAGGGACCAGGAGCGCGTGCCCCCCTGCCTGTTCACATGCGCCTTCGTTGTAGTATTGTCCGTCAGGACGAGGACGTGGCAACCTGCCACCAGGTGGCGGAAGTGCCGAAGTGCCAGAGACACCGCCCGAAGTTCCAACCAGTTTATGGAGCAGGAGGCCTCCGCTGCTCCCCAAAGGCCCTGGGCGATATGATCTAGTGCGTGAGCTCCCCAGCCCGAAAGACTGGCATCGGTTGTAACGACGATCCAATGTGGTTCGACGAAAAGAGAGCCTTTTGACAGCGCCGGCGACCTCCACCAGGCGAGGGAGTGAAGTACTACTGGAGGAATCAGAACCCGGCGCTGGGACGTTCCTTGACCCGCCTTCTGGAAGGGCAAAAGGAACCATTGGAGTTCCCTGGAGTGTAGTCTTGCCCAAGGAGTAATGGAAATACACGAGATCATTTTCCCCAGGAGAGAAGACAGGAGCGCCAGGGGGACCCTGCGCTTGCGCTGCACCAGTAGCACCAGGTCCGAAATGCTGACCTGTCTCTCCTGGGAAAGGGAGACCCTACACTCCAGGGAATCAATAATAGTACCTAAATGCTGGATAGAGGTGGAAGGGGAGAGGTGGCTCTTGTCTAGATTGATCTCGAACCCGTTCTGACGAAGCGTCCGAATGGTTACCTGGAGACTGTGCAACGCGAGGGCCCCAGTAGGCGCGTGCACTAGAATATCGTCCAGGTAACACTGGACATGCACAGGGAGGGACCTAAGGTGAGCCGCCAGGACCGCTAGGATCTTTGTGAAAACCCTGGGGGCGGAGGAGAGGCCAAAAGGCATAGCCCTGTACTGAAAATGCCTACCTGCATAGGCAAATCGAAGGAATCGCCGATGGTGCCGATGGATGGGCATGCAGGTAGGCCTCAGTAAGATCCAGGGAAGCCATAAAATCCCCCTTGCGGAGGCAGGCCAGGATGGAGGAGAGGGAGTGCATCCTAAATTTGCGATACGAGACATACCTGTTTAGGCGTTTTAGATCTAGAATCGCCCTCCAACCCCCCGAAGCCTTGGGCACAACAAACAAAATGGAGTAGAAGCCCCTCCCTTGTTGTTCCCAGGGCACCTGCTGGATGGCCCTAATTTCCAGCAGGTGTTGAACCGCTGACTCCATAAGTGCCCGTTTGGATGGCACGTTGGACACCAGACAGCGGACAAAAAAATTCGGGGGAGCAGAGAGGAACTCCAACAAAAGGCCCTGTTTAATGGTCCGCCTGACCCAGGAATCCTGGGTTGACCGATGCCAAGACTCCGAAAAAAAGGAAAGACGGCCCCCAATCGGGTAAGAAAACCCCTCACCATCTGGACCGTCTGAAGGGGTGGGTCCCAGTACCTCCCCTGAAGGGACGCCTAGCCTGCCTACCCCACCCGGACCTATCCAGAGGCGTGCGCTGTCTGGGTCCGAAGGGACCAGGGACCCGGGAGGAGATGGAGCCCTGGTCCCCCGCCCGAAAGGGGCGGCGGTAAAAGGGTGCCTGCCAGAAGTTACCCCTCCGTGACAGAGAAGGAAGAATCTTTTTCCGGTCACGGGACTCCACCAGTATCGGCTCCAAAGACTCTCCAAACAGGTGAGATACCTGGACTGGACCCGACGCAAGCCGCCACTTATGTTGGGTATCCGTAGGCCATTGTCGCAGCCAGTGCATCCTTCTCGCCACTATGGACGCCGCCATTGCCTTGGCCGTGAAGCGCGAGGCGTGTAGGGTGGCATCCGCCATAAACTGGGAGGCCGCAAACAGCTTGTTCAGGTCCTGCTGCGCCCTGAGGTCGGAAGCCGGTAAGTGCTCCTGGACCTGACGCAGCCACAGGAGCGAGGTCCTGGCGAAAAAGGAGAAAGTGGACGAAGCCCTGACAGCCCAGGCAGCCGCCTGGTGACTCCTGAGGAGGGCCTGTTCCAGCCGCTTGTCCTCGGGCTTGAGCAGCTCCTCTGATTCGCCAGGAAGGGCCGTCGGCGTGTAAAGGCCCAGGACAGGAGGGTCTACAGCCGGAGGAGCAAGAAGAGTCAACAGCTCCGGAGCCACATTGAAGAATCTCCGCTCCATCGAAGAAGGAGAGGGGCCGGAAGCCGGGTTAGCCCACTGCCTGAGGACCATATCCAGGAAGAGCTGAGGGGTAGGGACGTAGGAGGTCTCTGGCTTGACCTCGGAAAAGAAGGGGTCTGGTGGCCTAGGATGAAAGCGGATGTGGAAGACTATGTCAAAAACTGTGCCACTTGTGCTGCAATGAAGATGAGACCAGGAAAAACCCCTGGATTACTTCAGCAAGTGGCAAGTCCCAGCCGCCCTTGGGAGGAGATCGCAATGGACTTCATAGTCGAGCTCCCAGAGAGTGGGGAAAATACAGTGATTTGGATGGTAATTGACTTATTTTCCAAGCAAGCCCATTTAAACTGCTTGCTCCGGATTGCCCTCTGCTAAGAAGCTGGCAAAGATGTTCATCAAACAGATCTACCAATTGCACGGAATACCGCGCCGCATAATTTCAGATCGAGGAGTCCAATTCACTGCTAAGTTTTGGAGAGAGTTCCTGAAATCGGTCAGATCCACAGAAGGACTTAGCTCAGCTTTCCATACGAGTACAAACGGAGCGGCAGAACGTACGAACGCAATGGTGGAGCAATATATATGATGCTATGTGGATTATCAACAAGAAAACTGGGCGGACCTGTTGCCATTTGCAGAGGTGGCTTACAACAACGTGGTGCATAGCAGCACCGGATTGACCCCTTTCCAGGTCACCAGAGGCATGGACTTTGTCCCCATGCCCGAGCTGCCCAGAGAACCACCCTCTTCCATGACTTTGACTGAATGGATGGAGTCATTGAGAAAAGGATGGGAGAATACAAAAACAGCGCTGGCAGAAGCCACTGAAAAGTATAAGAAGCAAGCGGACAGACATCGATCTCTCCAACCCCCCTTCCATGTGGGAGATCGAGTTTTTCTGTCAACTAAATATATAAGGCTAAATATACAACCCAACAAAAAGCTGGGACCTAAGTTTTTAGGTCCTTTCCCCATAGTGAAAGTAATTAACCCAGTGACAGTTCAACTTAGCCTCCCACGCATACTCGGGAAAATATACCGTCTTTCATTGCAGTTTGTTAAAGCCGGCAGTGGGGTTAAGGTTAAGACCACAGACCAGCCCCTAAACCTATCGTGGTACAAGGAGAGACCCATTATAAAGTAAAATGGATCCTAGACTCTAGACTGTTTAGAGGGAGATTACATTACTTAGTTCATTGGAAAGGGCACCCTTTGTCTGAAGCTACTTGGGTTAAAAGCTGGGGCTTAAAAGCAGACAGATTAGTCAAGCAATTCCATGATAAATATCCTGATAAGCCAAAGGATCCCCCTGGGGGGGGGGAGAAAGAGGTGGTTAGGTATGGATTAACCCCCTATGTTGCTCTCATTGCAGGACTCGATCACTGGATGGGGGGGGGCGGCGTGTCAGGCCTGGAAACCATTGTTTGGGCCTTGGATCTTCAGGCCTGCCACACACACAAAAAAAGAGGGCCGTGAAAATATTCACTGACCCCTTGCATCCTGGACATAAATTGTTTCAACTCCTACCCTCAAAACGACGCTATAGAGCACTGCACACCAAGATAACTAGACACAAGAACAGTTTTTCCCCGAACGCCATCACTCTGCTAAACAAATAATTCCCTCACCACTGTCAAACTATTCACCAAGGCTGCATTACTATTAGTCTTCTCATTGTTCCTATCACCCATCTCCTCCCACCTATCTCAGGGAGAATTGCCACCTTTCATCTTGGATGGGGTGGCACTACCCCAAACAGACCCTGTGCGTAATCTGTGCGTTTTCCTGGACTCACGACTCCTGCTCGAAGAGCAGGTGGTGGTCGTGGCCAGGAGGGCCTTTGCACAACTGCGGGTTGTGCACCAGTTACATCCTTTCCTGGACCAACAGTCCCTACTCACAATCCCTCATGTCCTATGTCAGGCCTGGAACCCATTTTTTTTGGCCTTGGATCTTCAAGCCTGCCACATTTGGTGCTGTGGGAAACTGGGAGGGGGGATTGCATGGAGCTGGAGAGATATGTAGTCAAAATAACATTCCTTTCTTCGAGAGTCAATGCCACTCTGCTCTGCACCTGGAGGGATGTGACTGGGAAGCATCTCCAGTTGGGATGGTGCTTTGATTGGATGATGTGATGGACATGTGGGTGCTGGGGCAGGGACTTGGACTTTCTTTTGGGTGGGGAAAATCCGGAAGCTTTCAGATTTGGGTTTTCCCAGATGTGCCAATATGACATCTCTAATAAAATAGAACTTTGAGGAAAGTCAAGCCTTGGAGTTTTCTTTCGTTGGGGGTGTTACTTGGAACCCTGACATTAAGAGGTATTGTACTTGCTAACTAAAAAAGCTGCTAACTAGGGTATAGAAGCTCTGTTGATAGAAACCCAAATTTGTTTTTTTTTTCACATTGGCATTCACATCCTTTTGGAAGTTGTTCAATAAAGTTATAACTTTGTCAGAAGTCATGTCCTTGTTGAAGAAAACAAATGAAGCTGAATTAAGAAATATTTCCAATAATTGTTATAGGTAAGAGAATAGGAAGGATAGGCAGTAGGAGCTTTTTCCAGAGGTGGGCTGCTGCTGCTTCGGACTGGTTCGCCTGTACCGGTAGTTCCGACCACCGGCTGGGCCTGCCAACCCGCCCCAGTGCTATCCTGTCCTATATATCTCATTCTCTAGCTCGCTCACCCCGCCCACGCAGCCCAGCTGATTTCCACGCCTCGCCCGCTCTACTCACTGTGGCTGCCTGAGAAAGTGTGCTGGAAGCTGCGTGCATGAAATCGCCGTGTGTTTGAAGCCACGCACAAGCACGGAAGGTGCACGTGCGCAAAGTGCACGTGCACTCACATTTTCGGTTCTGCACTAGGCGAACCGGTTGTTAAATTATGTGAAGCCCACTTTTGGCTTTTTCTATTTTCCATCTTTTTTAATATTAATGTCATTGAGTCTATATATCCATATTATTTAAAACTATTACATTGGAATAAAAAAATTGGGTGCCAACCATATCCCAAACAATATGAACAAGCTCCTGGAACATCTCTGGAACAGCCAGTTTAACAAGATCCAGAGAAAGAATGGAACATGCACATACCTATAAAGTACATCTGGATGTTCATGTTCATGCTTAACCACTTTCCTTCTTAGGGCCTTTGCCTATAGTTTCCAAAGTGTGAATCAAAAGTTCTATATTGTACTGTATACCACTAATCAAATCGGTTGTGATGTTGACCAACCAGAATAGCATATTATTAACTTTTTGTAATTGTATAAACAAAAACATCTTTTCCACTAGTGATTTTCTGTCAGTTTGAAGCCTTCTTCTCTTAGCAACTGTAACTAAGGCAGCTATTTGCCCCATATAGTAGATATATCAAGGCAAGATTTTTATTCTGTTTTGTTACATCATACACTCATTTGACTTCACAATTCTGCTTAAGAATTCATTTTCGAAAAAGTTTTATTTCTTCTACCTATTAAAAAGCATTACTCTTAAGGTTGTAATCAAAGATACAGAGATTAGGAGTCTAGCAAATTGATAAGCCTTTTTGAATTATGACAGCAATAGACATACATAATGCTTCACAGTGCTTTACAGACCTCTCAGCGTATTGCTCCCCAAAATTAGATTGTTGTCATATTGAATGGTGAAATTCCTCTTCATCTTCAGCCTTTTAGGAGAGGCCTAAAGATTTTGTGCCAAAATTGACTGATATTTGGAACTGTTCATAATTCCCTCCACCTTAACTAAAATCCTAGTTCCTGCTGAAGAAAAGCAGCCCCAAATCAAAATGCTGCTACCATGTTTCACTGTGGGTATGTTGTACATGTGGTAATGTGCAGTGTCATTTTACACCAAACATACTTTTTGTAATTATGATCAAAAAGTTCAACCTTGGTCTCATCAGACCTTATTTTCCCACATGCTTTTGTCAGACTTAATGTAGATTTTTGAAAATGTAACCAGGCTTCAATGTTTTTCTTTGTAAGAAAAGGCTTCTGTCTTGCCACCCTACCCACAGCCAAGAAATATGAAGAATATGGGAGATCGTTGTTACATGTAGTACACAACCAGTACTTGCCAGAAATTCCTACAGCTCCTTTAATATTACTCTAGGGCTCTTGGCAGCCTCTTGGAGCAGTTTTTTAACTATTTTTCCATCAATTTTGGAAGAACATCCAGTACATGTCACTGTTATGCTATATTTTCTCCACTTGTTGATGACTGTCTTCACTATGTTTCATGTATATCCAATGCCTTGGAAATTTTTTTGTATCATTCTCCTGACTGATACCTTCCAACAATGAGATTTCTTTGATGCTTTGTAAGTTCATTGCACACCATGGATTTTGCTGTACAAGGTAACTGAGTAAATGTCAGAAAAATCCTACTAAAACAGCTGAATTTTGGGTTTGACCCGAGTCACTTTAATTGATGGAAGGTATGTACTGACTACTATTTAACATCAGTTTGAATGTGATTAATTAATTTTGAATACAGCCACATCCCTACTTATAAGTGTGCATACTTATACAATCACATTATTATGAATTATTTTTTCTTCCTGAAAGATTTAAGTTTGTTTTTCAATTGAATTGAACAGTTTATATGTGTCAGATCCCAAAGAGTGATCGTGCCATTCAGTTGAGAGAAGGGGTGGCCTTGGGTTCGATTTATTAGCATTGCCTGTGTCAATTGATGGTTTACAACTTATACCCTGGTGCCCAGCATCCTGAGATCTCTTCACCTTTGGAGAAGGTTTATGAGGGGCAATGTGGGATGTTTCACTTCAATGGATAACAGAAGATGGTCAGAGAAATGTATGTTTATCCGGTTCCCAGAGCAGCTGATAAAGAAAACATTTTCACACTTGTGTATTGCCTAGAATCTGCATTCTGGCTAATGGGAGGGGTCTCTACTGTTTTAACTCTACCTGCGTTGCCTAAGGGTATTCAGACGTTGCTTTGAATGGACTGCTTCACT
>QLTV01000033.1:256927-280644 GCA_003457575.1 Thermophis baileyi | reverse complement strand
AAGCAAAATATACAAGATCCCAAAGAGTGATCGAGCCATTCAGTTGAGAGAAGGGAGGGCCTTGGGTTTGATTTATTAGCATTGCCGGTGTCAATGGACGATTTACAATCCATGCGCAGGCGCCAAGCATCCTGAGATCTCTTCACTTTTGGAGAAGGTTTATGAGGGGCAATGTGGGATGTTTCACTTCAATGGATAACAGAAGATGGTCAGAGAAATGTATGTTTATCCGGTTCCCAGAGCAGCTGATAAAGAAAACATTTTCATACTTGTGTATTGGCGGCGCCAAACATCCTGAGATCTCTTCACTTTTGGAGAAGGTTTATGAGGGGCAATGTGGGATGTTTCACTTCAATGGATAACAGAAGATGGTCAGAGAAATGTATGTTTATCCGGTTCCCAGAGCAGCTGATAAAGAAAACATTTTCATACTTGTGTATTGGCTAGAATCTGCATTCTGGCTAATGGGAGGGGTCTCTACTGCTTTAACTCTACCTGCTTTGCCTAAGGGTATTCAGACGTTGCTTTGAATGGAATGCTTTCACTTCTGCTTAATAAAAGATCCTTTTGAAATATATTGTTTCAGAAGTTCTCGCTTTCTTAAGTTAGACGGAGAGGCGATCCTTACAATATGTTATATTCAAGGTGGAAATTTTTTTGAAGTGATTTATCTTGGTCTGATTCTTTTACTCAAAAAGCTGAAATTTTATCAGGGGTGGACTTTTTATATCCACTGTAAATTTGAGGTGCCTTTACATTCCAGATAATATCTGTGGTGTCATGTACCTAGGAAACTTCATTTCCTCCTTGTGATCATAATACAATGGAATGTGGAATGGAATCGTAATACAATGGAATACAATGGAAAATGGAATGTGTAGAATAGGAGATTATACTATCTACTACTCTGGTGAAAATAGTAAACATCATGGAAATGTAGCTATAATTGTAAACAATCTTGTAAATAAATGTATTAAGTCCTTTATTCCTGTATCTGATAGAATGATGATGATCCAAATAAATAGTACTCCAGTAAATATGAACGTTATACAAGTTTACGTTCCCACGGCTGACAGTGATGAGGAGGATTTAGAGAAGTTTTATGAAGATATAAGCAGTGTACTGAAAACCCTAAAAAGTAATAATATCACAATATTCATGGCGGACTGCAATGCAAAAGTGGGAGAAGGAAGTGATACTCCTGTAGTTGGAAACTTTGGCTTAGGAACCAGAAATGGTAGAGGTGACAGGTTTGTAGACTTCTGCAAAGAACACAGGCAATGTGTGATGAATACTTTCTTCAAGCTACCAAAAAGATGCTCTACACTTGGAGATCACTGGCAGATACATGAAATAATATGGTGAGGGACCAAATTGACTATTTTACAATAAACAAAAGATTTAGAAACTCAGTAAAATCAGTAAAGACCTACCCAGGTGCAGATGTACCATCTGATCATAATCTACTACTTGCTGAAGTCCAGCTAAAACTAAAAAGGATGAAAAACCCAAATCTTCCTAAACCAAGAATTGATAGTGACTTCATTATTAAACATGGAGATAAGATAAAAGAAGAACTAGAAATTCATTTAAGAGAAACCAACAACTTGAATAATGAAGATGTAGAAGTGAATTGGAATACATTTAAAAATGCAACAGTAGAGGTAACAAACTCCAAACAGAGACAGGGATACCACAAGAAACAACAGTGGATGATGGATGAAATTCTTCATCTTATGGATGAAAGAAGTTCTTATAAAAAATAAAAACAAAGAAAAATACAATGAATTGCAGAAAACAATTAGAAGAAAAATTTGATTGGCAAAAGAAAATGGTTTGCAAAGAGATGCAAAGAAATAGAAGAGACAGAACGTATTCATGATAATTTCAACTTACACAAAAAAGTGAAAGAAGCAGGCCTCTATAAAAAGAAAACCAACAACTTAGTTGACAAGGAGAGGAAAATTATCTTAGATGAGGATGAAAAACTAATAAGATGGAAAGAATATATTGAATAACTTTTTGAGGACACTAGGGATGATATTGATATGGGAAGCATAACAACTGGACCAAACATCATTATGGAGGAGGTTGAACATGCAATAAAAATAGCAAAAATAAGAAAAGCCACAGGTCCTGATGATATTCCAGTAGAAATTTTAAAATTGCTGGAAGACAATGGGAAGGAATTTCTACTGCAGCTCTTCAATCGAATATATGAAATAGGAAAGATACCAAATGATTGGCTAAAGTCAACTTTTGTGACAATCCCCCCAAAAATAAATGCAAATAAGTGTACTGAATACAGAACAATAAGCTTAATGAGTCATGCTCTGAAAATATTCCTGAGAATAATTCACACAAGAATATACAAAAAAATTGAGGAGCGTCTAAGTAACACACAATATGGTTTTTCAGGAACAATCTTGGTACAACGAGATGCCCTATTCAGCATTCAAGTTCTTTCACAGCATTGTAGAAATGTTAATCACAATGTTTACATGTGCTTCATTGATTTTGAAAAAGCATTTGATAAAATAAGACAGAGCAAACTATTACAAATCCTGAAACAAGTGGAACTAGATGACAAAGACATCCTGATCATAAAGAATCTATATTGGCATCAGGTAGCAAATGTGAGATTAGGCCAAAAATATTCAAGTGATGCAGAAATACGAAGAGGGGTGAGAGAGGGCTGTATTCTGTCACTGCTGTTGTTTAATATCTACTCTGAATCAATTTTCAATAAAGCACTAGAAAACATCGATGCTGGCCTCAAAGTAAACGGTGTTCAGATCGACAATTTAAGATATGCTGATGACACAGTTCTGCTTGCCAGTAAGCATGAAGACCTTCTGTTCTTCATCAACAGAGTCACAGAAATATCTGAAAAATACGGCTTGAAGCTTAACACCTCAGAAACCAAGATCATGGTCGTCAGCAAACAACCCATTAATTTACCACCAATAACTTTGGAAGGAATACCACTAGAAAAAGTTGAAAGGATCACGTACCTCGGTTCTAATTTACATGAAAGCTGGAACATGATCACTAAAAACAAGGATAGAGAAAGCTCGAACAGCATTCTTCAAAATGAAAAAGTCTTCGACAGTCATGACATAAGCCTAAGACTGAAAATCAGGCTAGTCAGACGCTATATCTTTTCTATCTTGCTCTACGGAGTGGAGACAGAAAGCCACTTGAAGAGACTAAAGCATTTGAAATATGGATTTACGGGCGGCTGTTACGTATAAGTTGGGTTGACAAAATCAGAAATGAGGTGGTGATAAGCCGCCTGGGAAAGCCGAGGGAAATCATCAAAACCATAAAAAAGCTAAAGTTAGAATATTTTGGACATGTGATGCGACACCCAGAAAAATACTGCATACTTCACTTAATCCTCCAAGGAAAGATTGAAGGCAAATGAGATCCAGGCAGAAGAAGAACAGCATGGCTTCAAAATCTAAGGGACTGGTTTGGATAAAACTCAACAGCACTTCTTCGTGCAGCTGTTGATAAAAATAGGATCGCCAACATGATCGCCAACGTCCGATGACGGATATGGCACAAGAAGAAGAAGATCATAATAAAATGTACATTTCAAGCCTTTTAACCACACATTTTCCTATTGATCCATCTGTATGTTATAGTCCAGTGATGGCTAACCTTTTTCTCATTGCATGCCGAAAGCACGCGCACAGCAGTGCGCGCTGGCACCCATAATGCAATACACACACGACACCCCCCCGTGCTCCCCCCCCCGCACATGCGCACGCGAGTCAGGGTGGGATTCAAAAATCCGGAACTTCTGGGAGGCCCATTTTTCACCCTCCCCAGGCTCCGGAGGCTTTTCTTGAGCCTCCGGGAGGGTGAAAATGGCCTCCCCCGGGCTCTGGAGCAGCAGCGGCGGTGGCAGGGCAAGGGGCAGGAGCTACTGGCCAGCTGGGGGCGAGGGCAGTTCTCACGCTGCCGCTTGCGGCTGGGATGCTGGGGGAGAACTGCCGCCACCCCCTCGTCCGCCACTTCTGCCAAGGGAGTGTGACTGCTTCCCAGCCGGCGCGCCTCTTACCCCGGCACCGGACATTCCTCAGCGCAGACTCAGCTCCTGCACAGCCCTTCCACCCCAGGAGAGCAGCAGTGACAGCGGCAGGGCAAGGGGCAGGAGCTGCCAGCTGGCCAGGGCTGAGGGTGGTTCTCACGCTGCCGCTTGCGGCCGGGATGCTGGAGGAGAACTGCCCCCTCACCCCCGTCCGGCCGGTCACTTTAAGTTTCTTAATTTACTCAAACTTCCTCCCTTTGCGCCCCCCCAAAAGAGCTTTGAGTTTTCTGTGGCAAAGGGGCGGAAGGAAAAAAAATCAAACCCCGCTGTCGCTGGGCCCAGAAAGAGCAAGAAAAGGCAGGGAAATTCATCAGTTCCAGGCTGGCTTTTGTGCTTTCGCTTTGGCCTCAGCAGACAAAACAAATCCCCACCTCTGTCTTCGTGAGGAAGTTCCTGCGGTCGAAGAACCAACCCCACTGACTGCAACTCCTGCTCCACACCAGGTGGAAGGAGCCCAACGAGCCTCTCTCTCTCCCACGCCCCGCTAAAAAACCCCTCTCCACATTCTGCTTGGGCCTTGCACCCAGCACTTAAACTAAACGGGCGCCTCCATTGGACTGGCCCAAAGTGAAAGTAGCCAGGCTGCTTCACTTCTCCTTGGGCACAAAGGCGGCGGAATGAAGCCTGTCTGAACTCTCGGAGTGGCCACAGCCCTTGCAACCAGAGAGAGGAAGTGCCTTTATCTGCTTAATCCTCCAGGAAGGGAAACTGCCTTTCTCTTCAGCTTCTCAGGCTCGAGGCGTCCAAGGAGCAAAAGGTCCGTGGGTAGGTTGGGGAGAACAGGAGCGAGAGTGGGCAGGCCTGCAAGGGGCGGGGGGGTGTACTTGCCCAGTGCAGTGTTCCTGAATGGGAAGTGCTGGCCGGCCGTCTCGAACAGAGAGGGATCCCTTCCCTCAACCCTAACTCACTGGCAGGCCTTTCCCCGATTTTAAAAGAAGCAAAAACCGGAGAATGATCTCCTGATCACCCTTGAGGATCACATTATTATCAATGCATGGAAGGGAGGGGTTGAGGTGGGAGGCAGGAGGAGACAAAGCCTTTCCTTGTCACGATTTATTGGAAGAAAAGTAAAGTCGATGAAAGGGACCACTGGAAACCTTAAGAGAGGAAGAACAGCAAGGCAAGAGAGAGATCCTTCCTGGGTTCCCCAATATTTTCCTGGAGCCTTGTTTCAAAGGTACCCGGGCGATCAAGGCTCTCGGGAAGCATTGGGCAGATGCGCGGGCCAGAAAGCAGCAGAACAACAAGGGAGGGAGGGAAGGCGGCCTTCGGATCATCAGACTGACCCAGAGCAACAGCAGCGGCAGGGCGAGGGGCAGGAGCTACTGGCTGGCCGGGGGCGAGGGCGGTTCTCACGCTGCCGCTTCCGGCCGAGATGCTGGAGAACCGCCGCTGTCCCCTCGCCCCTGGCCCTGCCCCTCACCCTGCTGCCACTGCTGCTGCTCTTCTATGGCGCCTGAGCTGGCCAGGCGCTATGGACCGCAGATGTGCATTGGTGCTGCGGGCTGGGGCCGTGCAAGAAGCCCGCTTGCGCGGGGGGGAAGCGAAGCCCTGGCCCGCCCGTCCTGGCTGACAGCTCTCTCCCTTAGGAAGGGATCCCCTCTCCGCGTCTTTGGGCATGCAAGCTGGTTTTCGCGTGCGCATGCGTGCCAGAAACCAGACCAGGTGGCCGGCGCACATGCGCACACCGGAAACGGGAAGATCATCTTCCCGGCACGCGCATGCGCACTGGGCAGCTGCTCTTTCGGTTTCTGGCATTCCTGCGCACATAAAGACCAGCTGGCTGGCACGCTGGAACCCAGAAGAGCAACAGGCGATGGCTCCACGTGCCCAGAGAGATGGCTCTGTGTGCCATAGGTTCGCCATCACGGTTATAGTCAAAATTCAGAGCCCATTTTATTATACATTCTTTAATTTTTTTCTTCTGTTTCAAATGTAAGTTTGCATATTTTAGAAATTACATGTTCATCATTAGTACATAATTGTATTTCAAACTTTAACTTGCTTTGTTCAATTTTAAATCTTTCAGATAACTGGAAATGGGAGAACCACTGATAAATATATCCTTCTACTAATCGTACTCTTGATTTGATTTTAAATTTCCTTGATAATTTTTCAGTAAGTAAATGTTACTTACTAACCATTTATCTAATCTGATATTTCTCTTGTATAATATGCATCTTGAACTGAGCTCTATAAATGTGTTTTCGGGCACAGCCTGGAATTGTATCTATTATAATTATCCTTTAAATCTATATCTATTATAATTATAATGTGGCATGTCTAATAAAATGAATTTTAAATCCAAATTAACTTTACTATACTATAAATAGCCATGCTATCCTCAGATTATGACTTCCAACTGTAAAAGTCTCTTCTGTTATAGCAACCTCCATAGTTTCATGCAGACCAAATAAGCAGTCAAATACAATTTTAAATCTGGTAAACCCAACTGTCCTTTTCCTTTGCATCTTAACACTCTATATTTCATTCTTGTTTTTTCCTCTACCATATTAATTTACATATATCTTTTTTGCCATTGTTTAAACGGTACATCCTTTGTCAATACAGGTATTGTCTGAAACAAAAACATTGTTCTTGGCTAAAAGGGGCGTTGGTCTTACCTGATACGCCTCTTCTCATAGGGTGGAGCTAACCTCCAAGAATATCAAAGATTATCCCCAAGAGTGACAATTTTAATTTCTTCCATCTTAAAATGTCCTTTTTAATTCCTTCCATGGCTTAAAATAATTATATCAAAATAATACACAATTTATATTTGTTATAGTGATACCAAAATATTTTAATTTTTCTCAATAGTTTTTTCCATCATTTCTATTTGATCTTCTGATCTCATATTTTGATAACATATTTATCTTCTGATTATTAATATTGAAACCTGCTAATATACCAAAGTCCTTTAATTTTTACATTTATGCTTCTACTCCCTTTAGTGGCGCTTCTAAAATGAAGTTCCAAAAAAGCCTTAACTTATATTTTCTTCTTTCATCTTATTCTAACTGATTCTAACTGATCTCAAAAAAAGTTTTTTTAATCTTGTCTTATATTTCTATTCAATGCTTCAAGAACCAGTGAACAAAACTAGAGATAATGGTCATCTTTGCCCTGTCCCTTTTTGAATCTCACAAAGTTTTGTTAGTTAAAAAATTACGTTGTGCTTTCTTGGCATAAATTACTCATTTAATTTAATACATTTATTTCCAAGGTTCATATGTTCCAGAACTCAAGAACAAAAAAATCCAGTTCAAATTGTCGAAGGCTTGCTCTGCATCTATCAATGTAACTTGTTTTTCATTATGGTATTCCAAGTATTCCAAAATATTCAAAACATTATCTTGTTTTTGTCTTTTAAGTAAAAAGTCATATTGATCCTCATGAATCAAATCCTGTAAAATTATTTTCAATCTTTCAGACAAAATCATAGTAAACAGTTTATAATCATTATTCAATTAAGATATTCGTTGATAGTTTCTTGTTAAGTCAAGTTTTGTTGCTCTTTAAGTATTAATGTTATTTATTTATTTATGACATTTATAGGCTGCCCATCTTACCTCAAGGTAACTCTATTTATATTAGTTACATTTAGTCTCCTTCCAGCTTTCAGAAATCTTTCCATTCTGCAAAATAGTATCAATCGTTTCTTGTAAAGGTTGTAAAAACTCACTTTCAAAACATTTATAGTAAGAGTCTGGCAGCTTTTCAAGACCAGGTACTTTTAATGTTTTAATCTTTTTGATAACTTCATACAGTTTATTGTTATAAGTTAATTCAAAATTTGTCTCTGGTTGCCTATAATGTTAGGTAAATTCTGTTTATGCAAGTATTCATCCACTTTTTCCAAGGAAATTACTTAACCTTTGTATAAAATAATGTAATACTGATCAGGAATTTTTCACATATTCATATAATCTGTTATTACAGCATTCCCTTCTTGTAATTTTAATATGAATTTATTTAATATGAATTTATTCCTTTATTTTTCTTTTTGTAATTTGTATGCTAATTATCTTCTATGGTTTATTTGCAAATTCATTTTTTTGCATAGTTCATTTTTATTTCCATCTCTCTCACTGTTAACATAAATAACTGCCTCTGCAAAAGCTTAAATTTGATGAGTAATAGTTATCATCTCTATAAGTTTTTAAAATTATTCTTCCCTTTTTTATCCCATTCAAAATATTTAGCAGTTTGTCAGAACCACCAGCTTTGGTTTTGTGCATCCCGGCGTTCTGTCATCAGTGGGGGAAGGGAGGGGAACAAGGGGTCAGACTGCTCTATACTTTTATGATGGGAAATTGGGAGGGGGGAATTGACAGTTGAGGAAGAACAGAGGCATCTGGAATCAGTTTGTGCTGGCACTGGTATCTTCAAGGCCATTTGCCCTGAGTGTGAAATTTCATCACCCCAAACACTTCAGAGTTTCTCATAACATCTCGGTGGTGCTAGATTGGCTATGCACAGATGGACCATGGGGGAGGCCTGAGGGAAGTAGGCACATGGGAATTTTAGATTCTGCTTGATTTTACTGCAATCAGTATTCCTTAGTAAAAGTGCCTTTTCACTTCTACTGGAGTCGAGAGTTTTACTTCCCTAAGGGATCAAACTGGGGGAGGTCTCACATTAAACAGAATCTGCAATTGTGGTCAACCCGGAGAGGACATTACCTCTACCGTGGGGACCATGCATGCAATTTTGGCTCAAGGGAACGATCAGGAGGGGATTGAATGTTGGGGGAAGGCTTCGTCCAGGCCCCCTCCCAGGCTGGATCTCTCTGAATGAACAAGGAATCCAGAGAGCTATGGCAACCCGCCGAGACCCAGGTGGTCTCTGGGTGTTGGAAGGAAGGAGGACTGGGGAGAAAAGCTCTCAGGAGTGACTTTCACCCATGGAAGTCATGGCAACCACTGGCAGGAGCAGAGGATAGAGCTGGAAGAACTAGGAAGAGATGGGCAGAGAACAGGGCCAAGCCACCTGCATGATGGAGCAGGCTATCAAATTCATGCGGGGAGCTTTAGAGAACCTCAAGGCACACAAAGCCCTCACCCTCGCCTCCCAGCCAGAAGATTAATTATGCATGGCCTTGGCAATCAATGATGAGATCGTGTCCACTGCAGCAGGCAATGGGGGACAGCGAGGAGCCGCAAGACCCCGCTGCTGGGCGTGAAATTTGACAGAGATCATCAGCAATTAGGATTCTTCCTGGCTCAAGTTTGGACTTACATGCAAGAGTACGGTCCCAAAATATCTACAGAAGGCGGCAAGATGAGATGTGTCACCATGGCCCTGAAGGGGGCCGCAGCAAGATGGATGGTCAACCTCCATAATGACAACATCACAGAGCTGAGAAACTTTAACCATTTCATGGCCGTGCTACACAAGCACTTTGAGGATTCCCTTGCTGACCACAAAGCCAGAGACCGCATCAAAACCATCAGCCAAGGTTGGAGGAATATAACCAAATACACCCAAGAGTTCCGCAATCTGGCCTGCTGACTGACCCACTGGCCATTGTGATCGGCTGTTTTTAAGATGGGCTAACCGACAAGGTCTACAACACCTGCATCTCCAGGGGAGCTCCTGGGTGGTAAGAGAACTCCGACCAGCTGGACGAGGAGCCCAGGGAAAATGATACTGACATGATGATGACCCCCTGGTAAGGGGCCCAATTACCCTGGTGACCATCCCTGTTGAACTGGTAGCCAAATCCTCGGGGGGGGGAGCCAATCTGACAGCCCTCCTGGACTCGGGATGCACCAAGTGCTTGGTTAACCCTGCCCTGGTAGAGAAGCTGGGGATGAGACTTAGACCATTATAAGTCCCGATGGCATTCTGCCAGTTAGATGGTTCCGTTGCCAGAGGGATCCCAGTGACTTGTTACTGAGCCGATAAAATTGCAAAGGGGGGCACAACAGTGAATTCTATTGTGACCCCAGGCATGGAGAGACACTGCAGCAGGCAATGTCTGAGTTGATTGATAGCTCTAAATGGCCATCTGGAAGGGATTTAGCTGAGGCTCCGGCTGGGGAAAGCTTACAGTGACAGATGACCAGCGAAGAGGAGGAGGAACTGCCTTCTGCACCTGATTCAAGAACACATAGGGCAGAGAAAAGGCATCGTGATTCCTGCCTCACTCTGGATTGACACCGTGTTTGGAATTGAATCATGCCTTGGAAACTCTGGATGTTTCTAGCCTCGTGAACTCTCTTGTGTGTGGATTTAAGTTTTGCCTGGTGGATTTAAATTTGTCTGGTGGAGTTATTTTGTTTGAGCAACTTTCAAGTGCTTTGTGGACTACTGGGGCATTGCTCTGTGGAATACCCTTGGTCTGCTCATGGCTGGATAGTTAATTGGGACAGTTCTGGGTTTTGGTGAAGAGAAGGGGTGTTGGTCTTACCTAATACGCTCCATTTCATAGCCATGGAGACAGCATCCATGAATGGGTTAACTCCATGTATTATCCAATCAGGACTGAGTCTGCAAAGTAGATGACACGCCTCCTCTTCCTGTGACTTCCGCTTTTTTGACGAAGGCGATGATGCAGATATGCTTGGTGCTCCCAGTGCGCAGCGAAAGCCAGTAACGCGAATCCGGGTGGGGCTGGATGTTGTCTCCACGGCTACGAGATGGAGCGTATCAGGTAAGACCAATGCCCCATCTCCATGCTAGTGGAGATAGCATCCATGAATGGGACATACCAAAGCTGGCTGTCCTAATGGTCCAGCATCCATGAATGGGTTAACTCCATGTATTATCCAATCAGGACTGAGTCTGCAAAGTAGATGACACGCCTCCTCTTCCTGTGACTTCCATTTTTTTGACGAAGGCGATGATGCAGACATGCTTGGTGCTCCCAGTGCGCAGCGAAAGCCAGGACGCGAATCCGGGTGGGGCTGGATGTTGTCTCCACGGCTACGAGATGGAGCGTATCAGGTAAGACCAATGCCCCATCTCCATGCTAGTGGAGATAGCATCCATGAATGGGACATACCAAAGCTGGCTGTCCTAATGGTCCAGCATCCATGAATGGGTTAACTCCATGTATTATCCAATCAGGACTGAGTCTGCAAAGTAGATGACACGCCTCCTCTTCCTGTGACTTCCATTTTTTTGACGAAGGCGATGATGCAGACATGCTTGGTGCTCCCAGTGCGCAGCGAAAGCCAGGACGCGAATCCGGGTGGGGCTGGATGTTGTCTCCACGGCTACGAGATGGAGCGTATCAGGTAAGACCAACGCCCCATCTCCATGCTAGTGGAGATAGCATCCATGAATGGGACATACCAAAGCTGGCTGTCCTAATGGCCCTGTACCTTCTGATCAGTACGAACATGCTGAAGAACACGACGTCCAAAGGCTGCCTCAGCTGATGTGTAAGAGTCCAACTTGTAATGTCGAATGAAAGGAGATGGAGAAGACCAAGTAGCCGCACGACAGACCTCCTCTATTGAAGCTTGCGTAGCCTATGCGGCCGACGTAGCCGCACTTCTCGTCGAATGGGTGGTGACACGTCTCGGCTGCGGCAAAGCCTGAATCTCGTAGGCCTTGGCAATACAGGCCCTGATCCACCTCCCCACGGTGGGGGAAGACACCTTAGACCCCAATGTGGAGGGCTAAAATGAAACGAGAAGTGACTCAGACCGACGGAATGAAGAAGTGCGAGAGATGTAGATCTTGAGGGCCCTACGAACGTCCAGCGTATGCCAGGTTTGTTCCAGCCGATGGACTGGGCGAGGACAGAAATTGGGAAGAACCAGCTCCTGGGCTCTGTGGAACCAAGTGTTAATCTTGGGAACAAAGGTAGGGTCCAAATGTAACACCACACGGTCAGAGTGGAACACACAAAGATCCTATCTGATGGAAAGAGCCGCCAATTCCGATATTCTGCGTGCAGATGTAACCGCCACGAGGAACGCCATCTTGTAGGACAGATAGCAGCGACTGGCCTCATGAAGGGGTTTGAAGGGACTTTGGGACAGAGTGTTGAGAACCTTGGTCAAGTCCCATGTGGGGTAATGATGCATGACGGGAGGGTGCAAGTTGGACGCCCCCCGAAGAAATTGACGAATCACAGGGTGTTGAGACAACGGATCCTTAGCTTCAAAAGTCAAAATGGAAGACAGGGCCGCAACCTGTCTACGAAGAGTGTTAGGAGCAAGACCCTTGTCCAGACTGCCTTCAAAAAGACCAGGACCTCAGAAACCGATGCTTCTAAGGGTCGGATCCGCCACGCTGTATACCATGAGCCGCGGTGGCGCAGTGGTTAGAATGCAGTACTGCAGGCTACTTCTGCTGATCACCAGCTGCCAGCAGTTTGGCAGATCGAATCTCACCAGGTTCAAGGTTGACTCAGCCTTCCATCCTTCCGAGGTCGGTAAAAATGAGGACCCAGATTGTTGGGGGCAATATGCTGACTCTGTAAACCGCTTAGAGAGTGCTGTAAAGCACTGTGAAGCGGTATATAAGTCTAAGTGCTATTGCTATTGCTATGAGCGGAACACCCTCCACGTAGTGTCATAAATCCTGTTAGTGGAATCCCTGTGGAAAGCTTGGATCGTCCGGATTACTCGATCTGGAAGATTGTCCCCCCTCAACAGTTGCCGCTCAACCGCCAGACGGTTAGATGGAGCCACAGGGGGTCCGGATGGACCAGTGTCCCTTGACTGAGATGGATCCTGTGGGGAGGAATCTGCCACGGGTTGGTCACGGACAGATTTACTAGATCCACGAACCAGGGTCATCTGGTGCGGGGCCAGGAGAAGGATCTCCGCCTTCTCCTCCAGGAGTTTCCAAATGACCCTTGGGATGAGGGGAAGAGGAGGAAACATGTACAGTAGGCCCGGGGGCCATGGGTTGTGCAAAGTGTCCACTCCCTCCGCATTTGGCGATGGAAACCGGGGGGAAAAGCGAGGAAGTTGAACGTTATCCCTGGTGGCAAACAGGTCGATCGATGGAAGACCAAACCTGTCCAAGATCTCCGTGAAGAGCGATGGATGGAGGCGCCACTCCGCTTGGTCGACCGTGGCTCGGCTGAGCCAGTCCGCGTGTGTTCACCACTCCCGAGATGTGTGCTGCTCGGATGGAGAGGAGATTGGCCTCCGCCCAGAGGCCTAGTTGAAATGCCTCTGTCATGAGAGCATCAGAGTGAGTGCCCCCCAGGCGACTGATGTGAGCTTTCGCCGCTACATTGTCCGTGAGGACCAAGATGTGTTGGCCTCTGACCACGTGCCGGAACTCTATCAGAGCCAGATGGATCGCTCGAAGTTCCAGCCAATTTATATTGTGCGCCAGGTCTGCCAGAGACCACTGCCCCTGAGCCATATGGGAGAGGAGATGTGCCCCCCAGCTGGAGAGGCTGGCGTCGGTGGTGAGTACAAGGTGGCGAGGCTCCTGGAAGACACTGCCCCTGGTGATGGCCTCCGAAGTCCACCACCGGAGCTATCAAAGGACCTCCGACGGAATGGACCTGCTGCAGAGAGGTACTGGTGCCATCCCTCTGGAACGGGAGCAGAAACCACTGGAGGCTCCTGGAGTGAAGACGAGCCCAAGGCGCGATGGAGATGCAGGAAATCATCTTCCCCAATAGCTGCGACAGAAGTTGAAGGGTCGCTCTGTGCTCGCACCTGACTCCTGCCGCCATCTCTCGCAGGCTGGATTGATGCTCCTGGGAGAGGTAAACCTTGGACTCGATCGTGTCTATGATCGCCCTGAGATGTTGGATGTGCGTGGTGGGAACCAGATGACTTTTGGCCCTGTTTATGGAGAACCCGTGGCCCTGAAGGACGCGTATGGTGGTCTCCAGGTCTCAAGTGGCTTGACACTCTGACACTGACTGAATCAGGATGTCGTCCAGGTAGAACTGTATACGGATGGGCAGAGTGCGTAGGTAACCTGTAAGGGCCGCCATCAGCTTGGTGAACACCTGAGGAGCTGAGGAGAGGCCAAACAGCAGGGCTTGGTACTGATAGTTATTGCCTGCGTAATAAAAATGAAGGTACTGCCTATGGGCGGGATGGATGGGGACGTGGAGATAGGCTTCCGTCAGATCTACTGACGTAAGGAAATCGCCCCTCCTGACGGTTTCTAAAATAGATTGGAGGGAATGCATCTTAAACCATCTGTAAACGATGTGACGGTTGAGTCTTAAGATCCAATATAGCCCTCCATCCTCCTGATGACTTGCGAACGAGGAACAGAAGGGGAATAGAATCCCCGGCCTCGTTGCTCCTCCGGAACAGGTTGGATAGCACAAATCTCGAGCAGATGATTTATGGCCGAATTCATGAGGAGCCTTTTCACCTTGTTTTTGGAAACCGGGCACGGAAAAAGTACATTTGGAGGGGAGGAATGAAATTCCAGGGAGAGGCCTGCTCTAACCGTCTCCCTGATCCAAATGTCCAAGGAGGTCTCCTCCCATTGGTCGGTGAAAATTGACAGATGACCCCCAATGGGAGGAGCGGACGTGAGTCCCTCCTTACCGTCTGTAGGGGCAACCCCTCCCCCCTGAAAGGATTTTCTGGGAGGGTACCTGGAAGGTTGCTTGCCCTGCTTGCCTTGAGGTTGATTCTCAGAGTCCCTTGGGAGTTGGGCGGCATACAAATTTAATAAATAATAATTTAATAAATTTAATAAATAATTCTGTTGGGAAGGGAAGGTCCTCTGGTAACGTTGAGACCTGAAGCCGCCCTCCTGCCCATGAAAGGATGATGGGCGATAATAAGGGACAGGCCTGGGCTCTGATCTTTGGGAAATGGAGGGCAGAATCTTTCGTTTGTTCCGGGATTCAATTAGGAGAGGGTCTAAGGATTCTCCAAACAAGCTAGTCCCTGAGAATGGAGCAGATGCCAAGCGCCATTTATTATGGGCGTCAGCCTGCCACTGTCTCAGCCATAGGAGACGCCTGGATGCTACAGATGACCCAATGGCCTTGGCTGCAAAATGGGCCGCGTGAAGCGTGGCGTCTGCCGAAAACTCTAGGGCCGCCATAAGCTTGTTCAGATCCTGGTGCGATCTAGTGTCATCTACAGGCAGCCTCTCCTGTAACTGTCTGAGCCAAAGCAGCGAAGCCCTGTTAAAAAATGACACTGCCGTGGAAGCCTTAACTGCCCATGAGCTAGCCTGATGACCCCTGATCAGCAATTGCTCTGCCCTCTTGTCCTCTGGTCTTAGGGCCTCTTCCGGAGCCCCGGGAATTACAGAGGTAGAGGCCATAGCCACCACCGGACCATCTACCACGGGAATTTGGAGGATATTAGAAAGACCCGATTCCACGTTATAAAAACATTTTTCTATCCCAGTGGGATTGGGACCAGAACCGGGAGAGGCCCATTGCCTCTGTACCACGTCCAGAAACATCTTGAGCGCTGGAATCTCCTCTATCTCCACCGTGGGTTCCACAAAAAGGGTGTTTGCCGGGTTCGCAGGACCCACAGCCGAATCAGAAGGAGCCGGATTGGACCCCAAATGGGTGGTGGTCTTAGCCTTAAACAGCAAAGACAGAAAAAGCTGAAGATGAAACAGGCCCACAACAGAGGGGTGATCGGGCGAAAGGCCCTCATCCTCTGATAAATCAAATTCAAATTCCCTGATTTCTCCTTCCTCTCCCAATGAAGCTTCTCTACCAGAAGAAGTGTGGGACAGAGCCTGCTCCTGACAGTGACCTTTGTCTAGTAGGGGAGGATGACTCAAATGTTGCTCCTGGGCTCTAGGAATACTAGATTCCCTATAAGGCCTCTGCTGCAATCCAGCTGCAATGCCCTGCTTTATGACTTCAGAAAGCCAAGCCTTCATATTGGCTTGGGCCGTAGAGTCACTTGATTCCTCAGGATGAAGGCCTGCAGCAGTAGGAATGAATGTTGCCTGTGCCCTGGAACTCCTGTGGGGAGGGGGCTGGACCCCTAGAGGCACAAAATCCCTAGGGGATGGCATGGAGCCAAACCACCCTTCACTGATGCCAGGCAAATCCAAGGGAGGGTCAGGCACAATCACAGAAGACAAGGCAGCTGCCTGTGAAGCCCTGGAAGCTTGATCCCCTGTCCCTGGAGGGGGAAAAGGAGACAGGTCTCTAGAAGGGAGAGCTCCCTGTTGACCACTGGACTGCTTGGAAGAGGACCTTTGGGCCTTGGCAATGACCTTTTCTATGGCCCTGTGCCTGCTCTGGTCCTGTCTATCAGCCCTTTTAGAGGCCTTGTGTGATCTACTGGAGCGAGATCCAGCGGAGGTGGCCTTCCTCTTGGATGCCCTGGTGGTGGCCCCAGCGTGGCTTCTGCCACTAGAAGAAGAAGAAGGTGAGGAACCCCTTTCAGAAATGGCCGCCCGGTGAGATGACTCATCCGCCATCTTGGATTCCACCACGTGGACTTTAGGTCTCAGAATAACAAACTGCAGTCCTTAATGAAGGGTAGCTTGCTCTAAGGAAGCAGAGGCTACAAGAAAAAGTCGATTTAGGAGGCTTTAGGACAGTCACTGGCTTCCAAGTTTCTCACTAAAACAAATCGACCACGAGGCATTTTCAAAATGGCGGCCGGCACTTGAAATTGCAATTCTCTCCTCCGAAACAAAATAGTTGCAGAGCCAATGCTTGTGCGCTATTGCCACCGGCAGTTTTAGCCTTCCGACTAGGCAGGGAGGAGAGGGGGGGAACCCCGCCGGATCCGCTGTTACAATGTGCCCTTCTTCTGATCAGATAAGAACCGAGCAACAGGGAACAGACTCACCGCGATCAGGCAGCATGGAGCCTCAGCGCTGCAGCTAATAGCCTCCAGGCACCTCCAAGCGCTGCGAAGCAAAAGCTCGTGCGCGCACGACCTGTGCTATCTCCCAAAAGCTCTCACCGCAGGCAACGGGGGATAAGAAGCCTCCCAAAGGGTCAGCGTGGCGGAGAAACCTCTCATGCATGCTGCCCTTGTTAGGACTGCCAGCCGGCAGCCTAACTGCCGTAGAAACGGCCCTCGGTGGGATCAGGCAAGCCCTTCACGTCGGCACCAGATCAAATAGAGAGAAAAAAACAGCAAAAATAGAAGTCAATGCTAGGAACACAGTATTCAGGAATGGGAGCTATTAAGACCACGTTTATGTCCAAGGACAGACTGAGTCTAAAAAGCAGAGGTCACAGGAAGAGGAGGCATGTCATCTACTTTGCAGACTCAGTCCTGATTGGATAATAGATGGATGCTGTCTATCATGGATGCTGTCTCCACTAGCATGGAGATTTGCTGGGGAATATTAATAAACTCACTAAACCACAGTTACATGTGGGTGTGAGTGAGCGGGGCAACACAGAGGGGCATCTGCATTTGTATTCCACATTAAGCATTTATAATTAGTCCATGATTTTAGGTATGTCAATACCTGCAGTACCCATGGTATCTTTTTTAGTGTCTTTCATCTGCTATGGTTTATCATTCTTCAATCTGATATTAAAATGCTACTGTAGAATTTGATATTTTGCCTTCTTCCTGACAAAATGTACAAGGATATCTCTTGGAATATTTCTCAATCTTATAAAATTCAAATTGATCTTATAGGCCTTATCAAATTCTGTATCAATATATGCTGGTTTCCAATCCAAAATCCAGATAGAGAATTAACAATTTTTTCTTTAACATCCTTTCCACATTCTTCTTCCTCGAACTCTTAAACATTTTTTTCTCCTAAGTTCTAATAAGGCCTAATTATCCAAATCTTCTCTCATATCTCTCTCTCTAACTTTTGTCTTATACTTTGCCAGTAATTTGTTATAAATCTGCAGCCAGTTGCCCAACAGATTCTTCAGTTTTCTTAACTTCTCTCTTTAGATTTTTCATCATTAACCATGCAAATCCTTCTTCCATTTCCTTTTTAACTGTTGAGTCATATTTTTTATCAAATTCATTAAACAATTTCTGCAATAAATCTAATGAAATGCTCTTATCGGTAAATGATAAGAAGTGAAACTCTGCATCCTTCTCTTCTGGTAGCTTTTCTTGTGGTTGCCATGGTGAAAAAAATGAAAGTTTGTCAGTTACTATGGTAAAAATAAAAGTAGGCTTCTTTTTTCTGTTTTGCATCTCTATCTTAAGACATTTCATTTCAATTGGCTCTTCATGGTCACTGTGAAGCAATCTGGCTCAAATTACTCTTTTCTTCTAGTTTTATAAAACCCACCAATTATTATAGTCCTTATATATAAACAGTCAGCTGTTTATATATGAGCTAAAGAAGCTTCTTGGATGAGAAGCGAAATGTGTTAAAAAAAAAAATCCCAGAAAGTCCAGTTGCCTCTTGAAAAAGCACCTTTGGGACTTCTGGATAAATCTTCTGCCAGCCAGAATTGTCTCTTAGCTGGCAATCTCACTGTTGTGCTGGTACCATCTGCAGAGCTGCTCGGAGAGATGTCTAACTGACCATAACACCTCACCTGAAGTCTGAGTGATACAATGACCACAGTTCCAAGCTATGTCCCTCATTTAGTATTGTGAACTCTAAACATGGGACAAAAATTAATCACACACATGCCACTTTCACTAACCCTGTACTGTAGCCCACCTTCTATTCCCACATCTCTATAAATCCCAGGGCTGGTATTTGTCTTGTCTTGTTTACCCAGGGTCTCAGCCCTTTGTGAACATCAAAGTAGAAAAGCATGTGTGACTAAGACCACTCATGCCTTTCAATATTTATTTAGTTAGTTAAATCTGTATGCTGCCCATCTCTCTATCAAGTGACTGAGAGGTCAGAATAAAGAGAAGGAATTAGGTTAAGTGATAGCTTTTCCTCATTACCTGCACTAGAGATGAGAAGATAAGCCAAGTATTTCAGGTAGCACATACTTGAGAAATACTAAAATTATGGTGTTTTTTTAAAACACTGCTCTGGAGAATTCTGGGGTTATGTGAACATAGGAGTACCTTCTGCCCAGACAGTAATGATTTTAAAATTGCAACAATTTTACAATTTATAGAATGGGAAAAAATAATTTAAAAAATCCTCTAAATAAAATAAACTGATAAGAGTAATTTTTGCTTTCTAATGTTCATCACATAAAACACAGTCTGCCTTTATTGCTGAATGTGCATAGGACAGCAACTTCATCTGCATCATTTGACATATGAGAGATAAAAATCTATTCAGCACTACAGGATCAATATTTTTGCCTGCCCAAAAAACAACAACAACCCCAACCTTGTTGGATGTTAATTATTTATAAAAATGTCAACATTAGGTCAGCATTTGGAAATATTTGCATTCCCTGGATTTGCTGTTCTTTACCTTGCAGCTTTTCATTAAGGTAAAAGGTAAAGGTAAAGGTTCCCCCGCACATGCGTGCTAGTCATTTCTGGCTCTAGCTTGATCTAGCTTCTGATCTACAAGCTCAGTGCCTTAGCCACTGAGCCACCGCGTCCCTTTTCATTAAGGTAGCATTACATATTTTGTTTAGTAAATTAATTTTGTTTCACCAATTAAATACTAAAGTGAGCTGCTTATTTAAGAATAATTCTAATTCTAATCATAAATAATTATTTCTAACCATGCATAGAAAAAATGCTATTTAATTAGCAACATGGCTTACTATTAAAACTGCAAAATTGGAAGAAATATGGTAGTTTCATTCCGTTAGCTCTTTCCTCATGCTTTCGCAATAGAACTGAGGAGAAAAACTGCTATATTGCTTTTTTTCAAATTCTTCTTAAAAATTCATTTGGGTACCTCAACCTATAACCAGCCATCACCCACTATCAAATATTGACTACCTGTTCTGTCCTTACTACACTTTACTCTGTGTGCAGCTCGACATGCAGCTAAACCCACCTCTCCTCCAATAAAACAAATTGTATGCATAGATCTGGATGCTTTATTAAAAGAACAGGATGTGGTGAAACTGGAGAAAGTAGACATACATATACCCTGTTTCCCCCAAAATAAGACATCCCCTGATAATAAGCCCAATCGGGCTTTTGAGTGCATGGCAATAAGGCCAAGCGCTTATTTCAGGATTCAAAAAAATATAAGACAGGGACTTATTTTCAGGAAAACACGAAATACAAGATAAGCAGTATTGAGTTGCTGCTGAACGTAACAATTAACAAATACAAATAATCTAAATAGCAGTTAGCAATAGCAGTTAGACTTATATACCGCTTCATAGTGCTTTACAGCCCTCTCTAAGCGGTTTACAGAGTTAGCATATTGCCCCCAACAATCTGGGTCCTCACCAGTGATGCTGTGGGTATGGGATGTGGGTTTGTCCTCAGATGAACATGTGCCACAGATTAGGGTGGATTCTTCCTTGTGCTTCTGCCTCCTCCAAAAGCTAAAGGAAAATGGAGTCTGGCTTCCCAGTGTGCACTTGTTTTGGGAGTGAGGGCTGATGGATAAAGGGTTGGGTCAGCTTCAAAACAATATAGATTGGTATTTGCCCCTCCGGTCATTAGATGGGGCTAGAGAGCAACAACAATTGCATCTGAGTCTGCATCTACCAGGTTGAATGTCTATGGAGATTCTCACTCATCCACTCATGTCCCAAAGGTGCTTTTTTCAAGAGGCAACTGGACTTTCTGGTTTTTATTTGAAGAAGTTTTGCTTCTCATACAAGAAGCTTCTTCAGCTGTGACTGGATGGTGGGAAATGGAAGGATTTATACTCCTTAACTCAGGGGTCTGCAACCTTAAACACTCAAAGAGGCATTTGGACCTGTTTCCCACAGAAAAGAAAACACCAGGAGCCAATAACGTAACAACTGGTGTGACTGAGTGGGCATGGCCAACTCAACATCATTCACTCCCACCCAGTCACATGACCACCCCAGCCATGCCTACCCAGCCAGTCATTAGGGCAGAGAACTGGTTGTTAAATTATTTGCCACGCCCAGCCATGCCTCACCCCTCCCCTCCCAGCCACCTCTTGCCACACCTGGCCTCAGGTGTGTTGTTTACCTTTCTGTCTCTCTTTCCGTCTCTCGCTCACTCTGTCTGTCTCTCTGTCTCTCGCTCGCTCGCTGTGTCTCTGTCTGTCTCTTTGTCTCTCTCTCTCTCTCTGTCTGTCTCTTTTTCTCTCTCTCTGTGTGTGTGTGTGTGTGTCTGTCTGTCTCTCTCTCTCTCTCTCTCTCTCTGTGTGTGTCTCTGTCTCTCTGTTTCTCTCTCTCTATCTCTCTCTGAGGAGTGAGCGTGAACTGCAGCAGCAGCTTCCCCAAAGAGGAACCTCCTCCTTCTCCTTACGTGACCCCCTGGCTGGCTGTGGTGGGGCCGAGAGGGTGTGCACGAGCAGGGAGACCCTTCTCAAGTGAGCGGCCAGGCTCGGCCAAAGCACAGCAAAGGCGCACAGGATAGGCGGGTTGACTGGCTGATAGGCGAGCATCTTTGGCGAGGGCGCTCCGGCTGTCTCCGAGCCTGACCCTCGGGGTGGGTGTGCGAGGTTCCACGGGGTCATCCCCCTTTTCCTGCTGCCCTGAGCTTCTACAAGCCCTGAGAAACTACAAAGCTTCCTGGGGTTTGCACATTTTTACCGGCAATTTATCCCAGCATTTGCACAAATTGCGCTCCCAATCACTAACCTACTGAAAACAAAGGGGGAGGGGGCAAACCAAAACCAAAGCAGCCCATAAACTGGACCATGGAATGCCATGTAGCATTCGATTGACTGAAACAATTGTTCTCAGCTGAACCAGTCCTAAAACACCTAGATCCAGAACAGCCGTTCATCATACAGGCAGACGCCAATGACATAGGAGTCGGAGCTGTCCTACTCCAAGAAAACGAGCAGGGTCAACTGCAGCCCTGTGCATACACGTCTAAAAAACTAACCGACACTGAACAGAGATGGGCTATCTGGGAGAAGGAGGCATTTGCAGTACAGTGGGCTCTCCTTACTTGGAGGCATTTCCTAGAGGGGAATAAAATCCCTTTCGAAGTCTGGACTGATCATAAAAACCTAGAGGCCCTAAAAACCCCACGGAAACTCTCCCCAAAAAAAGTTCGCTGGGCTCAACACTTCAAACGCTTCAATTTCAACCTAAAATACTTCCCTGGGGGAAAAATCTTTTTAGCAGACGCACTATCCAGAAAGCCTCAGTTTAATAGCGGGAAACCTGACGTGATCAAACCCCTGCTCCCAGCCTCTCAGCTGGCAGCCAAAGTGATGACCAGGACGCAAGCTAAACAAGAACCACTAACAGACAATGCTACCACTCAGGCGTTTAAAAAAGCCCTACAAACTGATGACTGGTTTCTAGCCCATAAAAACACCTGTTTAAATAAAGATGACTTAGCTCGGGTGGGAGGAAAGTTATATGTCCCAGCTAGTCAGAGAATTCCTCTCATGCAAACATGCCACGACTCCAAACTGGCTGGTCACTTCGGCTTCGTGAAAACCCTACACCTTATCAAAAGGCAATTCTGGTGGCCATCTCTTAAGAAAGACATTGAAAGCTATGTTGCCAGTTGCCTTAACTTCTTCAGTTGTCACTAACTTCTACCGAAAGTCTCAGGAATTGGATTTGAACTTGTATGCCTTAGGTTTCTATTCTACTTACATTGGACTTTTCTTTGGAATTGCAGGATTTGCTGGGATCCCCTAATAATTCAAGTCAGAACAATTGATCCTATTCCTGATTTCCTGTAGACCTATCAATGCTTTAATTGGACCACAAATCCTATCATGCCTGTTTCTATATCATTCCAAGATGAAGATCAATAATCTGGAAGTGGTTGTCCTCTATATGTGTAGAATTCATTTCCTGAAATTCCTATTCAACATCTCCATTCTTGAGATGAAATTCATATATTAGGGAAGGCTAATCTAGAATAACTCACATCAAAACAAAGGTTATTTATCCATATCAACATATTGACTCCCTTAACATAAATCAAACATCTCAGCCCTTCCACTATTAGGAACCATGATTGTAAAAATATGCATACCAAAATGTGTTATAACAGAGAAGACAAACAGCTCAAACTGTAAGTCCTGCACAATTGTTTTACCTTGAAAAAGGCTCGAATAAAAAAGCAGTTAGAATAGAATAGAATTTTTTATTGGCCAAGTGTGATTGGACACACAAGGAATTTGTCTTGGTGCATATGCTCTCAGTGTACATAAAAGAAAAGATAAGTTCGTCAAGAATCACAAGGTACAACACTTAATGATAGTCTGGGTACAAATAAGCAATCAAATCATAGTAGGAACCAGTCAATATAAATTGTAAGGCTACAAGCAACAAAGTTACAGTCATACAATCATTTGTTGGAGGAGATGGGTGATGGGAATGATGAGAAGATTAATAGTAGTGCAGACTTAGTAAATAGTTTGACAGTGTTGAGGGAATTATTTGTTTAGCAGAGTGATGGCGTTCGGGGAAAAACTGTTCTTGTGTCTAGTTGTTCTGGTGTGCAGTGCTCTATAGCGTCATTTTGAGGGTAGGAGTTGAAACAGTTTGTGTCCAGGATGTGAGGGGTCTGTAAATATTTTCACAGCCCTCTTTTTGACTCGTGCAGTATACAGGTTCTCAATGGAAGGCAGGTTGGTAGCAATTATTTTTTTCTGCAGTTATAATTATCCGTTGAAGTCTGTGTCTGTCTTGTTTGGTTGCAGAGCCAAACCAGACAGTTATAGAGGTGCAGATGAC
>QLTV01000033.1:232109-247885 GCA_003457575.1 Thermophis baileyi | reverse complement strand
CACTCCTGAGCAGAATCTGAGGATTCACCGAGTGATGGCACGTTGAAGGCCCCCAGCACCATAAGCCTGGGGAGCTCCACCGCCAACCCGGCTACTGCCTCTAACAGCACAGGCAGGGCCATCGTAACGCAGCTGGGAGGCAGGTACGTCAACAACAAGCCCAACTGAACCCCTGAGTCCAACTTCAAGAGGAGAGACTCACACCCAACAATCTCCGGGGCAGGGATCCTGCGAGGACAGAGACCCTTATGGACAATAACTGCCACTCCTCCACCCCTTCCCTGGAATCGTGGCTGATGCAGTACCTGAAACCCTTCTGGGCACATCTCTGAGAGGGGAACACCCCACTCCTGGCCCAGCCAGGTCTCAGTTATGCATTCCCTTCTAAATCAATCATTCCCACCTTCCTTTCAACTCCAACCATTCAACTAAAATATAGTCCATTGTAGGCCACAAATCGCAATGAGAGCAATCCACCTCAAATCATATCAGTCTATTAGAAGCAGGAAGATGGGGGAACATTTTATTTTTCTGCTATTCGGAATCAATTCTTAGTCTATTTTCACCAAAAGAAAACAAAACCAAAACAAAATGATACAAAATCACTGTGCTCTTTAATTATGGATGAGCCATAGGTTTGGTTCTGAGAAGAATATCATGTACTGATTATCATATTGCTACCAATGCATTAAATTCTTATCAAAGAATTGATACAAACTAGAAACCAGAATAAATCCCCTCCAAAATATTATACTTTATATTTTCATTTAACCATGAATTGATCCACACAGTTTAGGTATGAAACCTACATGGATGTTTTCACCAAAAAAATTCTGATATTTTATGTTTTATTCTAATTATTCTTTGCACAGCTAGAAAGTTAACTAGATAACAAGAACATTAATGTATAGTTTGTATAAAACTCACCATACTTTCCCTGCTACTCTACAAAATGCTTGCTCCAACAAAGCAGTGACAGACTTACGTAACTCTCCTACTTTCAAGATATCACATAGCATCTTTGTCAATTCAATGCTACTCCGACCAAATGGACATTCATGCTTATCTTCTCGGCTGCTATTTTCCAATACAATCTGAAATAGAAACAAAGTTAGTTAAGACAGGTATGTTCTCATCCCATTGCATCAAGCTATCCCAATTCCAAAGGACTCTGAGTAACATATGACATTAAAAAAAAGAAAAACAGAACCATAACAGATAAATAGATTAAAACTATATCAATAACAAGATCAACCTCAAATTTAAGTCAAATTAGTTGAAAAGTCCTGCTTGGAATGCTTCCTTATATCCTGCATTCTTAGATCCTAAAACTGGGAAGATTCTCCCACAGCCTTTGAGAGGCATTGTTTTTTAAGCAAGGCAGTCCCAGTTTACCTTCTAGATACAATAACCAAATAAAAAGTTATGACCTTTTAATCTGTCTGGATGCAGCAGTAGGTGACAGCAGAGGGTATTTTCAGATGGATATTGACTAAATCAAAAACTGTGGCAGCTGTCCAAATCAGTATTGTTGAAAGTTGCCTCTAGTCTTTGGCACAGGATTGTTAAATGTGTGAAACTAATCACTTGAGTTAGAGCAGTTTTCTGTTCTATTCCATATGATAATAGAATGCATGGATTAACCAATGATGTAATTAAACATTATGTGGTGTAACAGTTTGTTTGTCAAGCATTAACTGGGGAAGCCCCAATCTTCTGCAGAGACTAGTATTGCAATATGTTCACTTTCAGTTCATGTTACGTCTTCCAGTCCTTACAGAATCCATGCTTGATTCTTTTATAATTATGCCACATGAGAGAAGATAACTAATGCTGTATTTTAGGGAATGCATAATAATCTTCTAAAAAACCAAAGATTTTGAAAACTACCACACTAACATTTGAAAGATAGTGTACCATAAATGGATACATACTAAGGTGATCTATTATTTTTAAATCTATTTTTAGAATTCAATAAACAATTTTAATATTGAAATTAGGGATTAAACATATCTGCAGTACATGTTAATGAATTGTTTTTTTGTAAGAATTGCAATGATTACATTTGCATGGGATATCTTCAGAGTTAATAGTTACCCTTAGAGATATAATCTTATATTGAAAAGGAAAATTTGTTTTATAGGTTTGTGAAAATTTATCTTATACACAAACTGTACATAGATGTGAAATAACTTATTTTCACCTGACAGGAATCTTATTACAAAACAGATTTTTGCTCGTATCAACTTTGGGCCCACTATGATCATGCAATAAATTCAATAGATAAATAAAATAAATAAATGACAAAGTACAAAACACAGAAACTAATGTAATTTCTTACTAGAACTTTAAAAGAAACCCAAAAATTCTCATTTTTATTTTAAAAATATTAAGCTTAATCACTGATTAAAAAAATGCTGCCTTGTCCTCCTAAAAATATAAAAAGGGGACCTATCATTAGGATTTTGATGCAGAAAAATTCGCACATTCCCATGAAAAGAGTGCTTTAATATATTACAAATTCCTGGAAAAAAAACATTTAAAATATTTTACCTGATGTTATTTCTTTGTATTAATTCCATAGTTATTGATGTGCTATACTAGCAAGTAGCCTGATTTTATTTGAATTGTCATAGAAAAAGCTCAAAGGACTTCCATTCCAATCTGAATTGGGATTCCATACTTTTTTGAAATGCAATTGAATGAAAAAGTTCTAAACAAAAGCTTTAAAAAACCACATGGTATTTGCTTATTAAGTAGAACAAAAGTTTAAAGATCCTGTATAAATTGGATAAACCTAGCAAAGATCCACTTGACAAAAACCACTTTCAGCCATTTTAATTGCTATATTGAACTTATATCTTTTGCCAATTTCCCCTGGGATTTGAAGTCCATACATCTTAAAATTACTAAAGTTGAGAAACACTTGTTTAATGTGTACAAACCCAAATATAGAGACAGCTGTTTTCCGCAAAGTCTGACCAAAATATAACTTAGACCTTTGGCAGCTCTTGCTAATAAAGGGACCATTAATATTTCTTCCTGGCACTTACATTTCTGAAAAGGAACTTGGTTGTCTATCCATCCTACTATTTAGATCCCCACCCACTAAAATTCAGATTGCTGCATAGGCTTCATGTCTAGCTACCCTTTGAGGCTGCCCAAATCATGAAACCGACTCCGTAAGATTAGAACTAAGATTTATCAAGCTTTTAAAAATTTATTTTAAAAAATTTATTATGAGGACCCACATTGTTGGGGACAATATGCTGACTCTGTAAACCGCTTAGAGAGGGCTGTAAAGCATTGTGAAACAGTATATAAGTCTGAATGCTATTGCTATTTAGGCTATATTAACAGAACCTTACAAATTTGTACTTTTCCTCTCCACTCCACCCCCATTACACTCCAGTGAGTCAGTGAACAGCCTGTCTGAATTTCTTCCTAATACTTCCTTCTTTTCCAGGACTTACAGAATGTTTCTGCCTGTTCTGTTTTTTAATGACTTCTGAATATTTCCTTCAGTGCCATGGCTCTCTACAGGTACAGAGATCTATATAATTATCTATTTGCTTCCAAATAGCTCTGGTCTGTGTATATTCTAAGTGGAGAGCACAGACAACAAATATAATAATTTCTATATCTCTGAAGTGTAACAAGGAAGTTAATAACAAATGTTCAAAGAATAAAGGGATATGCAATTTATTTCCACCCTTTGCTAGGTAGGATTGCGATTCCTCCTGTGGGATCTTCATCTCCCTTTCTCTGAGATATCTTGCATTAGTTGACATGATAACTATCTAGTTCTATATTAGATCTAGTTTCTTGTAAAAAAAGATATATCAAAGTTGGACAGATACTTGAAAAACTGACAATATTCCCATCTCATCCTACTATATCCCATTAAATGATGAAATGTTTGCCTGTATGATTTAAAAGTCAGCTTTTTCAGTGAGAATAGGTGATTTCTTTGGAATTGGTAATACTCTTTTGTAAGAAGAGAATGGTCTCTTGGTTCTCTTGTGAGACAAGGACAAATGATTACAAGGTGTGGTCAAAAATGATAGCTATTATACTATATTATATATTGTATAACCGGAAAATAGCCAAGCTATTTTGTCTCAAAAACCGGTGGGATATAATAAAATGTAATTAATACAATATAATATATAATAATAATAAATCTCCAAAAAATTAAAAGAACACATCTTAAAAATATTTAAACTTTGGCAAATAAAAATAGATAAAATAAATCTTGAATTATTACAATAAAAATGAAACAAGGAAACTAATCTAAACAGTTATATCATGTAGGAGTTAATAAAAAGGTAAAGACTTAATCCATTTCTCAATTAATTTGGGAAATGTCAGGTATGCTGAAAAAACTAATACAAGAGACTTCATATGTAAAATAATATCTCTGCAACTCTCATATATAGAGTTCTATTTTGAGATAGAATTTGAATGTGCAGAATTACCGTGTTTCCCCGAAAATACGACCTACCTGAAAACAAGCCCTAGCCTTGTTTTCACGCCTACACCTAATATAAGCCCTACCCAAAAAATGAGCCCTGCCCACCGTCTGGTTGTACAGGGTGGGGTGAGGCGCAAGCATAACAATCAAGCTAGGGTGGGAGTGGGAGGATGGAGCTGCCCCACGCACCCCACACCCGCTTACCTTAGGACTGCCATAGCCAGGCCTCCCACACCCCAACACCTGTCACGCTGCTGCCCGATTTCTTCTACAGCCACTTGTGGCCGGATGCTGTGAGTGGTCGCTGAGGAAGTTGGGCAGCAGCACAACAGGTGTCAGGGCGTGGGAGGCATGGCGGTGGTGGTCCTAAGATAAGCGGGTAAGACATCCTCAAAAATAAGACTTGGTGCTTAATTTAGAAAAGAAATTAAGACCGGGTCTTATTTTCGGGGAAACACAGGTATTGAAGAGAGTAGGAGCACAAGTTTAAATAAAACTAGTCAAAAGTAGATTAAAAATTAATTTTAGGATTAAAAATAATTAATGATTAATCAAAGATTAAAATGAATTGCCTTTGAAAATTCATATAATTTAACCCAATATTAGTAAGAACACCCTTCCATAATTTCACTTGCTATGTTTTGTCAGACTACAACAATTATCATCCAACACAACTGCTCGCCATGCTGGGTTTAAGATTATGGAAATGAAAAATCAGTTCTGAAGGAAGGGAAGATTGTTTTGAAGGCTTTTTTTTTAAAGAATCTAGGTAAGTTCTCTGGAAGACTTTAGGGGCCCCTTCTTTTAACTGAATGGGTTATGTACCACCTAACCATTTTTGACTCCACATATATCTTCTCCATGATGATCCATTCCTAACTTGTTCTTTCAATTTATAGTATACTCATCTCCTTTTTAATTGAGTCCATCCATGTTGCTGCTAGTTATTCTCTTCTTCTTTTTCCTTCCACCTTTCACAGCATTAGAGCCTTTTCCTTTTCCAGACAACTGGGTCTTAACATAATGTGTATGAAATAGGCTACTTTCAGCCTAGTCCTTTGTGCCTCAAGTGAGAATTCTGGATTGCTTTGTTAAATGATTCATTAGTCTGTTTTCTTAGCTTTCCATGATATTCTCAGGCTCCAACATCAATGTTCAAAGGCATCAATACTTCCTTATCCTGCTTCTTTAAAGTCTAACTTTTACTTCCATTAAGTATCACAGGAACCACCATGGCTTGTACAATTCTGATCTTTGTAAGAGTAGACACATCATGGCATCTGAATATCTTTTTCATAGCTGTCTACCATGTGCCAGTCTGTGGTGTATTTCTTGACTGCATCTTCCTTTACTATTGATGGTTGACTCTAAAACACAGAAACTATACATCACTTCAATAACTTCTTTATAAATTCTAAAGTGGATTCCTTCCCAAGATGGCTGCTGAGTAATAGGAACTTTTTCTTTTTCCTGCAAATGATCTGCCAATTTTGCTGCCAAAGCTGACTCTTTGGCAGTGTTGATCCCTGGAGTTGAATGGGAGCACTTAGGAATGCCAAGACAGCTTTCGGATGGCTGTGGATTTACCTGAGAAGGGGAATCTTGAAGATTCCAGTTTCCTCTGGGAGTGGTCAGAAAGTCATGGTCATCTTTCCTCTTGGTAGTTTAGATTAGATTAGATTAATAGAGTTGGAAGGGATCTTGTAGGTCATCTAGTCCAACCCCCCGCTCAAGCAGGAGTCCCTACACCATTTCAGACAAATGGCAGTCCAATCTCCTCTTGAAAGTCTCAAGTGTTGGAGCTCTCACAGGAATCCTGATAGCTTTTCTTGCTTTATTATAAGATAGATCAAATAGCACTCATTAAATTAGATTAGATTAGATTAGATTAGATTAATAGAGTTGGAAGGGATCTTGTAGGTCATCTAGTCCAACCCCCCGCTCAAGCAGGAGTCCCTACACCATTTCAGACAAATGGCAGTCCAATCTCCTCTTGAAAGTCTCAAGTGTTGGAGCTCTCACAACCTCCGAAGGCAAGCTGTTCCACTGGTTGATCGCTCTCACTTTTTTTCAGTTTTTTAAGCAAGCCTGGATTTTAACTTCATGTTTTGAAGCTTTTGTTTTGTTTTGCCTTTTATCTTTAAAAGTTGACTGACTGGTTGAATGCTGATTTAACACTCTGCTGGACTTTATCTGGTTTTTTTTCCCCTTTTGATTTGTGTTCTTATTTTGAGTAACTTTTGCTGTTTTGTAAGGAAAACATGGAGTGTTCTGGAGTTGTGAAAGATGTGATTTACATCTATATTGGATTCTCACTACAGGGTTTTGGCATTTTAGTAATTTGCAAAATGTTTGGAGCTTTTTTTAAATTCTTCTTTTAATTTTGGATCAAAATATCCAGAAAATATCTTCCCTGTTTCTTTATTTTTTCATTCTGAGGATTCCTGTGTTCTTTTATCTATCATTGCCAAGTTACACAGAGTATCAATGAATCAACATGAATTAAAGACCTTTTGGTAATATGCAATTCCTATTTGAAAGTTTTTTTTAAAAAAGTCTGATGAAATGATAATGGTTGTTGAAAATGTTTAGATGCATTTAGCTGTAGATACAGTTGGGATTCAGCCAGTTCGCACTGGTTCAGGAGAACCAGTAGCTAACTTTCTAAGCAGTTTGGTGAACCGGCTGTTGGAAGAAATGTCCTTCCAACAGCCTTTTGTTTTCCCCACCTTATAGGGTTAATTCTGTCAGGAAGGCGGCATTCTGGTGCGCCTCTGTGTGTTGTTTCTAGCCTAATCATGCTTATCTTTATTGCCCTGCTTAAGTGTTTTCCAAAACTGCCTCTGCGGTTAAGCCTTGTTACATTGTAACAGCCGTTAATGTTCTTGGCAGTACACTCAGATTTTCTATAGCCTGAGCGGCTACTCTGGAGGTTTTTTTTTTCCTTTGCTGGTATTTTTATTCCGGGGCTTCACTTTTTTAAAGGGGAAGGGTTGTTTTAAGTTTTTTACACTGCTTTAGTGGTTCCTAGCACTGTCATTTTGGGATGAACTTCCAACATGGCTGAGTGAGGCGGGGCCCGGTGCAGCGAGGAGAGGCTGGGTGATGCGAAGCGCCCCTCAATGTGAGTGACATTGAGTTTGCCATGCCCACCCAGTCACATGATCACCCAGCCATGCCTACCCAGGCAGTCATTAGGGTACAGAACCGGTTGTTAAATTATTTGAATCCCACCACTGTGTAGATACAGTATATTAGACTAAAAATGAATGAGATCTGAAAGATTCGCTGGTAAGAAGTATGGACTCTACAGATTTAGAACTGAGTCAATTCCACACATCTCTCTGAAGTCAAAGCCTGTATTTTTTTACAACGCAGAATCTTGACCAAGTGTCAGCCTGTATCTTCACTTTCTTTTAAGCTTGCTGCCAGTTGCCATGGAAATGGGGGGTGGAGAAAGCAATGGGTATTTGGGAGGGGAAGTGTGCAGGAGGTGTGAGACTGGAATTTCTCAGAAGTGATGGGGAGGTCTGGACCATCTGGAGTCCAGCTTGGGTTGTTTAATATCTTCAAGGCTAACCATCCAACCATCCTGGGAAGGAGTGATGCACCTGGACCAAAAACATTCTCAAAACATCTTCCTGGCCAATGATTGAACTCTGGTTGCCTGGCTACTGGGGGGTGGGCTCTGGGGTTAATTTCAGTTTGTTTCTTTGCGCGCGTTTTACTTCAGACTTTGTGTGACTCTTGCTGCAATCAGTTCATTCCTAATAAAAGTATCTTTTCTCTGAATCTATGGAGTCAATGGTTTTCTTTCCTAGGGATTGATTGGTGGCAGCCCTGACATTGAGGGGACAAGTGACACATTGGCTTTCCCTAAGGAGATTGAAGGCGATTGGAGAATGGATTTATCACATTTAATTGGGAAAAAAATTAATCTGGACTTTTTTGGGAAGATAGATCGACTTTGGAGATTGGACTAATTAATCAGAGAACAATTGATAAGAGATGGTATTAAGAAACAAATATGGATATCTACTGTTATTTATATTTATATTTTCCTTTTTTTTGGAATAAAATAAAAATAGAATAAAAAATAAAGCTGTTTGCTCTACCTGTTGTAATTAGTTTGATCAATTTTATATTTTAGTTTCCATTTTTTCAGTGTAAACATTGACATTCAGTACTGGGGCTTGCAGCTCATTTACACTGCATATGTATTTCGTACATAGATTGAATAAATAAAGGGGGAATATGCAGCCTTGTTGTATGCCTTTGCCAATCTTGAGCTAATCTGTTTTGCCATGTTTTGTCTGTACTGTGCTTTCTGACCTATATATAAGTTTCTCATCAAGATTGTTTCCTTTGAGGATTGAAAAGTTTCTCATGAGGATATCAACTGGATCCACATTATAAATATATCTACAAAACAGCACCATCAATGCAATTTTATATGCAATTTTATATAATTATATTTAGCAATATTTTGAGTACTGGTATCAAAACAAACAAGCATACAGTGCATTCTTTTATACCATATAAAATATAGAATAATCAAAAATGGCTCTCAAAACAACAGATCACTGTGTGCACACTCAAATATCAAAGACTGAAGATCTAAACTATCTCCAATATTGATAGAACTATTAGTGTGATTGTCAGATCTTAATTTTAATGAAGTATTATGTGTGTGTGTTTGTGTGTGATAAACACTGCTTCCTGAGAATTATATACAAGGATTTATTATTGCTACACTGATCTGCCCATGTTTTAACAACCATTAAAAAATCTTTTCCTAAAAATACCTTTCATATCAATAAAGGAAAAAGCTTTCCTGATTATGTGCTCCAATTATCAACTCTTTCACTGTAGAACAATAATAGCTTACTTAATGCTTCTTCATTTGCTGCAATACTTTATTTAGTTTTTCATTTATATTCTATTGGCAATTAACTTTTTTAATTGAAATTTATTATGTTTTGATTATAGAGCTTTTTGCTCTATAAAATACCTGTTATTTTTGGATGAAGAGTAATTTTATGTATAATAAAATATACAATAAATTAATAATTAGGAAGGAAGAAAACTAGAGGAAGATTTTGGTTATGGTTTCCAGAGGAATGAAAAACATTCTCTTGTAAGATCGGGCTTGCAAGGTTATTTATTAAATATACTGATGACAGGAAGGTTACCCTTTGAAACCCAAACCACAAAACAAAAATCAAGAATAGCAAAACTTTGCCTTTATATATTCCCTCCCCCAATAAAAAAGTAAAATGGAAAATATATCAAAGATACAGTATGGAAAAGACCTGGTTTGGTACTCTTTTCAAGTTACATGACAATAACTCAGAAGTTGGACATGAGTTACTAATTTGATCCAATTCTTAAAAATATAATTTACACTTAACAAAAGCATAGTGTTCAAATTTCAAGAGGTTAATACTTTTTCTACACTCGCCATTTTCCAGGAATCCCATTTTAGAAAGTTAAACTTAGGACATCCACAGAAAAGTACGCAGGATAATTATAAATCACAAAAAGCGGTTTCTGTCAAATAGAATAAAAAGAGTTGGGTTTGATTAACTTTGAAAGGAGAATATTAAAGGAAAACAGGATAGCTATCTTAAAGTATCTGAAAGATAACAGAACTGAGCCCAACATTTCTATTGGTAAGTGAGACATTTGTTAAGTGAGTTTTGCCCCATTTTATGACCTTTCTTGCCACAGTTGCTAAGTGAATCACTGCAGTTGTTAAGTTAGTAACATGATTGTTAAGTGAATCTGGCTTCCCCATTGACTTTGTTTGTCAAAAGGCTGCAAAAAGTGATAGCATGACCTCTGGATACTGCAACCATCATATGAGTCAGTTGCCAAGCGTCTGCATTTTGTCCCATGACCATGGGGATGCTGAAATAGTTGTGTGAAAAATGGTCATAAGTCATTTTTTTCAGTGCCCTTTTTTCGAATGGTCATTAAATGAACTGTTGTTAAGTCAAGGACTACCTGTATTTGTTTTTAAATATTCTAGAAAGCAGGACGAGAAACAATGGCTAAAAATTGCAAAGAAGAATATTTGATAAAATTTTAAAATAAATTTTTTAAGGGTGAGACTACATTGTAGTGGAAGAGACTGATTCAGGAGGCAGTGGATTCTCTTTCCCTGCAGTTTCTTCAAAGAAAGTATGATGTATTTTTTTCCATGTATCCAATACTGCATATTCTGTACTACTGAAATTTGGACAGTGTTTTCCCAAAAATTAGACCCGGTCTTATATTTTTTTTGCCTCCAAAAGAGTCACCAGGTCTTATTTTCGGGGGAAGTCTTCCACTGACTCACCTCGCGGCTACAGCACTGACAGCCCTGCCCAGCAGGAGCCTGTATGGCTGCTGCCGGCTCACTTCTTCTGCCGCCGCTTGCCACCGCTTGTATGCGGCGCCCCTGGCCTCCGTTTCACTGTCAGAGGCCTTCAGGAAAGGCCTCTGCAGCCGAGAAATGAGCTCTGATGGCGCCTCTGATGATGAAATGGAGGTCAGGGGGCACTGCATGCATCAATCCAGAGCTCTTTTATCGGCTGCAAAGGCCTTTCCTGAAGGCCTCTGACAGCGAAACGGAGGCCAGGAGCAACACATGCAAACAGCGGCAAGCGGCCACAAAAGTGGGCCGACAAGGTGAGGCAGGTGTCAGGTTGTGCGAGGCCTGGCTGCAACTGTCCGGAGGTAAGCAGCACCACCATCCCCATCCCCACCCTAGCTAGCTTGATTTTTATCCATGCGCCTCGCCCCACCCTGTTTAATCAGGGGGTAGGGCTTATATTGGGTGCATATGTAAAAATCAAGGTCAAGCTAGGACTTATTTTCAGGATAGGTCTTATTTTTGGGGAAACACGGTACCTAACCACAGCCATGATTGTAGTTGTTTCATCAAGCAACAATGAGTTAGTCAATTAGTGACATGGAGCCTGACATTGTTATTCAAAGTGTTTGTACTATTGTTATCATTGTCACAAGGGCCATTTTAGTTTCTTGAATTCAGATGTATCCAGAGAATTGTTAAGTCGAGATCTATAGTTAATAAAGAAAAAAGTAGAAGACTGGGATATTTATAAAAAACTAAAGTACCAGTGAAAGGGAACTACAGGAGAAGAAAAGATTAGGAACAAGAAAGAAAATACAATGGGGAGAGATCACATAATAGCTTGGGAACATAACAACCTCTTCAAAAATGTTCTGAATATGAAGTAGAAGTAATTTGGAGACGAATGTATAAAAAGCAAGAGTTAACTCCCTTTTATAATTTATTTTGAGAAAAGAAATAGGGTAAGTGTATCCCAACTGCTGGGGAAGAAGTATCACCAACATCATCTTGATTTTGGTTTCAGAAATTATCACACAATATATCAAAAGCAATTCATTTTTTTTTATAAAGAGTGGGCAGAAAGGTTTTTTTCTGGAGCTTATGGAAGAATGAGTAGGCTGTGCTTTATACAACAAATATATGGGTTATGAAATAAAATAAAGCACACAAGCCAAATGACTCAAACTAATCAAGTTTTGAATGGTCTACACAGTAAAATGACATTTGTCTGTACAAATATCATCTTACTGTGATATTTATTACTTGAAATTTTGAGAATTTGGATACCTCACAGAAGAATTTAAAAGACAACTAGTAACTTACATAAACATCCTTAGAAAATATGAATCTAATACAACACAATGTAGTAATTAAGGAGAAGATAAATGGAAAAATTCAAAAAGATAAAGACAAGAGAACAATTAGTAGGCAAAGGTTTTGTTTGTGATTGCTTCATTATAGAATTTTTGAAAGATTTAAACTTGATAAAAAAAAGTTTTGTTTTAACAGGAAAAAACTGAATTGGATATCAATTTATGTTCTGGAGATGACCACTTGATTGGTAAAGTATATAGAATGATACTGAAGATGAACCTGAAAGACAAATATGTAAAACACTGCATTGATAAAATGGGCAAATTTTTTTGGGTATAATATAATGCTAGATAAATGGGAGAATCTATGGACTAATGGACTAAAATTTACTTTGAATAATAGTTTAAAAGAAAATTTTAGCAACCATGAAGGTCCCCAGTGACAGTAACATTTTCCTCATCCATAGCAAATTGAATTACATTCTTGTTAGATGCAGAGACAGTTAACATTCCTTACTTTTCCTTTTTTTAGCTAGCCTGATACTTAAAACTTTATGTAGAGAAATGAGAGGAGGTACTTAAAGTGACTAGAACAACAGAAGTGATTGAGATAAGTAGATGAAATGGCTGGATTACCATAGCAGAAAAAAAGTTTGTCACAAACATATTTCATCTGATCAGGTAAGGAATCCTGGAGAAAACAGAAATAAATTTACACAGATAGAGGAAAAGCTCCTAATGTATATAATGGAGAATGTAATGGTCAACTACAAACTATAGAAGGTCTTTTTTCCTTATGAAGCCATAAGCAGAGACACTGAGAAGATGCATCAGAAGATTTGGGAGCAGGGACAATTGTCATGCAGGGTGTGATAAACTCATTAACCTTAGTATGTTAACCAATCTCTATGCTGCTATAAAAAACTATGAATAAACATAGCACCCGTTTCTTGGTGTTGGTATAAAGAATATAAACTTAAAATGCTTACAAGCATCACTTCCCACAGAAGACTGGAAGATGTGAAAACAGTAGGAAAGACAAATGGAAGGCTGTACTAATGTCTGATGTCTGATTGATTACTGGCTTAATTTAAATCTTAGCTGCAGTGGAGAATATATGCAGCTCGTGATTGAAGATGGGTAAAACGGACCTGCCAGATATACTACAATCAGCAATCCTCACTTCCTTGTGTCAAAAGTACTGATTATATTATCTAATGTGATGCTGAAATGTTTGTAAGAAAATAAGCTCAGTTAACTTCAACTCCAAATAATTTAAGCCTCAAACTCATCAGATAAGCACCTCTGACACTGAATAACAATGTTCAATCTAGTGGATGGAGTTACGTATAGTTTAAATCAGCTTCATGCTGATTTTCACCTAATGTTTCATTATCTACGAAGTTGGGGGGGGGGAAAACTATTGGGGGGAAAAGTTAGTGAGTGTGATAAGGATCTAGCTAAGTTATCATATATCATTTATCCTGGAGCGATTTTAGACACTTTCCAACTGGCCAGATATCTAACTAGTTTAACAAAAGTCTGTTTTGGTGCAACAATGGAGAGAACTGAAAACTGAAGATGGATTTTCTCCTTGATCTCATACAAGTGGATATAAAACTGTCAGACAAGATTAACAACCTTTAGCTGCTATTTACTAGGACATTAAATGGTAATGACTCTTTATATCCTTTACAGAACCTCCAAAAGTTAAGGATCTAGGAAAATTAATGATAGATAAAAATCAATATGCTACAATGGCTATAAACTAAATTCAAATTATAACTAATTCTAGGTCAACTAATGAAACACGCTTCTGTAGAAGGTGACTAAAGATTATGCTCTTTTTAATAAATAAGTGCTGATTTTAATATTTAATAAAAATATGAAACATATAAAAGCCATGTAAGATCAACAGACTATCACAGAAAAGCTTAACAAACTATAAAATATATAATTAGCTTTACTTGATTGATTTCCATTTCAAATATAAACTCTCTCTACACACACCCATACATCCTACATCATTTAATTCTTTGTTATATCTTTACTTACTGACTCAATAGTAGTAATTGAGAGGGATCTTGGACTCCTAGTGGACAATCACTCAAATATGAGCCAGCAGTGTGTTGCAGCTGCCAAAAAAGCCAATGCTGTCCTAAGCTGCATTAATAGAGGGATAGAATCAAGATCATGTGAAGTGTTAGTACCACTTTGTAATCACCTGGTAAGACCACACTTGGAATACTGCATCCAGTTTTGGTCGCCATGATGTAAAAAAGATGTTGAGACTTTAGAAAGAGTGCAGCAGAGAAGAGCAACAAAGATGATTAGGGGACTGGAGGCTAAAACATATAAAGAACAGTTGCTGGAATTGGATATGTCTAGTTTAATTGGGGGGAAAAGGACTAGGAGTGACACAATAACAGTGTTCCAATATCTCAGGGGTTGCCATAAAGAAGAGGGAGTTAAGCAGAGGTGGGTTCCTCCCAGTTCAGACCGGATCGCCCGAACCGGTAGCGACCCACTGGTGATGTCACAGTGATGTCACAGATCCTGTTCGGTGGATGCTGGTCCATGGGCGCCGCCATCTTTTTTTTTAAAAAAAAATTGAATTTTTTTTTTGAATTTTTTCCGGGTTTTTTCTTCTGCGCATGCGCAGAAGCTGAGTTTCCAGCACTGCGCATGCGTCACCGTCTTGTTTTTGGCTTTTTTTGGGGGGGATTTTTTGGATTTTTCAGCACTGCGCATGCCCTGCGTGAATATACAGCCACCGCGCCGCCTCTCGCCTGCCCCGCTCCCTTGCACCTGGGGGCAGCAGGGACAAGCCGAGGTCTCAGCTGCAGGGGAGCAGCTCCAGACAAACCCATGTCTCCCGACGCAGACACCATTGGAGCCGTGACAGGCAAGAGGCGGTCGCAGCGGCTGTATGCTCAGGCAGGGCGAAGGGGGGAAATGGCTCGTCTGGAGCAGCTCCCTCACACCCGAGGGCAGCAGGGACAAGCTGAGGTCTCAGCTGCAGGGGAGCAGCTCCAGACGAGCCCGTGCCTCCCGCCGCCGCTGCCATTGGAGCCGCGACAGGCGAGAAGCAGGCACGGCGGCTGTATGTTCAGGCAGGGCAAAGGGGAGGAATGGCCCAGGCCCCGTTCAATCGCGCCAGCAAAGAAGCGCGGAAGTTCCAGCCCATCCACCCCACAAGCGAAGCGTGCGGTGTGAAGGAGATCGCTTGGCAGCAGCAGGTTGCGCAGAGGAGGGGAGCCGGGGGACCCCCTGCCCTCCCCTCACCTGCCCTCCACACATGAACCGCTGCTTGCCCTGAACTCCTCGCCGCTCCCGCACTAACACCCCAGTCCCGCTCAACCGCGCTTCTTTGCTGGTCCCAGTGCTGAAGCCAGGAAGGTGAGAGGGGCGGCGGTGGTGGCAGCGGCACTCCAGGATGGCACATGACAGGGGACGCACCGCTGCCGGGCCACCCGCCCTCCCAGTCCCAGAGCACTTTCTTCCTTCTCCTGCCGCCGAGAAGAAAGAGAGAGAGAGAGAGAGAGAGAGAGAGAGAGAGAGAGAGAATGGAATGGAATGGAATTCAGCAAGGTTTCTCTTCCTCATCCCCATTTGCTCTTCTAGGAGAGAG
>QLTV01000033.1:214499-225284 GCA_003457575.1 Thermophis baileyi | reverse complement strand
CACCTCCTCCCACTTATGACTGCAGGACTGTAACTTGTTGCTTGTATCCTTACAATTTATATTGATACTGATTGTTTCCTGATTGCTTATTTGTACCCTATGACTATTCCTAAGTGTTGTATCTTATGATTCTTGATGAATGTTTTTTTTTCTTTTATGTACACTGAGAGCATATGCACCAAAGACAAATTCCTTGTATGTCCAATCACACTTGGCCAATAAAGAATTCTATTCTATTCTATTCTATTCTATTCTATTCTATTCTATTCTATTCTATTCTATTCTATTCTATTCTATTCTATTCTACTCTACTCTACTCTATATGACATTACCACTTATCTCTAGAAGTTACAATAAAGAGTACAAAACACTTTTATTAATCTTATTCAACATAATAGAATATTTGCTGCTAAAAATGCCAACAGTATATAAAAGATCAACTTAAAACTGATAATTTCTTAAAACATTTAAATCGACCTCCTTAATTGGGAATTTACGAAACCCTAAGGTTACATGAGAAATCATGACTGAAAAGAAAATAAAAAGTTATTTTTTTAACTTTGTGTGGCACACAGTTCTAGCACTGACAGAAGTAATTTTATCATGCTGAAACTTATCTACCAGGTTTCCCGAGTCCCGAAAAACATTTCATAATCACGAATCACAAATAAAAGGGGGTACAAAAGTAATGAATGGAAACTTATCAAAGAGAGATCCAACCTAGAACTAAGGAGAAATTTCCTGACAGTGAGAACAATTAATCATTGGAATGGCTTGCCTTCAGAAATTGTGGATGCTCCAATAGTAGAGGTCTTTAAGAAGAGACTGGACTGCTATTGTCCGGAATGTTATAGGGTCTCCTGCATAGCCAGGGGGTTGGACTAGAAGACCTTCAAGGTCTTCCAATTGCATTATTCTGTATTGTGTATTTCAAGGATCTTCCAGAGTAAAAAAAAATGATGAGAAAGGCTGCTTTATATCATTGCCATCTATTTTGCTTAAGGCACCAAAGTAGTTGCTATTTCTTACAAGTATATTTTTATTTTTACTTTGTCAACCATGTGCTGGGTACAGTACCCTACATAGCAGCAGTCAGATTTTTTTTTTCTTAAAAAATAGCTTTTGGAGATCTTTATTATCTAGCATATTTTTTCCTGGATTATTTTCTAAGAGGGTTTTTAAAGTGAATTTCTATATTTATCTATTTATGATGTTTGGATGCCAGCTATTAATATAGTAACTACATTCTATATTCTACACTGTTCTCTTACTTGTCTTCTTCTTAAGCAAGAATCCTAAACAAAACAAAATTACTCAATTTATGATTCATGAATAACAACCAAAGGTCTATGACCAGTGAAACCGGACTCCCAGCCGAGTCCCCAGCTGCCCATGTGGCCCCTGAGACCCAAAGTCCGAAAATCAGCAAGATACCGGCGATCCCGAGCAACCCCTTGAACAAATTACTACCGGAGGCAAGTACCTAGGTAGCAAACAGCACAAGAAAAACCCGGCCAGCAATCCCCACCGGGGGCATAAACTCAGGAAAGCCGGAGCTAGCTAGTGAGGTCCCCCAGACCCGGGAGAACGGCGCAGGAAAGAGCCAGCCAGCAATCCCGACTGGAGGCATAAACCCAGGAAAGCCAGAGCCAGCTAGCGAAGTCCTCCAGACCTGGGTGAATGGCGCAGGAAAAAGCCAGCAACCCCCACTGGAGCCAGCAATCCCCACCGGAGGCAATCCCCACTGGAGGCAATCCCCACCGGAGCGAAAAGCACAGGAAGACCCGAGTGAAAGGCACAGTAAAGAGCCACCCAGCAATCCCCACCGGAGGCATATACCTAGGGAAGCCGAGCCAGCTGGAGAGACCTGAACTGAGAGGTCTATTTGCGAAGCTAACAGACGGATTACTGATTCCCCACAGGAAGCATTCAATAAGGGAAGCCGGAGTGAGCCAGAGAATCCCCACAACTAAAAAAATAAAAAAGAAAAAGAAAAGAAAAATAAATTAAAAATAATAATAAAAAGCGGCTAGACTATCCAACAGCCACTGTAAACCAGTGAAGCCAGGGAGAGTAGGGAGCAAGCCAGGCTAGCCACAACGAAGGGAGGTCAATCTCCCAAAGACCAATAAGGCGTGCTAGTGGGAGGTGAAGCTCCCACAGGCTGCACACGCACACGAGCACGCGGGACGATCCTCAAACCCTCACAACTTCAACCTTAAACTGTCTACCATGGACCTCACCCCATTCCTAAGAGGTCCGTAAAAGGGGCGTGCATAAGCTCACCAGCGTGCCTACCGTCCCTGTCCTACTGTCTCCATTTATTTGTATTCATTTCCTTTGTTCATGTCCATGTCCATATTTATACCAGCTATCTTGTACATGTTTGACAAACTAATAAATAAATAAATAAATGTAGAAATTGAAATATCAGGATGGTCCTGATATACCAGGCAAAGCTGGACATAGGCCTTTCCGGTCATAGACTCTGCCTGCTCTTCTAGCTCCTCCCCAAAGATAAGTAAAACAAAAGCTACAACCTAACGAAAAATAAAATTTTATATAACAAATTCCAACCTCCTCACCCCTGACCTTAGTTTATTATTTGGTGAAATGTCTTTTTTTTTTTTTTTTGCATGCCTAGAGAAGCCTCTTTCCCGATTTTGTTGCCCTGATAGGTCTGAAGGTGCAAGTGGGTCGAGAGTTCCTGCAAGGCTTACTGACCAACCGTACAATGAAGTCCTTGTGTTTGCATGTGTGGTGATAGTCAGATAAGAGAGGACTTCATCTCCAAAGATGCTGGCGGTGTGCTGAGATCGACTAAGGTGAATCTGTGTGTGACTCCTGGGAAGGAAGGAAGGAAGGAAGGAAGGAAGGAAGGAAGGAAGGAAGGAAGGAAGGAAGGAAGGAAGGAAGGAAGGAAGGAAGGAAGGAAGGAAGGAAGGAAGGAGGAAATTAAATTTCAATAATACAGAAAAAAATTAATTAAAACTTTTTGGTTTAAACACTTAAGAAAATAGCATCCTAATTGTTGATTTAGGAAGGAACATCATTATCACTATTCCTTCTATAATATTTCTCACTCAATCTAGACTTGGTAATGAATAGTTCTCATACCATTTTCACTGAAAGTTTCATCACTATTCTATCTTAGAGCAGGAATAAAAATTATAGATACTTAAAGAATTTAGCTATTAAGCAATATTGCTAAAAACTCACTGCACTAATATGTACATTTGGCAGGGCTCATGTCCTTGAAATATGATATGCTAGAAACTTTTTCCCAGCCTTTTTTTTAAATAACCCTTTCCTCTAATATAAATATCTGTCTGTATAATTATTTTTATTATAGAATTGAACTGTTATATTTGGGTAGGTGAAAAAAACCTATGCTGAATTTGCATCTTAGTTCTGCTAGATTGGATAGCAGCTTTCTATCCAATCTTAAATATCAGGAGCAAAAAGAGAGAGAGAGAGAGAGAGAGAGAGAGAGAGAGAGAGGGAGGGGGGGAGGGGGGGGGGGAGAGGGAGAGGGAGAGGGAGAGGGGGGAGAGAGAATAGTTAAGGAACTATTGTCCTATTTTTGCCTTTTTTTTCTGAAACAACTGAAAAGAGGCTACAGAGAAATTCCCTTTCTAACTACCCTCTATCCAACATTTTACTTCCTTTCAAGTCCACAGGAAAATAGCTTTACTTTCAAGCACATAGAAAAATGTTTTTTTCATTATATACAAAAATATTTTTCAGATTAGATAGTTAGAGCCAGTTTGGTCTAATAGTTAAGGCACTAAGCTAGAAACCAGGAGATCCTGATTTCTAGTCCCATTTTAGGAATGCAAGCAGGCTAGGTCACTTTGGCCGAGTTATTCTTTCTCAGCCTAACTCACCTTACAGGATTATTGGTGTGGAGAAACAGGAAAATGAAGGAATTAGGTATGTTCATCATCTTCATTTATTTATAAAAATAATAAAGGCAGTGTCAGGTCCCATAGATCTCTATTGGAACCTTGCCATTCTGGTGGGAGGGGAGGAAGATTCCAGTTACGCTTGCGTGGGATTTTTCTTTGTTCCTTTTCTCTGCTTTGATGCACCTTTGGGATGTTTGGAGGGGGAAAGAATGTGTCTTGGGCCATCTGTTTTGTCTCATCACCGGAGGAGCTCGTGTCGCCTGGGAACTGCCTGTTATCACCTTCTAAGCCCGAAGTTCTCACAACACCTTCGCACCTTTGGATTGGCTCAAAGATGAACTGGACATTGAGAGAGGCCTCAAAAGGAGCGATTTAACCTAACACTCAAGCGTGCGAAATTCAGATTCTGCCTACACTCTCTCTGCTATCACTGTCTTCCAATAAAAGTTCCTTTTGAAATGCCATTTGTTTCAAGAGTTCTGCTTTCTTGAGAAGGCTGGTGAGGCAGGACCTTACATTAGGCAGAATCTGAATAGTGGTCAACCTGGAGAGGCTCCAGCCTTACCATGGAGACCGTGCAAAGAATGTCCAACCAGGGCAGTGATCACGAGGAAGCCAAATGTAGGGAGGAAGCCCCCATCAAAGTTCAACCCAACGAAAGCCCCAGCATGTGGACAAAGGATGGAATCATCCTGGGCAATTCCACAAAGCCAAGGTGGTCCATCGGTGTAGGGAGGAAGGAGGACTGGGACCAGATAACCCAAGGAGTCACCTTTACCCAGGGCAGCCGACAGCAGAGGTGGAAATGCGAGCTGGAAACCCTTTATGACTACTACAAAATGGAGGAAGCATCGGGCCAATCTGACCAACTCATGAAGCAAGCAATGATGGAGGCCCTCCAAGGCATGAGAGTTCGAGATGCCGGGGCCTGCGCCGCTGGAGACAAGAGGGGAGAGAGGAGGCTACCAGTGAGCGAGACAATCCCCCAGCCCCTGGGACTTCCGCAGGTGCCGCAGAGAATGCTGATGAGCCCATCGCCACCCCAGCGAACCCACTTCGGAGAGACCCAGGCAGAGTGCAAGTTCCTCATGCTGGTAGGAAGGGACATCCACAGCTGGAACATAAGGCACCCCCCCAGGCATCAAATTTGATGGAGACCCCCAGCAACTGGGGTTCTCCCTGGCGCATGTGCAAGAGTATGGGCGGGATCTCCCAACCAAGGAGGCAAGGGTCAGGGTCATCACCCTGGCTCTGGAGAGGGCTGCTGCATGCTGGATGGTGACCCTCCACAACGCGGATGCCCCAGAGCTCCAAAATTTTAACTGCTTCATGACAGCCCTGAGGCACAGATTCAAGAACCCCCTAGCTGATCAAAAAGCCAGGGACCACATCAAAACTGTAAAGCAAGTTGCTGGCTGGTAGCCAAATACACAAAGGAGTTTCGAGACCTGGCCTGCCGTGTGGACTGGCCAGAAGAAATACTGGTGAGCTGTTTCAAAGAAGGGCTGAATGACGACCTGTACCATGCTTGCATTGCCAGAGGAGCTCCAAATGGTACATTTTGGCATAAAAAGCCGAAATTGACCAAGCCCAAAACCAGTACCGCTCGAGCAGAACCTGGAAGAGGTCACCACCTGAGAGGAAGAAAGAGGTCACCATGCCCCAGTCTGCTCTACCACGCTTAACAGCCTGCTTCAAGTGTAGGAAGGAAGGTCACTGCATGGTGGAATGTCGTGCATGCACCCACCTCTCGCTTGCTCTCTCTCTCTCTCCCAGCCAAAAGAGTGCCCGCCGCAAAAAGAGCAGCTCCTGGCCGGGAGAGAGAGAGAGCGACTTAACAGCCTGCTTCAAGTGTAGGAAGGAAGGTCACTGCATGGTGGAATGTCATGCAAAGTCCCCGACCAGAAAGGGAGACCGGCAATCGGGAGCAAAGCCAGCAAAACCCTCCCAGCACTCCAGGGAAACCGCCCTGAAGAGCGGCGAGGTCGTGGAGTTCCGATCCTCCCCCAAGCATGGACCTGGAACTCCAACCCCACAAGAAGAAGAACCAAGTCTGTCAGGTAGTGACTACGACGACAATGACCCCTTGGTAAGTGGGACAATCAAGCCCATCACTGTGCTCGTAGAACTGCTAATCCCAAACACAGGGCAGAAGGTGGCGCTGACAGCCCTACTAGGCTAGGGGTGCATCTGGTGCCTAATAAGTCCAACCCTAGTGGCAAAACTGGGGACCCGCCTAAGACAGTTAAAAAGCCCCATAGTGTTTTGCCAGCTCGATGGGTCCACCATGGGAGGAGCCCATGGAACTTGCCATAGAGAGACTATTGTTTTTATTGTGGCTCCAGCCATGGAATTCCCCCTGGTCCTAGGACTAGCATGGCTAAAAATAGTGAACCCACAGGTGCACTGGACAAAGGGGACCCTTACCAAAGCTGAAACTCTACTCCATGATGCCCTGGGAGCTAGATGAGCTGCGCAATTTCATAGACAAAAACATGGAGTGTGGCTTCATCCATCCTGCCACACCAAAGTAGCTGCCCTGGTACTTTTCCGGGAAAAGAAAGATGGCTCTCTTCATTTATGCATCGATTATAGGGGTCTAAATGCAGTGTGCATGAAAATGTGTATCCCCTGCCCCTCATGAAGGACATGCTGGCCCACCTTTCAAAGGGCAAGATTTTTTCTAAGTTGGACTTGCGGGAAGCCTATTATTGAGTCAGGATTCTGGAGGGGGATGAGTGGAAGACTGCTTTTAACTGCCCACTTTGGTATTTCCAGTTTAAGGTGCTCCTGTTTGGGCTCCAAGGGGCCCCTGCAGTAGTCATGCAGCTGATAAATGAAGTGCTGCATGAACACTTATATAACAGTGTTTTTGTGTACCTTGATGACATTCTGATATACACTGAAACCAACACTGAGCACATAAAGCTGGTCTGGGCAGTCCTGAAAAAACTCCGAGCCACCAAACTATATGATAAACTCTCAAAATGTGAGTTCCACAAAGACAAAATAGACTACCTGGGATATTGGATCTCGCACCAGGGGTGGAAATGGACCCAGAAAAAGTGCAAGTGGTGTTAGAATGGGAAACTCCGCACCCCCAAAGACAATTACAAAGCTTCCTAGGGTTCGCAAATTTGTATAGGCAATTCATCCCATCATTCGCCCAAATCGCCCTCCCTATTACTAACCAAGGGGGTAGATAAGCCTAAACCCAGCCAGCCACTAAAGTGGAACATGGAATGTCAAGCGGCATTCGAGAAGCTAAAAAAGCTCTTTTCAGCTGAGCCGGTGTTGAAGCACCCAGACCTGGAAAAACCCTTTATGATTCAAGCCGACATCAGTGATGTGGCAGTGGGGGCTGTATTGCTTCAGGAAAACAAGGGGGGTCAACTACAGCCCTGTGCATACACGTCGAAAAAACTAACCAAAACCAAGCAGCATTGGGCAATATGGGAGAAGGAAGGCTTAAAAAATTCTAAAAATATAAATCTAAAAGTATGGTGTGAGGGGTGGGGGTGGTTTTATTATATTATATTATATTAATTTATTTGATCCTTTTTTATTAGTTTTATTGTTTTAGATGATGTTTTATATTCTGTAAGTCGCCTTGAGTCACCATTTGCAAATAGGCGGCAATATAAATTCAATAAATAAATAAATAAATAAATTAGTCCCATTTCACTTAGGAGTGCCAATCTGCAGTGAATTCCAGAACATATTTGCATCTGATAAACTATTGTACAGCTTCCAGTTTAAATGGCTCTGCTGGAAGTTTGCTGACCTCTAGCGGTACTCCACAAAAATAACATAGAAAATCAAGTTTATTCCCAACTAAATATTTCTTTTTAGAAATAAGCTGAAATAAAGTGTGTTAGGCCATTTGGCACATTATGAATACCACTACAGTGCCTTTCACCTAGTAAAGACACATTATTATGAACCAACTAATTCAACTTAAACTTCCTGCATAATTGCCCTTTTTATTTTTTTATTTTTTAAAAAAAAGTTTTTTATTTTTTATTTTTATACATCTCATGTCGTGAATGGTTTGTTTTCTGGGTTTCATACATATCAATACAAATAATCATAACAATATTATTCTTAATAGTTACAATTCATTTTCATTTCTGATTTTAACACATAATATCTGCTATCATCTTCCAATTCTAATCCTTCTCATAATTCTACCACACTTCCTATCATTTTAATATCTATTTTACTCTTTTCCCCCTCATATTCCTGTCTCTATTTTAGCCCTCTTTCCCCCCCTCTCCTATCAGTCTAATAATCAAAGACATGATCTTTCCTTTTTTCATTATTCAATTTTCCGTATATGAATCATGATCTATTCTCTAGCTTTTCATTATTGCTCACAATTTTTATGTATATAATATTTTCTCCAATTCATTTCTTGTAATCTTACTATTAATACGAGCTAATTTTCCCACTTATACAACATTCCTAACAAATATTCAAAAATAATTTTTGTCTCTTACACCACTTACAAACAGTTGTTCAATTTATATAATTCTAATATTCTAATATTCATACACATTATTAAAAAGCTTTCATAAAATTCTCATTTACAAACTAATTTTCCAACCTATATAAATCTAATAATAGTATACATTACATTACTACATTACTGATATACTGTATATTGAAAATAATTTTTTCTCTTACACCACATACAAAACAGTTATCCAACTTATATAATCCTAATATTCATGCACATTTAAATGCTTTCACAAAATATTTCGCCTTTTCTTTCCCCTTTATCCCACATCTTTCACCCAAATCCAAATTTTTAATCTTATTTTGGGGGGGGGGTTTTGTCTCCCATATACTTCTTTTAAATGTTTTGTTTCATCTACTTTTAGTTCTTAGAACTATGCCCTCTAGCTTTTTCTCCCTTCACCTTTTCCCCCCACTTTCTAATTATATAACTACCTGTTCTGGCCTCTTTTTCTCCTCTCGAACTAACTTCCGGTTTCTCCCATTTCATTTTCATATCTTTTAAAGTATTTTCCTCCTGTTCTAGTTTCTTATTCACCATCAATTTTACTAATATCTTCTTCTTGTAGTCTTCTTCATGCAGATTTCCAAGTTCTGCTGTCTCCACTGCTCTTTATGGTACATCTGATCCTTCCTCATTGTCCTGGTCTTTACTTGTCATTCCTTGTATTAGTTTTTCCAATTTTTGATCTATACAATCCATACAACCAAATATTCCCTTCATCTCCTTGCGTTGTTCTTTTATAGAATCCTTAATGTCTTGGTACATCAATTCCATTGTATTATCTCCACTTGTTTCCATTTTATATTCAATCCAATTCAGGAAAAGAGATCAGGGGGTTCTCCACTCCTCTTCCAATCACTTTTATTTACTTAACAATGTTCAGGGGTCATTTGGTTAAAAATCTTGTTATTGTATTATTCTCCAATATTTTTAAAGTAAATGTTTGTAATCCAGCAAATGCAAAAAGTCCCAAAGTTACACAATTCTCCTTTTAACAGCAGGTGGCGCTCTAGCTTCAGCTTGGTACTGCCTCTCTGCGTGATACTAAAAGTCCGATTTTAATTATTTCAAATTTATAAATCTAATAGAAGGACAAAGTTACCAATAATAAAAAACAAGTTCCAGTTCAAATTCCAGTATCTTTTTTAAATACCTTTTCAATACCACGTCTTCCTTTTGAGAGTTCAATTTTCTTTTCTTTATTTTTTTTCCCCAAAAACTTCTCCACTTAAATATTCTGATTTTCTTAATGTGCTTTTTTGCTGCTAGCAAATAGCTCCAATATGCTTCCCCCTTGAATTTCTTGGGGTAATTTTCAGTAAAAAAATGTTCTTTTACCCAGTTCACAAGCCACTCACTTTTTCCTCTCCTGCTCAATCTTAGGTATTCAGGCTGTCTTTCGGTTTCATGGCAGCCATATTTGTTGCTGCTGCTCCCTGTCATCGGCGGAGGGGGCTTTCCTAGTCAGGGAAGGGAGATGCGGCTCCCCTCTACCTGTTAGGTGGTCCCCCTTTCCTTCACCACCCCTCCAGGGTGGCTATGGTCCCGATTTGGACCCTCCGATAAGGAGAGGTCGGAGCTGACCACGGAACTCGCGGATCAGGCTTCCGAAGGCGCCGGAAGTACAACCAGAAGTCCATAATTGCCCTTTTTAGAAGTTACTTTCATCTTCCTTGCTACATCATATTCAGTTCACTTCCTTTACTACAATCTGATATAAAGTTCACTGCTTTAAGTAATTTAATAATGTTCCTTAAATTTTTTTTAAAAGGCTACCGATATGTCCACTCAGGATCAAAAAAGAATGTTCACACTAATTTAGAATCAGAATCAGAATAGAGCTGGAGGGGACTTGGAGGTCTTCTAGTCCAGCCCCCTGCTCAAGCAGGAGATCCTACACCATTTCAGACAAGTGACTGTCCAGTCTCTTCTTAAAAACCTCCAGTGATGAAGCACCCACCACATCTGAAGGCAAGCTGTTCCACTGGTTAATTGTCCTCACTGTTAGGAAGTTTCTCCTCAGTTCCAGGTTGCTTCTCTCCTTGATTAGCATTCATCCATTGTTTCTTGTCCTAACCCCATCATGGTGAACCTATGGCATGTGTGCCACAGGTGGCACGCGGAGCCATATCTGCCGGCATGCAAGCCGTTGCCCTAGTTCAGCTCCAGCACGCATGTGCACGCCGGCCAGCTGATTTTTGGCTCACATGGAGGCTCTGGGAGGGCGTTTTCGGCCTCCAGGGGGTGGGGGAGGCCGTTTTCACCCTCCCCAGGCTCCAGGGAAGCCTCTGGAGCCTGGGGAGGGCGAAAAACGGGCCTACCGGGCCCACTGGAAGTCGGGAAACAGGGAAAAAG
>QLTV01000033.1:185390-206819 GCA_003457575.1 Thermophis baileyi | reverse complement strand
AACCATTTGTCTGAAGTGGTGTAGGGTTTCCTGCCTAAGCAGGGGGTTGGACTAGAAGACCTCCAAGGTCCTTTCCAACTCTGTTATTCTATTCTATTTTAAATATTGGAACAGTGCTATTTTATTGTGCTATTTTATTGTGAGTTGGACTAAGGAGAAATTTCCTAAGGGTGAGACCAAACAAATTGGCCATGCCCACCCAGTCACATGACCAAGCCACGCCCACAGAACCAGTAGGGAAAATTTTTGGATTTCACCACTGTCTTAAACTCTCTTTTCTGAAAATTCACATCTTCAAGTGAATGCATCAGATGCCCTAGCTGTATATTTTAAGCACCTTTATTCTAAATATATGAGGGAGGAGCGGGTTTAATATTCATGTTTCCTTTATTGGGAAACAAGGACAGATCTATAAATAGGAATTTCAAGAAAATGAAATATAAAAATAAAAAAATAAGAAAATAAAATGCAGGTGCTACATATTGAGAAATGTGTGACAAATAAACAGCTTGTATAGCATTGACAAATACGGGTTTACTAGATAAAAATCATTTTACTAAGAAGACCTGAACCACAGATTATCGTGTAATGAGTCAGAACACTATCTTACACCTTTGAAGTTGTTCCAAGCATAAGTGATTCACACTTTCTACTCCCACATATCTTGTACCCTACATACCTTTCACATCTTTATAGAAATGAAATACATATATTTCCTAAATGTCAATTATACTTATATTTTAAATTTGCCTAAAACATTTGGGCTATTTTAGTTTACAAAAAGGTTTAACATTGTCCTGAAACAAGTATTTTTTTACTAAATTATCTCTAATAGATATATACACTTATGACATTAAAGCAACTAATACATAATCTTTTGTATCATGATATACCATTGCATTTTCTCTATTCTATTCAAAGCAATGCTCTCAAAACAACATAGACATATTCCTGAAAATTGAATATAACATTTCCTTTATCTAATCAGAGACTTTATAAATGAGTTAATCTTTAAGGTGCTACTATATTTAAATTTTCAGATTTAGATAAAATTGATTGTAAATAATACTCAGTTGGCTCAGTATTCTTAAGAGAAATAAAATACTACTCCAGACAAAAATACTTTTGATAGAAATGTTTTCTCATGTCCTATAAATGCTTTGAAGGACAAACAGCGATAAAGTATAATCAGGCTTGACAGAAAGTTTGACTCAAAATGATCTTTGCTCTTCAAACCAAGAGATTCTGGGGAATCACTACATTCAGTTTCACTAGCTAATTTTTATCACTTTTTCCCCTCCTTTAAAAATACTCATACAAATATCCAAAATAAACCTCAAAGTGTCTCTCCTATACTTCATACACCTGTATATTACTGAAAATCCCTTCAAGGTAAATACTTTTATGGTTTATGAAACAGGGACATTTGAAACCTATGTACTTATTAACTCACACTCTTTGTTGTATTAGTTATATCATGCTTTACCTCCAGATAAATATAAGATAAAAGTTGGATTTACCAATAGTTTTTTGAATAATACGTTATTTACAGTAGATCGACAGGAATTATCCCTCCTATTTTTTTATAAGCTAATAACACAAATCAAATCTACAGTAACTATGGGTTGATTTTTGTATGAAAAAGATATGAGCTGACTTCAGTTTTATAACTAGAAATGTACTCTGAGATACTTATTTCTTTTTGCAAAATCTTTTGCACTTGGTTATTAATGTTAACAACAATCTTAATATTGGCTCACAGGGTTTTAGTTAAAAGCAAAGCAGATGTGACATACTGTATGTGACTTAATGGTAAAAACCACACAATGAAAATGAAAACACCTTCCTCCCCTGTAACTTGGACTCTTAAAGGTATGAGAAATTTAAAATCAAACAAATTATTTCTTCCAAAAGATGAGTGTCAAGCTTCTCACAGCAAACATAAAAACTGGAAGCAGGTGCAGGCAGACATTCGAAGACAGAAAACTAACAAAGTCTTTCTGAAAGAATTCCAGTAACTGCTATACAAATCCTATGAATAGTTAACTCAATGTTTACATTCTTGTACTTTTTTTAAACGAAAGAAATGGATTCCACCTGTGTCTTGTTACAGTAAATTGACCAATCTGGTTTCAGATTGTTTGTTTCCAATCTTACCAGGCCTAGCTCTCAAAATAAGAATGAAAGTATTAACCTATCCTTCCCTCCATAATCATCAGGGGTGACTTAGCATGACTTATCCAACTGGGTCTATTTAGAACTATTATTCAAATCTTCCTCTCTCCCATTCTAATTTTATTTAATAATAAAATGTTTGTGAAACTTTTTATTTCTAATTTTTTTTCCATCTGTTTAATTTTTTTTATTATATATGAATATATATAGAGAGAGTTAGTCTGGTATAGCAATTAAAGAATTAGGCTAGAAACAGCAGACAGTGGATTCTAGTCCTGCCCTAGACAAAAAGCCTGCTGGATTACCTTTGGGCCAGTCACTCTCTCTCAACCCTAGGAAGAAATCAATGGCAAACCACTACTGAAATACTTTGCCAAGAGCCAAAACTGACCTGAAGGCACAAAATAAAAATTAAAATGAATATATACATATATACATATACATGCACACAAATGCATACATTATTTAAATTAAATAGTATAGATTACTGTTTTTTTAGCATTTGTGTACTGCCAGAAAGTTTTAGGTGCAATGAGTTACATCTGAGCTTTTCCTTAATTACCACTTTTCCATTTGCCTATGCAAATGCAACATTACTAAGCCTACAGTCATTCTTCATGGTCTACGAGCAAAGTATCTGAAATGTTTTTAATCTGCTAACTGGCTTGCCTACCTCTAGAACACAGGTATCAAACTCACAACACCATGTTGCCATCACGTGATGTTTCACGACATTTTTTTCCTTTTGCGGAGCTGCGATGGGCATGGCCTGCATGTGACGCATCCGGCCCATGGGCCACCAGTTTGACACCCCTGCTCTAGAAGGTAAGAGGTAGTTTATACTATCTCTTTCACTGCAGTGTAAACAGGTAGATAACTTCATGCTAGCCTCAATACATTTATTTAGTGAAATGCCTTTTGTCACAGTGTTGATAATTGAAAATTTTTACAAAATTATAGTAAAACAAAATAAATCCAAAAGTCTTAACATAATATAAAAACTAAAACCATTATAACACTTATAAAAAATATTTCTCCACTTTAATAAACTCTCCATTTAAAAGTGGATCAAAAGCTTAAAAAAAATCAGCCAAAGCTGTACTTTGTGTGACCTCTGCACTCAACTGACTCAATGTTCAGTGAGAAGGTTTCAAATTGAAAGTTCTTGCAGAAAAATGTGCAGGATTTTATAGATTTCATCTTAGGGGAAGATCTTAACCTTTTCTTTCTGGTGAAGGAATGAACTATTAACCAGTAACATTTCTTTATAATGTTGCCCTGAATACAGCACATTTTCTATCACAAGTGACTCAACTAATGGAAAGAGGAAATATGCATCACTAACCAGTTCTGCAACAGAAGCAGTAAACCACAACCTCAGAGCTTATACTGGCAGGAATGTGTAGAACTCATCCGAAAAAGCAGCAATCAATCATCCAGCATATATAATTATGTGCACTTAACCAGCAAAACCCACAATGATAAGTAATGTCATGCATTTTTCTGTATTCATAGAAATATTCAGATAGACCAGAAAAAAACCCAGAAATAGAGAAAAATGAGCAGTGATTGGCTACAGAGACAGTTCAAATGTAAATCATATAAACTTGAAATAAGCAGAAACTACTCTGCCCCTAGAAGTCTATAATATGATGGTCTTATGTTTACCCTGAACAAATTCTAGTTCCAGAGCATTTCTTTCCAGAAGAGTATTTCAATAATTGCAACTGGTACATATGCTTAACTTTAATTCTGTTTTGTTTACAAATCTTTGTAAATTTAAACAAAACAAATTTTAATAATCCATTTTATAAGGTTTTTTTCATTCCTCTTTTCATAAATAGATATTCTACTGCCAAAGAATCAACAACCTTTACACAAGAATTGCCTCAGAAAACAGAGATTTGACCACATAAACATGAGGTTTGTACTGTATACAAAAATAGTTCTTGGGAAGAAACACTTGATATTTGACTTAATGGGTCAGTAATTTTTAGACATACCATATGCCAAAAACACAGAACCTGGAGAACTACCAAGACCTTGTTCAAATAAATGTTTGAGATCACAATGAGCTCTAGAATACCACTTAATATTTCTTTTACTCCATAATGGCCCCAGATTTTCAAGGTTCTGGAGTGATGGCAATATCAATTATAACCCTAATTATGACAGTTCTAGGTCACCCAAAATGACCCAGAGAGCCACATGCAGCCTGTAAACAAGAAGTCTCTTGGTATAAACAATAATATGAAAAACAGTTAGCTAGGCTGACCTAGACAGACTATTGTAATTGACCAGATTTGATTTGGAATTTACTGTTAACTTCTGTTTATAATTAGATAATCTTCCACTGGGAAAATATTATGGAGGATGGGTTATAAACAATGTGCAATATAGCTGAATGAGAGATTAAATAATGGGGCAGTCACCTGCATAACCCAGTGAAGGAATGAGTAGTATATGCCTTTGAACAGGCATTCTGATCATACTAAGGTACCCATTTCTTAAAACCAAAGATGTATGAAATAATTAGAATGTTGATAGATATCCTGCTGTGAAAATCTCCAGAAAAATAAAGGATAGCTTTAGTCTAACCTTACACATTCCATAAGTAACAGCTCAGAAAAAATGAGTGAAAAAAGGAAACAGTCAAGAATGTGTACTGAATGTGAACATTGTCTATGTTACATCATATCATCATTAAAACAAAACCGATTAAAATGCTAATATGACAAAACAAGAATACTTACGATAAAGCCAAGTTTTTTGTAATCACGCGTATACATGGATTTACGCTTCTCAATATTACCACTATTGCTATTGGGTTCAGATTCTACATCAAAAGCAATTTTTCGGAGGTCAAATATGATGTCCCTCTGGGCCTGATGAGTTTTTAAAGAGATTTTTAAATTAAAATCTTCAAAATAATAATCTTTCAAAGCATGTAGTTTTGGATAAAAGTAACATCATCAGCTTTCCTTAATGTAATTAAATATTATTCAATAAGAGATAAGATTTGGGTTATCTTGCAATTATATAATATTATACATGTCATGAAAACGAAATATTTCTGCTTAAAGATGAAATAGTTTTAAAAACAATCAATCCAATCCTGATGATTCCTTCAAACTATAATAATCTTACCAGTGACCATTTTGAATGATAGAAATTCAAAATATGTTCTTCAGAATACCAGAATAGGGAAGCTATATTATAATGCTCATCAATTCTATACACGCTATAGAAACACTACAGTATATACTTCAGTCAGGGGAACCTTTTTAATTTGATGTCGTTTTCCAGGTGGTGACAGGAGCTTTTCATATTTTTTATTTGGAAAGCAAACCTGGAAAATTGCCTGATTTTTAAAATAATTAAAAGATTTTTGAAAAGTAAAATGGGTGTCTTAAGCTTCTGTAACTCATATAGCGTCTCTTGCTGCATGAATTCCCTTAGAAGGCTTCTTTCTATTCTGCATTCACAAATAGGTATAAGAAAGTTGAGAAAGTAGATTTACTGCAAAGAATAAAGAAGTCGATGATAGTTCTTTGTCTAAACAAGAATCCTGTCCAATAAATACATGTCCCAATGTTTAAATTTGAGGCCTCTTCTCAAATATAGTTGGGAGCATATACAGCCTCTGCAGCTTTTCTGAATATTCACATCTCCGGATAGCCTTTTCAATAAATCAAATATTCCAAATTTCCCCTCCTGCACCAAGAGCTACAAAAATTAGTGATGAGAGAAAAAAGGTGATTACCATATGTGATCTGAAATGGTGACATTTGAATAGATAATACGAAAAGAATGGCATCCAGGTCAGTGATAAAACCCACGGAAATTGTTTCATAAGGACTGTAAATGAAAGTGATATGAACTTGTTTTTTACAGTGTGTTACAGTAACAAATACGGGAAGAAGAGCCTTGATATATTCCCTGAGAGCTATCAACAGGCAGAAAAGAAGATAGGACACTTTAAATATTCCAAAATACCCAGCTGGCCAGCTGTTATGGCAAAGCGTCAAGAGTTCTTTCCTGAAGGAAAGAGGAATCTATGACTGGTCACTGTAATGCATTCTCTTTGTTCTCAGGAAAGACAGGGATATTCTGAAGCTCACTTACTCAAACTTGCGTATGAGTGGTGCTGCTGCTGCTATTGAGGACAAATTTGATTGGTAAGGGAATGTCATTCTTATCTGGCTCCAGATGATTTGCAAGGCAGTACAGGTACCAGAAATGGGGGAAGAAACAAAATGTTTGGGCAAAAAATGGATGTGGAAGGAGGTTCAAAGGACAAGAAACATTCTGGCTTATGTGATAAAATATAAGCCTTTTTGTTCTGCAAGCTAGATCAAAGTTAAAAGTTAAGAAGTTAAAACTATAGAATTGGCATTGCATATGTCTATGAGAGGTTTTCTAAATAATCATGATCATTTCATCACTTGTGGGAGTGTAGTGTCCTTGAAGAAATAGCATTGGTGTTAAAAGGATCTTTGACAGTCCAAGACTGAATTTTGTTCAGATGGAAAGAGATGGTAGAACAAAAAATACATATAAGAGCATACTATTATCAAATTATGGACTGAACTGTAAAAGTCAGTGTCCAAGATGAAATCAGAAACATCATCTTATACAAAAGGAGGGGGAAAAAGAAACAGATAGGGTTGAATGAGAAGTGATATTAAAAAGTGAAAGCCTGTTGAAATGTATGATAGTCTTCAAATTCAACTTCCACTGAATGTTTCTGAATTCCTTTTGAAAATATACAATAGTTCAAGTTTTCTCATACATGCAGATCAAATATTTTTCAGATTAGCAAGAGTGGTCTGTGGTTAAACAGACACTGCAGGACTATCTGTTCATATTCCACATGGATTCCTCAAAATAAATAAGGAAATTATACAAATAAGAGACCAGAAAAATGTATAAAAAGTTTTGAAAAATATTATTTGTAAGTCCTATTAAGATAGAGGAGAATTGCTGAAGCTGAATGTAATTATCATATTTTCAAACTTTCCATAATAAGTAGCAAAGTGAATTAGATATTCATAGCCATTTTCATGGGAAATTCATAGTAAACTTAACTTGGTAAAAATAGCAAGATAGCTAATAAAAGGGCCCCCAAATAAGAAAAGGTAGGTTATAGATAGAGCTTGGGAGCTGATAATTAGGAATACATGGGATCATCTTTCTTCCTACAATAAAGTTAGGAACATTTGACTGAATGATTTTTATCCTGCCTTTTTTATGCATAACTCAAGGTGACAAACATGCCTAATACTCTGCATCCTATTTTCCCCTAAACAATAATATTGTGAAAAGGTTTGAGCTGAGAGAGAGAGAGAGAGAGAGAGAGAGATGGACCGAAAGTCACTAAGCCAGCTTTCATGCTAAGGAAGACCTAGGATATACAGTACCCTAGGTAAACCTTCTAGGTGTGTCAGTTTTATCTTTGTATAGTATAATGGTGTTTTGTGAGAATCTGAGCTCATGAATGTGATTGATAGAACAGTCACAAATACATCAGCATAGTTTGCATATTTGCAGGCAAAGAAGGAGTTCTTGCTGAGAGTATGGATTAAATCTTCAGGATGCTATTTGAATGCTGCAGTCTATAGGAAAGTCCAGTCTTAAAGAGATCTGTAATTCATCTGTAGTATGTAATTCATACTAAGCAAGAAAGAAAATAAGATTGCCAAGATTATCATCATACTTGTCATACTTTATCAAAAGGACTTTTGGCATTGGAAAGTGTTGCTGGAGCAGCAACAATTGCAGGGTCTTGAGCCAAGAGTACTACCAAAGCTACTGGTAAATTCTGGTCCTGGCTAGATGGTTCATCATTTGGGTAAGCTGGTCCTTCTAGGCACAACTTGGTTCTGAATCTACAATAAAGAATTGGCAATCTGATCCATGATTAATTGAGACTTAAACTCTTCCACACTTTTTTGAATCAAGAGCCATTTTACGGCTTGTTTATGACACCAGTCCCTTGCTTACAAAATAGCTTTTTTAGATCTGAAAATCAAAAATTCTAGTCTCATTAGCTTAAATAACACCATTTTCAATACTCTTGACAAAAGCTGCAACATGGAACATATAAAAGAAAAGCCACAATTGTTAACAATTCTGTTCCAAGGATGCTTTGACAGCCACAAATTCCCGAGGACTGCCCATTTCAGCAGCATAGCAAGACAGTTTGTTTACCTGATCTTGAGGGTCCATTTTAGTCATCATTCTATCTTCCAGTAAGTTAAAGGTGAGTACTTGCAAAACATAAAGTTGATGTGCCATTTCATTATTAATGGCCCTTTGAGCTCTGATAACATACTGAAAATAAAAGCAAGAGCAAAAGAATCAGGAGAACTTTCATCTAATGTATTTATCAGCAACATTCTATCCAGCTTTATTGACTGTGGAAACAAAAATAACAAATATTAGAAATGCAATCAGGTTGATATGATGAAACTTGGATTGTTAGATATTTTGCTATTAATGTAATTTTACTGTACCTAATATAAGATGAAAGTTGTAAATTTCTCTTTGTTCTTACAAAGAGACAAAATAATCTGTAAAAAACGTGTCCAATTAAAAAATATGCTTTCAAAATGAAGAATTAATATTCATGACAAACTTTTGTTATGTGAAGATCAACACATTTCTATAATTTGTTCTTTTTCTTTTATCTGATCCTTTAAACATTTTCCTCCTCTTTTTCCTTTAATATTTTCCCTCTCTTTCTTTGTAGCACAGGCCTAATTTGTGACTCACTGTATCATGCATAAATCCTGCTTAAATTCAATAAAACTCCAGTTACCCTGCCTGAATAGATAATAAAAAGAAATTACCAAGCAACTGAAAGAGCAAAACATAATGTTAGTGAGCTGGATTTGGATAGGATCACAAAGCTACAATATTATCACTGCTGCTGAACAGAGAAATGTGAATTAATTCAGTTCTGGTTCTAAACATCAGAATATTATGCAAGTGTTATAAGGATAACATGTAATTTAGAAAAATCAAAAAAGCTAAAATACTTACTTGTAATATGATTCCCCGAAGTTGTTTCTGTGCTAAAATATTTGCCATTTCCTGATTTTGAAAAAAAGGAATAACTTAGTTTAAGAATACTGTATAATCTTGCAATACAGATTTGCAAACTTATGATGTACACCATCCAGAATCACTTATTGAATATATGGTTAGGGGACTAGGAAAACTCATTTGTCACCAAAGGCAAAGATATCCATATATTTTATAGGTTATATGCTTCATTTGGCTCTTTAGCAGTACTGCCAAACATTTTATTTCTTAATAATATAGTATGTGAATGATGTGTAACTTTTTACTTTGCTTTTAAGGAAATAGGTAACTTACTAAGTCTTCCCTGTCCTACCTCCCAAGGAAAGGCTAAAATTTTCAACAACTTTTACAAAAAAGGCAGCCCAAAAGAAAACAAACTATTCTGTATTGACAGATGAAATATATCTGTAATTCAGGGTGGAGAGTGTCAACTTCACCAAAACATATTTTCCTGTATAAAGATCAAGCTACAATTGTCTCATTCATACAGCTAACAATTTGTGTTTTCTTTTCACTGATGTGATTGGATGATAGCAATTCATTCTTTACCAACATCAATTAGAGAAACAAACTCACCTGCCTCCTGTCATCAGGTGCTTTAAAGAAAAGTGCATTTATCACAGCAATGGTATATGTTTGAATTTCTTGATCAGCCCTGCATTGAATACAATTTTAAAACAGTAAGAATAGTATATGATATTCAATTAGACCTACAGGAACTCATGCTCTTATGGCCACTTATTTAGACTACTGCAATATGCTCTAGAGCAGGGGTATCAAACTCGTGGCCCAGATGCATCACGAGCTGGCCATGCCCACCTCCATTTTAGCGAAGGGGGGAAAGTTGCGATATGTCACGTGACAATGTGTCATCGCAAGTTCGATACCCCTGCTCTAGAGGGATCACCTGAAACTTCACAAGGTGCATTTTCCATGGTTACCATTGACAATTACCAGTGGGTTCATTTGTGAATACTATGGCCCCTTCACTGGTTCCCTATTTGCTTTGTTGTAGCTGATCTAATTACTTCCGGAGCTGTATTTTTTCACTAGAGTCAGCCTGACCAATGGATGGATGGATGGATGGATGGATGGATGGATGGATGGATGGATGGATGGATGGATGGAAGGAAACTAGGAAGGAAGGAAGGAAGGAAGGAAGGAAGGGGAAAGGGAAGACTTCTTTTTTACAAGAGGTGGCATGAATATGTAACATCCTTTGCAGGCATATTATGATCAAATTTATCACTGCACCAATGTGCAAATAGAAGCAATAGGATCTAATGAGATATGAGAGTAACTATGAAAGATAGGAAGAAAAGCCATCCTAGACAATAATCTGATAAATGAGCCCAAACCACAAATGTAATTTGATCTTAGAATTCACTCTCCTAAGTTTCTCCTCCTTCCCAAAAGTAGTAAAGAAGAGAAGCATTTTCAGACAAAATTCTGTTACTGTACGTACAATGAAAGTGGTATTACTATTCATGATTTTGGTTTCCTGGCCTTGACTACTCCAGAGAGTTGATGCAGCATGATTGTATGCCATGTTTTGTGAGGAATCTGTGCTTATTTGGACTGTTATTTGGGATTGTTGAATTAGCCAACAGTCCCATCTTGTTTCATCATTCTGAAAGCTAGTATTTTCATATAATCTTTGAATATAGATCAGGAAGTACCTGAGAGTACATCCTTCATATCTTCCCTCTGCTTACCAGATCATACTGCCCATTGCTGGGGATGCCGGGGATGCTCTATCAGCAAGGTATCTAGAACAGGAAGTCGTTTGTGGTGTTCAGTGCATGATTTGTTCCCAAACTGTTTCATACTCATTTCTTATAACCAGGTAATATTAGTTCTAATGAGATATTTTAGGAAATCAGTATCACCAGTATGACTCAACCAGCAATATTCTAGGTAATAAAAGGTGTCATCACTGATGACAACTAGAAACTCTTTTTTATAAGATGGGGATTAACAGTTAAGTTTTCTTTTTTAACACTATGTAACTACTAGAAGTATTCAATTATCAAATTTTATTCTTATTACAACCGAAACTTGAATAGAAATGTAAAAGATCTGGATGTTTCCAGATGTTTCAAAAGCTGTTTTTTAAAGACCTGTCAAGAAAAAATGTAAAAAGGGCTAAATATTTTCTTTTTCCATGAATGGAGGTGGCTGATGGAGTAGAGAACAACCTTCCCTCCTCCCTGTGTACACTTTGTTTCTTCCCTCTCCATCCTTAGTTTGATTTTAATTTAATTTTTAAATTTAACACATTCAATGTTTTATACTGCATTTTATTCAATTTCCATAAGCCGCCCAGAATGGCCTTCTGGTGGAATAGGTGGGATACAAGTTAAATAAATAGTTCTGTCTATTCCTAGAAACATGCATGAAAAGATCTTATGATCCACTAATGTCATAATTTCATTTAATTTTTAAATTAAGTTCTCTTACAGCATGGTTTCTTCACTCAGTCTCAGCTATGCCTTTTGTATATACGTATGGACTACCTGCCTGAGTTTCATTGTCAGAGGATCCTCAGCCACTGATACCACCATTATTGATATTCAAAAATCCAATTTTGATATGATTTCCATTAGCTTTCTACAATAATTCTTGGTATGAGTCAGATTTTTATCTCTCAGCTCTTTTATCATCTCCATCTTCTTCAGTACATATATTTCTCAACTATTCTTGGAGTCCTGGATGCAGTATAATTTTGGGTAAGAGTATTATTACATTTGGTGGCAGCAGCACTTGAACATCTGTTCTTATCATGATTTCAATATACTTATTGAATAGAAATATTTTACTACTTTAAAGCATATGATGTGAGCCAATTTTAATTTCTTATACCAGATTGATAATCTGATCATCATCTAATAATTCAAGAAATTACAAGATGAATTCTGATTTCCCATTACACCCTAATAATTTTATATAAATCTCTAAAACAAATTTTAAATCAAAAGGTTCAGAGAGGAAATAATATAACTTTGATCAGGGGTGTCCAAACTTGATCACTTTAAGACTTATGGACTGCATTTCCCCAGCCAGCCATGTTTTCTGGGGAATTCTGGGAGTTGGTCCACAAGTCTTAAAGTGGCCAAGGTTAAACACCTCTACCTTTGTTTATATCACATCTCAGCATTGGCTTTGATTTGTAATAGACTTACAAATATTTTTAATTCCTCTGTTTTAAAAATTGCTGCCCAAACATTAAGAATGTTGAATATATTAAAAACAAATAAATTTATAACTAGGAGCCAGCATAGGTTTGTTAAAAACAGATCATGCCAAACCAATCTTATTTCATTCTTTCAAAAAGTGACTAAATTAGCAGAACAGCGAAATGCTGTGGACATAGTATATTTAGACTTCAGTAAGGCATTTGCTAAATTACACCACAACTTACTTCTTGGCAAGCTATAAAATGTGAGATAGACAGCATCGCTGTCAGATAGATTTGTAACTGGTTGACAAACCGTACTCAATGAGTAATCCTTAATGGTACTACATCTACATGGAGGGAAGTAACCAGTATCACATGATTCTATTTTAGGCTCAGTACTCTTCAATATTTTCATAAATGACTTAGATGAGGGAATAGAAGTGGAATTCATCAAATTTGCAGATGACACTAAGCTGGCAGGAATACATGCTGGCCAACACCCCAGAAGACAAGTTTAGGATCCAAAAAGGCCTTGACAGACTTGAACAATGGGCCCTATCCAAAACAATGAAATTTAATGTGGAAAAAAGCAAGGTTTTACATCTAGGCAGGAAAAACCTCTACAAGTACAGATTAGGCGAAACCTGGCTCAAAAACAGTAACTGTGAGAGGGACCTTGGAGTCCTAGTGGATGATCACTTGAATATGAGTCAGCAGTGTGCAGCAGCAGCCAAAAAAGCTAATACAATCCTTGATTGTAATAAGCAGAGGCATAGAATCAGAATCATGTGAAGTATTGGTACCGCTTTATAAATCCTTAACAAGACCACCACCCGGAATACTTTATCCAGTTTTGATCGTATTATGAAAAAGATGCTGAGACTTTGGAAAAAGTTCAGAGAAGAGCAACTAAGATGATTAAAGGCCTGGAGACAAAAACATATGAAGATTGGTAGCAGGACCTGGGTATGGCTAGTTTAGAAAAAAGAAGGACTAGGGGTGACATGATAGCAGTATTCCAGTATTTGAGGGGCTGCCACAAAGAAGAGGTCAACTTATTTTCCAAAGCACCAGAAGGCAAGACAAGAAACAATGGATGGAAATTAATCAAGGAGAGAAGCAACCTGTAATTGAGGAGAAACTTCCTAACAGTGAGGACAATTAACCAGTGGAACAGCTTGCCTTCAGAAGTTGTAGGTGCTTCATCACTGGAGGTTTTTAAGAAAAGACTGGACAGCCACCTGTCTGAAATGGTATAGAGCAGGGGTGTCAAACTCAAGGCCCGCAGGCTGGATCCGACCCGTGGGGTGCTTAGATCTGGCCCATGGTGCCAGCCTGGAAATAGCAAAGGATCGGCCTGCAGTGCCTCTGCTAGTGAAAATGGGGCATGGGGGGGCTGCGCAGCCCCCCCTGCCCCATTTTTGGCCTGGACGGCCTCCTGCAGCACTCTTCCAGCCAAAACAGGGTGCGGGAGGACACGCACGCACACCCCACAGTCCATTTTTGGCCTGAACGGCCGCCTGAAAAATCCTCACCCCCCACCCCACCCAGAGCAATCACAATGTGAGGAGTTTGCATTATGATTGCTCTGGGGTGGTTTGGGAGAGAGGATTTTGCATTATGATTGCTCTGGGGTGGGGTTCTGGGTTAGGATTTTGCATTATGATTACTCAGGTGTGGTGGGGTGAGTATTTTGCATTATGATTGCTCTGGGTGAGGTTCTCGGTTAGGATTTTGCATTACGATTACTGTGGGGTGGGGTGGGGTGGGGTGGGGTGGGGGTGAGGATTTTGCATTATGATTGCTCTGGGGTGGGGAGAATTTTGCATTACGATTGCTCTGGGGTGTGGTGGGGTGAGGATTTTGCATTACGATTGCTCTGGGATGGGGTGAGAGTGAGGATTTTGCATTATGATTGTTCTGGGGTGGGGGTGAGGATTTTGCAGAAGGCTGTCCAGGCCAAAAATGGGCCACTGGAGAGCCACACCCCGTTTTGGCCAGCAGAAGGTAGAGAATCACAAACTTTAAGTAAGAACCAGTAAAAGAAGAATGGAAAAATCCCTATTTGTAGATGAGCGTTTCTCAGTCTTAGCAAGTTTAAGATGGGCAGACTTCATGCTGCCTGGGGAATTCTGGGAATTGAAGTCCATGCACCTTAACGTTGCCAAAGTTGAGAAACATAGGTCTACACTAGAGCTTAGGATTTTCCATTCCTGTTTTATTTAGAGTTTGGTGCAATTAAATAAATCAGTTGTGGTTTGCTTAACAAATAGTGATTAAAGTGATATGAACCATTACTGGACTTTTTGTGAGAAAGAAACTGAAATTAAAAGTTGATCTGGGGCTTTGATTATTAAATATGGGAATATGGAAATAATGTAGACAAATGTTAATCTTAGAGTAAGAGTTTGATATATTTTTTACTTATATCTGTACCAAAGAAAGTTGGAAGTCATTCTTTTTCAGTTTTCCTTCTTTTCTTTTCTTTCTTTCTTACACTTTCACTCTTTTTCTTTCCTGAGTCTTTTCTTTTTTCAAGTCTGTTTTTTATTTGTTTATCCCTTAGCTTTGTATTTTTTTGATGTATGAAGGATCAAATATGCCCCCTTGTCACCTCATTGCTTCTCACCTGGCAACGCGCATGCGTGGGGAGGGGCAGGGAGGGGGTCGCAGTGGTGGGGCGGGGGGTCACAGCATTAGGAAAGTTGAGAACCACTGCTCTAACCAAAAAGTGTTTATCGATAGAAGAGAGTATTTGTAGCTCAGGGTTGAACTGTGGGGTCCTTGGTGCTCTTTGAGCTTGATGGTTTTCTTGCAGATGGTTCATTACCAAACTAGGTATCATCATCAGTACTAGAAGGGAGTGGAGTTTGCTCTTATTTTAATATACTAGTGGCTTACCCTGTCAATGTTGATCAGTTGATTCATAAAAAGTGTTTTCATTGGTGCCGGGTCTCTACAGCCTCAGGCAGAGAAGGGCTATTCTGCACCCCTCCCTCAAATGTTCTTTAAAATACAGAGTTTCCAGCATTCCTTTAGGAACTTCCAACATGCAAACTGTGGTTACTCATCCTAAAATGAATCCTCATTACCTGGAGCTTCAAAATTTGCCGTTTGCTGGAAAGGTGTATAGCTAAAGGTCAGTCTACATTTAGTCTACATCTGACTTTGGGGATATTTCTTCATAACAAAACAAAAGTGTATTTTCTGTGCAGTTCACACCCCTTATTCACTGGATCTGGATGTCACAAAGTAAAGCCCATATTTTGTAATTAACCCCCGCACCTCGTTTTGGCTGGCAGAGTGCTACAGGAGGCAGAGTGCTGTCACACCCACCCTGGCCATGCCCACCCTGGCCATGCCCCCCTCCGGCCACACACACCCTCAGCCCTCCAAGGTCAAACATAACCCTGAAGCAGCCCTCAATAAAATCGAGTTTGACACCCCTGGTATAGAGTCTTCTGCTTGAGCAGGGGGTTGGAGTAGAAGATCTCCAAGATCCCTTCCAGCTCTATTCTGATTGAATTAATAAAGTGCATGGAGACACCAGCAGGAGGAATGTCTAAGGTGGAAAATTGATATTAGCTAGACTTTCCCCCAATCAACCACCTAGTCTTTTTTTATCAGCATTTAATTCTTCATGTTAAAAAAAAATTAACACTTTATATTTTAATTGCTAATCATTCATTTAAAAATCAAGGGAGGAACTACATTTTTATTAAATTTTGATTCTGGAAGAGTTTTAAGACAGTTTATATGTTTTTATACTAGTACCTGTACTTATTTCTAATCTGAAGTTTTCCAAGCCTAAAATAAGAAGGAAATTAAAAGAAAACCACAGACAACTTACCCTTGTAGATGTGGAATTAATTGCCCAATTGTTATCTCTTGTGCCACTTTCTGATACAGATCATGACCATTCAGTACCATTGATTCTAAAATGGCTAATGATCTTTGTAGTATAGCAATATCGTTTTGGAACTTGCTCACATAACTTGCAATCTATGAATAAATCACAATTTTTCTGTAAACCCAGAGTGAAAGTAAATCCTCCAACAAAATCAATAGAATTTGAACATAATATTAATGTTCTGATTATCCAACTGTGATAGCAGACTACTCATGTTTGCAGGCATAACCCATAAACATTTCAAGTGGAGGAGTATCTACTATTCCTCTGCAACAGCCATCCTCACAACTGTTTTCCTCCAATTTTCCAGATAGGAAATAGCCAGGTGTGCTGCAATAACTCTGCAGGAATACTCAGCGTTAACACACTGTAAGATGACTATGATAATTGCCTGCATGGGCACTTAGATGTCATGAAACAGCTACTACCGTATAATAGAAGTTGAAAAGGGCACTGGGTAAGGAAACTTAGTCCAATCCCATCATAGTCTGTTTTTCAAAGTAGTTGCTGCGTTTTACTTAAGGGAGAATCCTGTGAAGATAATCTCAAATTGTGAGGGAAATCTACCTGTGACAAAATCTTTTGACATACCTTATGTCTGAAGTTTTAGTTGGGCACCCATGAATATAATATCTATATCAACCCTAGTTTAATACTGTACCAATTATATATTTTATACTTTCCATGGCTATATTCCAGGATTTCACTGTTTCCACTGTTTCTCCAAATGCATGTGGAGAAAAAAATTCCTTTCAATGCAGCACAGTTCCAATATCATTCAGAATTAGTTTTATACGTTTGTGAGCTTAGGTTCATAACCTCATTTTATCATCATGAACACTCTATGAATAACTTAGATACAGAATTTCTGCACAAGTTCATCCAACAAACATCATGTAGGCCCTGAATGTAAGTCAAAATTTGGATGCAAACTTATAATTATAGCAGTACCACTAATCAAACTAGTTTTTAATATCTATGAACTGCAACCAAGTAGAAATCATATATTGATTTGATTCATATATCATACTAGGTTGTAAAAGAGTCTGTTTGGTTTTGGTTTAACATGCTGCATGAATCTGGTTACAGTATTAGAAGTAATAAACCATAGCATTACATGCTGTATGAATCAAACTAATTAAGGTTTATACATTAGATGATGATTAAGCAAGCTACAGTTTAGCAATATGTGTAAATCCAGTCATTTATCTATTTATTTTGTATGTGCCACCCATTCTTTACTTTATATGTAAATGAGACAGACACAAATATAAAATGAGGCTGTCCCCATACCAATTTGGATATCAGTAATAAACATAAACTTTACCTTTTTTATGAAAGCCACAGTGAAAGTATCCCAAGACACAATTCCATGATCCATCAGCTCAACAAATGCTGTCAATGTATACGATAACATGTCTCCAAAGCTGAAACACACATAAGCCATAGTAATAATGGAGGGACCACAAGAGTGAAATACGAAGCTTTTGGGCGAGGAACAATGAAGCAAGACTATGCAAAAGAGTAGAAGCAGAATAAAATGAAGGTTGTAGAGCAAAGAAGCATCAAAATAATGTTATATGGAAATCAACATTCTACTAATGAGAAGAAATTGAGAATCTTTAATAGAAAAAGGCTATATACCACATTCATTCTTCTCCATTAAAAGACATACGTAAGATGAAACAAAATTTTCAGTAAAGTTGTATATATTTGGGCAACCAGCATCCATTCCTGAAATAGATCAGAGGTCTATCCCTTACCCCACATGAATGCCATCTACCTTCCAGCCGCATCTATGAATAAATCTTAAATCAAGACTAGACTTCAGCATTAACTTTTAATTAGATTTTTAAAACCACTTTTAAACTTTTAAATAAAATACATAATTATAGTGATACCTTGGTACTCATTGTTAATTGGCTCTGGGAAGTGTGCAAAAAGGATGAATATCAAACAAATTTTCCCCATTAGGAATAATGTAGTGAGTGACAAGGCAGCCAACACTGACAAGTTTTAGCTTGTGCATTGAATACCAAGCAAATGATTAGTACTGGGACAAAATTTTCACATCAAAATGAGTGGAGTACCAAATTCAATGAGTTTAAAAGCAGTTTTGAGTATCAAGGTACAATTGTATACTATACAATTGTATAGTATAATTGTGAAAATCCTTAAAATACTTAGTTGGCAGAAAACAGGTAGAAACTCATGTGAGAAAAGAGAGAGCACAAATGAGTTATCAATTATAATTAAGTGACAAGCCAAGCTTCAATTGAAGATTATGTCCTGCTATATTGGTTTGAGCACTACCAATTATTTCTACTGAGAATGATTATGGGGACTAGTTTGACTCCGAGATTATTAGCTTAAAAACATTACTTTATTTAGCAAATCTAGTCTAAATTTGGACACAAGTCTGCATTAACAGAATTCTGTTGTACAAACTGCTTTCTTTCTTTCCTGTCCTGCTCTTCAAAAACTAACCAGCCATTGCCAAGCCTCTGATGAATACACACACCATGATAATTTAAGTCACTAAAGGCAACAGGTCAAAAAGAAACATTAAGAATCAATCAAGAAAAAATAATCCTGATCAATGAATGAATCAATGCACTATTTGCATAGTAACTTACATTATGTCATATTAGTTATTCAAAATGTTAAAATTTAATCTGATGAGTAATTTCAGTTTTTTAACTACTTAAGAGTTATTGTCTTTATTATCAGACACTGAAATTCTGAAAAAGGATTATTCAAAGTGCTGAGTCAAATACTGCTATGTGTATAGCAGTACACACACACACACACACACACACACACACACACACACACACACACACACACACCACATATATAATTAAGTGCAAGTTCTATGAACAGAGATTGATTTCAGCCTTACTGCCATTTAACTATATAATATAAAGAACAGTGCTATTTTTCATATGCAATAGCACTCAGGGCACTTTTCAAACTGTGAAACTAGATATCTTTACAACATGTACAACATGAAAAATGTACAACATGAAAAAATGACTTAGCATCTTTGGTTTTAAGGATTATTTCTTCTCCCTTTACAGTATAATATCTCCCTCTTTCCTGGCTAATATAAATCTGTCATTAAATTAAAATTCAGCAGACCATGGTTTGCTATAAAACTACAAATGAATAGGAAGGAAATCACTAATCTAGGTACAGCAAAACTATGACTTGGAATTACCGGAGACAGTTGCCTTACATGCATTCAAATAAAAAAGTTACGCACAGGCCATGCCATAGATGTGTAAGAGGGTTGTTATTTTGAATATGTAATATTCTTCACATTCTTTAGAAGAAATGTAATATAGAAGCAAAAAGGAACAGGAATGAAAAAGATGTTTCTTGCAGGCCAAGTAATATGTTAGCATAATCATGAGAATGGTTATTTTTACATTCATTGCTCTGGCTTCCAATCAGTATCAAAGAACAATAAAAAGAAATGGCTTTTACCTATAAAGTTGTTTATGACTTAACTCCTAATTACCTCCAAAATGAAATCCTTTGAATAGAATTGACTTGTCTGGTCTTTTGTTCAGAGTTTTTGCATTCTAAACTTTGTAGGTGGGGTGAGGAGAAAAGATAGTATTTTCTGTTGTGGTTCTGTCCCTTACTGCTATTCCTTATTATAAAAACCCCAGCAGTCTTCTTGCAGTTGGGCAGTATATAAAATTTTAAAGTGAGTAAATAAGTAAGTAAACTGCTTCAAGAAAGATTGAACTGCTTCAAGAAGATTAAAGTATATTTGGCAGGGGAAAAAACCAAGGATAAGACAAAATTTATTACAAGAAGTGAAAGAAAGAGGTGGTTTTGGACTTCCAAACTGGCTATTATACTATCAATCTGCAGGGTTAACCTGGATAAAAGAATGGTTAGAATTAAAAAACAAAAGAACATTGATAATTGAAGGGCATGACCTCTTATTAGGATGGCATGCATATGTATGGGATGAAAAACACCGATCTCACGGATATTTTAAAAACATATACTTAGAAACTCACTTTTACAAATTTGGTTGAATATTAAAAGGCAGCATTACACAAAGACCCCAATTAGAAGCGCTAAAACACCCAAATTTCAAAACCTTTAATAAGGTAATAAAATATAAAGATCTTTTAAATGAACAAGGAAATCTGATGACTAGAGAAGAACTGGCAGAACATGGGTTAAATCTGGACTGGTGGGCCTATACACAGGTACAAACCAAATTTCAGAAAGATAACAAGACAAATGGATTCCAGAATGGATATAACGACCTGGATAGGATATTATTTGGCACAGAGGAAAAATTAATTGGAAAGATTTATAAATTTCTGATAAAATATAAAATGGAAGAGGAGATAGTGAAGGATACAATGATTAGATGGGCAAAAAATTTTGGACACACTATCGAATTAGAAAAATGGGAAAAAATTTGGTCAGTTAATTGGAAACTCACAATGTCGGTGGCGTTCAAGGAAAACCAGTATAAGATGTTCTATAGATGGCACTTGCCACCTGTAAGAATTGCAAAGATGTTTCCAAATTCATCATCACTCTGTTGTAAAAAGGAAAGAGGCACTTATTACCATCTTTGGTGGACTTGTTTAAAAGCAAAAAAATATAAGGTAGGAACCTGGCTGAAAGAAATAATAAAGGAAGACATTGACAGAAAACCAGAGTTATTTTTATTAGGAATAATCGATAAAAAGTATAAAAAGGAAATACAATATCTCATCTTACATATCATTACAGCAGCAAGAATTATATACGCGCAATTTTGGAAGAGTGGGGAAACACCTAAAGACGAGCATATAATAAGAAAGATATTAGATTGTGCCGAAATGGACAAGCTAACAAAGGAAATAAAAGAAAAAGAGGAAACTGAATATTACATAGTTTGGAACAAATTTTATGAATGTTGGAAAGAGAGAAAGACTAAGTAAAAAATGATGTATAATTGCTATTTCTGAATTAATTATGATAGAACCTGTTCGTTTAAAATAACGTTGTATAGAAGATGTAAGAATATGGTATATATTAATGTAAAAAAAAAGAATACTCT
>QLTV01000033.1:151488-162022 GCA_003457575.1 Thermophis baileyi | reverse complement strand
GAAAGAGCGATATAGAGAGAGAGAGAGAGAGAGAGAGAGAGAGAGAGAGAGAGAGAGAGAGACTATTTAGAAGGCTATTTAGCCATCTGCAATTTTTTAGAAAATGGTGGAAAAAAATAAATCACCAAGTTAAAAATGCAGTGCTTACCCATCCATGAAAAACAATATTGTGATTTACAACAGTGTACAAGAAAGACACATTACACAACATAAATTGCCTGGATTTTACAAAAATAAGTAAATTCTATGTAGTGCAACATGCAAGAGAAATATGTATTTCTTGCTTCTTGGTTTTCTGTGGTATAAACTGCAGTTTGACTGACTAATATATATTTCAGGAAGAATGAAATATCAGTTCTCATAATTTGTAATTCAACAGACAAAAACTAACCCCTCCCTCAAATCCTGACAAAATTAATACTGAATACTGTGAACATTGTTCAAATCATTGGGCTATGTTCATGTTTCTTGTTAAAACATGATTGGTTTAACCATAGTTTATAGGAATCTACATTTGGGTGGGGTCACACAGCAGCCAAAAGAAACCAATCATATGATATGTGACCCTTCCATTAGTTAGAATTCTTCCTCTTCCATTAATGGGATGAAAATGGGAAGCTATTTAGAACAGCAGGGAACAGTAACCCCCAAGCTAAAAAATGAATAGGCTGATGGAACTTTGTGGGTACATCTTTATTGAACTTTTGTTAATACTATATTACCACATTATATAAGATAAGCACATACAAGAGCTCTGCTGATTTGCAAAAATTGCTATAGTATATACAGTACTACTCCTTTTTATCACGAGAAGATGGATGCACAAATGATATTTTTTCTTTCCTTTTAAACATGATGGGCAAATATGTGGATGCCTTTTTCTTACAACGATGACAAAAAATGTGATAATTCCATTCCCTAACTACCGTATGTGGAAGACGGGACACTAATTTGTCAAGCCATTTCTTGGAAATTATATTCAGAGCTGATTAGTAGGTAGCAGTATGGCTCTGGAAAGCAAATTATGTTTTATCTTTTAACAGGAACCACAAGAAAGTGAAATGGATAGATCTCACTGAAATCAGTTACATTCTTGTTAAATGGTAACTTAAGTCCAAACACAAACTTTGAATTTATTAAAGAAATGTGGCAGTGTACTGGTACTCTTAATAATGAATATTATTTGTACATTACTGTTAATAAGAATATTTACATACACTGTTTCTTAGATGAAAAAGAAAATATTAAAAATGGACCATTTTTTAAGCAGCAAGGGAGGTTTTAAAAATTATTTTTCTTTGGTGTTCAAATAAATTTTAAGATTTAAAGGGTTTTGTTTTCGTTGTTTATCTGTTAAAAAAAAAATAAACTTGGTTTTATCTCTGGAGAGACTGGTTTATCTCCCAAGAAGGGAAGAAAGGCTGAAATGTCTAGATATATCTCCTTATGCTAAGGGACCAGAAAGCAGCATTATTGAAATCCTCTTCCTTTATAACTGCTACAAGGGCAACATAAGCTGCAATATCCTTAGCTCTCTGACACCTTAGGGCTAGGGGAGGATGCCAAGGGCAATGGTTCCTGGAAGATAAGTGCCACGCTGGAAGCAGTTTCAGAGTGTGAAAGTCCAAAGAACTTCTGGAAGGGGAGGTATAAAAACCCAGTCTTCCACTCCAAGCTCAGTTCTTCCACTACAATTTTAAATGTTATCATAATAAAAAAAAATATACATTTAAAAAATTAGGATGAATTTGGAAATTACAATCACTTTTCCCAGTCTTGTCTAGCCTGTGCTTTTCCCCAAAAGTATTATACTATAACTCCCCTCATCCAATTAAATTGGCTAATTGTAATGATGGCACCACCTTGAAAAAAGCTTTCAAGGTTTTTGTTGCTTTGCACTTTTGAAAAAGTTGCAAATATGATCATTTTGAAAAATTGTATTAATTTCCTTTTAAAAGTGTATCCCTCCTTCCAAACTTTAATTAGAAATGATGCTGATCAGCTTTAGAGATATTCTCAAAATACTTAATCCATAAAATGGGACAATTCTATTTCATCCCTGATAATACCTGAATGACTTTTTTCTAAAGTAAAAGTTGCCAAGGCCTAGCATAGCAAAACCATGTTGAAGGTGCCAGAGCCTTCTCTGTTGGTCCTCTTTAGAGATAGCATAGAAATTGGTTCAACTCTGCAATTCTAAAGCTCTCATGCATAAATGTCCAATCTAATTTCTTCCCAAATACCATAAAATATTTATTATATAAAATAAGTCCTATTTTTAAAATGACAATAAATAACTTCTATCTTTGTTGGGATTGAAGGATTGGACAGATGTCATTGCTAAATCTCAGTGTTCCATGAGTAATTCTCTTACAAGTAAAACAAAAGGATTCATAACTAATGAAGAAAAATATAATGCAGTTTTAACTGTATTTGTATGCCACTGCAGCGTGCAGCATCCTTATTTCTGTGTGACTGCAGTGACCTTTTAGAAGTCTTTTTCTTATGGTTTGGAAGGTTTCAGTTCAATTTTGTCAGAGTGGAAGGTTATCATCTCCCTCAATCTTGATGATGCTGTTTTCCTATTAAATATGGGGGTCAAATTAATTATGTGACAGGAATAGCTATGAGTTGATGATGTATTTGGCTTGCAACTAAGCTGTGATTAATTTCTAATTAATTGAAGCTATTGGCAACTTGATTGCAAAAGATTATATTATCTTTTTTTTTGTCTTCATAATGTGGATTCTATTAATTGGAATACGTAAAATGTATAACTACACATTATAAAAATATCTCTAGACATTGCAGTCTAAATTAAATAAATAAACAGTTATGTCAATTTGCATATAATTTTCTATTTCTTAATGCATAATCTAAGATTTTCAAATTGTGTGTGATGTATAAAACAATACTAGTATGTCACAATGAATTTAAGAAATTGCTTCCCAAAGAGAATATTGGTTGTTCCTTGTTAAATTATTTATTTTTCTGACCTAACATACGTCAAGTCAAGCCAACCTAGAGGGCAGGTAATTTATTCCATGTCAATGTGATTAAATTATTCAGTTCTAAAGCAGAAATCATGCAGAATAAATTTCATCCCAGCAGTATCATTTTCAACAGACTTATCCATCACATCATTCCATAAAACTCACTATTTGGATATTGTCTTCTTATCAGAAAACTACACAGTATCACAGGGTTTGGGCTCTTCTAGGATCATCTAATATTTAGTTCTCTAGATTACGAAAATAAAACTTTGGGACTGGGTTCAGATTAAGTTAGCCACAACTTTGGCTCATTTCAATGCAATAAAGTCCCAGTTATTTTAAAGGCTACTAAGGTCAGCTTCATTAGCATCTAATCTATATTCAAGAAAGTTACATGACTTTACTAATAGAAATTTTGGATTTCCGTTAGGCTCAATGTCAGGATTTTCTAAGGTAGGTTATAATCATAAATAAGATTGCTTTTGGGGAAACGGACTATCAAAAATATGTAGTGTAGTCTCATTTTTTCAGATGGACAGGAATGTGTAGTTTAATGAAAAGGATTAAGAGTGAGATGGCATAATCTTCCAATATTTGAGGGGCTCAATTTCTATTGAGCCCCTCAAATATTGGAACGGGGTCAATTTCTATTCTCCAAAGCACCTGAAGGCAGGACAAGAAGCAATAGATGTAAACTAATCAAGGAGAGAACCGACCTGGAACTAAGGAGAAATTTCCTGACAATGAGAACAATTAATCAGTGGAACAACTTGCCTCCAGAAGTTGTGGATGCTCTGTCTCTGGAGATTTTTAAGAAGACATTGGACAGCTCTTTGTCCAGAATGGCATAGGGTCTCCTGTTTGAACAGGGGGTTGGATTAGAAGACCTCCAAGGTACTTTCCAACTCTGTTATTCTTGGTTTCTTGATAATCAATTCTCTTAAATTTCACCAAAGTAACCGTTTCTTTTTAACATATTTCACTTACATATCTCATTGGTTTCAAAAGAATGAGGGATCACATCACTCATTTTTCAAAATATGGTCCAGTGAATGTAATTTGCAAAGCTTACCTTAAGATAACTATAAAAAATATACAAAAATGGTAGTAGAATTACAACAGAATACTTACTCAGTGCCACTTTCAACCATCTGTGTTAAGAGTGAAATCCCATCTAGATTGATAAATTCTTGGGCAAATGTTACATCACGTGAGTAACTGGCTAAATCTTTCAGTGCTTCCAACTTGGCATCCATACTAGAAGATTGAATCCTCTCATGGAGCTGAATAGCATTTTGGGTCTTACCAAAAACAGAACATTTAATAAAGAAGACATCAGGGAAACAGAGAGAGAAAAAAGAAAATGGAACTTAATTTAAACTGTTATCAATTAATTAATATATCTGAGGAAAGGTTCAATGATTATTAATTTAAAACAATACTAAATATATAATCACATTTCATGAAATATATCTATTGTCTTTCCAGACTCATTCACATAATTCAACTGCATGTCTATGTAACTGTATACATACAGCTATCCCCCCCTCTCTCCCTACTTACCAGCTACCTACCTACATTATACCTGTAAAACGCATCAGGTTCCATTCAGAAAACTTCAGCACAGCATATGTTTCCATCATTACATGTCTGTTTCAATGCTCTCATGTATTCAAAAGCCCCTATTCCAAATCTAATATGTAGCATTGTATAAATGATATGAATATGTTGACTTACAATACTGCCCTGAAGTAGCTGACACTATATGGAGGTGCACTGCAGAATTCTGTCCATATATTTGGCAGTGTCTCTCCTAGCAAAACCTATAGGCAGCTTTCACCATAATTTTAGTGAAATTATTTCTGCCTTCTCTGCTTCATATTTGACTCATTACACATACATGTTCATCTTCTCCCTTAAGGGGGAAATTTGAGATGAGAAACTATATATATTTTGTTTAAAAAAACTGATTTTTAAGATGTATTCAAATATTAATATAACAATCTAAAATTAACAGTTTGTAGAAACAGCAAAAAAGTGAGATAATAAAAAAACAATGCATCCAAATCCTAATGCTATGTTCATGATATTACATTTATGGTCAGATGTTAACACTTCAGTAAACTTTATTACAGGATTAAAATACATAATTTATCAACTGCAGAATAACTGAATACTGAGAGATATTAAAAACAATTTACCATAAAATACATTTTTGTTGCACTGCTCCACTATAGGCTATAGATGAAAAACTATATAAAATGAACTCTTCCCTACTGGGTATGTGGGGATTTCAGATGAGAGAAAAAGGCAATATATAAATCTGTGGTCTTACTTAATTCTTTTAGGGCAGGGATGTGTTTGTGAGAATGTTTGGGTCTCAGCTACCATAAAAGATTCAAGAATTTATTCTGCTTCCTATAGACTGAAGTGGTGCTAAGAACAGTTTTACTACAAGATGAAGTGTTTATGTTCTGCCAGGTTGCCCAGACTACCATATATTTTGCTGAATACTTTTTCATTTTTTCACAAGATACATTCTATTCTATCACTGGCCATAGAAGCCATTCAAATTATGTATATATTTTCAGGTGTTCTAAATCTAGGATTTAATTTGCTTTTGGAAATCATATCTGGAATGCAATGAATGGATCACTGAGACAGACACCCAGAAATCAGAAAGGCATGAAAGGTGAATTTAAGTTGACATATATAGGTATCTATACAGAAAAGGTTGATAAACTTTATACACAAGGTTGATAAATTTTCTTGCCATACTTGTTAAATGAATCATTGTAGTTAAATTAGTAACATGGTTGTTGAGTGAATCTGGCTTCCCCATTGACATTGCTTATCAGAAAGTCACAAAAGGCAATCACATGACCCCAAGACACTGCAATTGTCATAAATATGAGTCAGTTGCCAAGCATCTGAATTTTGATCATGTGACCATGGGGATGCTGCAGCTGTCAAAAGTGTGAAAAAATGGTCTTAAGTCACAGTTTTTCAGTGGCACTGTAATTTTAAATGATCACTAAACAAACTGTTGTTAATTAAGGACTACCTGTATAACCTAAAATTCCCAACTCTGTGGAAAACCTGAGTTGAAAATATTACAGTGTTATAATAAGTCTTTGTTAATAAGTAATACCTTTAAAACCTCTGAAAAATCACAAAAGGAATATACTTTACCAAAATCAACCAAATCATAATATATACATGTGCCTTGATTTTCATTCCATGATAGTCTCTAGTACTCTGATAAAATAAGCTTTGAGCACCTTGGAGAAAGCTTTCATAGAGGCTAAAAAACTTTAGTATTATCAAACATTTTATAAAAATAAACTTGAAGAAATCTAAAAAACAACCTATTTGGTAAAAAATGCACTCATATTCTAAAAAATATTAAGTACATTCCATATAATTAAAAATTAAAAATCTGAGTTGTTCAAAAACAAAAACATTGCAGATTAAATAGACTCGGTAAGAAATGTTAACCTATACACAATATTTCCATTGGTAATTTCATACTGGTCAAATATAATTACCATACAGTAGTAAACTAGTTCTTTGAAGGAATTAGAAATACCTTAATGTGTGGTTAAAATATGCTCCAAAAATTGGATTTCTCTATTTATAAAGAGTTTTGGATATATCACGCCTAAACTGTTGCAACAAAGCAGATGATACTTTGGAAGGATGTGTGCAGACTCTAAAAGGTAGCTGAACAACATTTGTCAACTTTCAGTCTTTGAATGACTTTGTATTGACAGAGAGGCAAGGGAAATATAGTGTAGCTTTAATTTATTGGTTAAAAATGCCTAAATTAGTTAAAAATTCTGGCCACTTGAGATGAATACTAAGTTATACCAGGAGTGGAATGTGAAATTTTCCCCTACCGGTTCTGTGGGCGTGGCTTATTTTGTGGGTGTGGCTTGGAGGTCAGGTGGGTGTGGCTTCAGGTGGGCATGGCCACATGGTCATGTGACTGGGTGGGCATGGCCATGTGGTCATGTGACTGGGTGGGTGTGGCCAATTTAGCAGTCCATTTTGCCAGGGAGCAGGGGGTTGGACTAGATGACCTCTGAGGTCCCTTCTAGCCTTTGCTGTGCTGTTTCAAAACATCCTCTGAAGCTGTGTCTAGTGCCAGCCAGGTTTGTGGTCCTCCCTCCCCCCCTCCCTCCCTTCTTTCTTTCTTTTTTTTTCTTTTCTCTCTCTCTCCCCCTTTCTCTTTCTCTCTCTCTCTCTCTCTTTCACACACACACACACACCTGGTCTGTGCACCTCCCTCCCCCCCTCCCTCCCTCCCTCTCTTGTTCTTTCTTTCTTTCTTTTTCTTTCTTTTGTGGGAAGCAACCCCCCCCCAAATAAAATATTACTCATAATAAAAGGCTCACAGAAAAACAAGAAAAAATCAAGCTGCTAAAGAAGAACCTGCCTGAAACTCATTCCACATTCCTGCCCGATAAAGATAATGAGATAATGAAAATATAGAAAGTGGAAGTCTAACGTTTGGCTCCATTCACACAAGCAGGCAAACAGATCACTAGAAAACCCATTCAAGATGGGATATTTTGAAACTTCCCCATGGCAAGATTTGGCAGCTAACAAAACACAGTAGTAGAATCAGAATAAGCACCCCCACACTCAAGACCCGACACAGGACGAAAGTCATTTAGCCACAATGGGAATCACCCAAACCCTTTTAGAAACACAAAGCCCATATTGCACAAACCCCAAAACTTCAAAAACATAGACCCATATAAGAATCCTTCCTTTTATCCAGTTTGTTGTTCAGCTAACCCAGAATGTCACTTCGCTTCTGCAATTAAAAACCTCCTTCCGAGCAGCTTCCAAAGGCTATTCAATTTAAAGCAGGAGTCTCCAAAGTTTGCAACATAAAGACTTGTGGACTTCAACTCCCAGAATTCCTCAGCCAGCCATGAGACTCCTGATTTAAAGTGACAGCATTTGTTTTTCTTCTTTGCCAAGCGATCTCCCGGCTGGAATGTGAGTCCTGATTTTTTTCCTTCTAATATCTGCCTCTTTCTTTCTCTTTCTTTCTCCCTTCCCTTCCCTTCCCTTCCCTCCCTCCCTCCCCCCTCTCTTTCTTTCTTTCAGGGGAACCGGCAGGGAAAATAGGCTTTAAAAAGTTTTTTAAAAAACCAGGAAGTAATGATGTTGGGGCAGGTGGGTGGAGCCTCGCACTGCCATCCCCGTTCTCCGAACCAGCTGCTGCAATCGTTACCTACTCGCCTGAACCGGGCCAAACCGGGAGGATTTCACCCCTGAGATATACCTGAGATGGTATAATGTCTGTGATGGCCATAATATATATTTGTTTTTGTTTCTGGTTGTTGATTACAATTTTGAATATTATGATAGAATTCAGAGTTGCTTCAGCAAGTGAGGTGCTTTATAAATGGAATAAATGAATATGTATATAATATAGTATTATTTTTGACATTGTGAAATACTAATCAAATTTTGAATTAAATTATTAATTATTTTAAAAATTATTTTACTATTATTTTTGGTTTTATTTTTACCTTTTATTGTTCAATTCATTGTAGCATATAGTTTATTCCTTAATAATTCAAAATGACATTTACAAGTTTTGTTCTTGTTTTTAAACAACTCAAAATTAGTTGGAAAAGAGAGGCCATAGTTATAAGTAAGCCATAGCTGATAATTCTCTATCTCATCAGAATGATATGTTGGATAGGACAGCAGTAAAGCAGTAACAAAGTCTCCGTAGCAAAATTCTTCTATAACTTGTATTATGCACTTTTAGTGGGCAGCCAAAAATGTTCATTTTTCAGTCAATTTTTTAGATTACCACTCTGTATTGTTTAATGCCAGTAGTTCTATTCCATTCATGTTCAAGACTATTGCTTTTATTAATACCTACTTTTTATTACTGGTTACAATCACAATAATTTGTTGCAAGCTATCTTTAGTACGTTATAGAAAAGTAAGAAACAAATGCTGAAAATAAAAGAAATAAAGTAATTCATTGCAAACATTGACAGATTCCAAGTCTTTGCCTTGTAAGTAGTGTGACAAGTCTCTAAAAGAAAAAAAAAGTGGGAGGGAGGTCAAATTGACTGATACTGGTTTCTGAGAAAAGCTTTAAGAATATACTGTGCCTTGGTTAAGATTAAATAAGAAAAAACAGTATATAAACATTAATTTTATTAAACGTAATTTGAACTGGTAAATATGTAAAAGAGGATAGGATTGTTTGGTGGGGGGATGAAATTAAAAGCCTGACTCAATCTTCAACAGGTGCATATATCTGCACAATAAAGCTGGCATGAAACAGCTGCGATAAAAATAAAAGCCACAATTACTAAAAGTTATGAATTTAATCTGAGCAATGTATGTAGCACATCCCTGCATGGAAGGCTTTATGGAATTCAGATTGCATATTGAAGTGTTTATATACCAAATTCTTAAATCATGTTACAGTATGTGACTAAATTACTGCTGCCTCATAATTGCCATTTTGCTCTGTCTGAGCGTTACTCTCATAGCTCTCATAACCCCAAATCATTTACAACTAAAGCAGGGGTGGGTTCTAAATTTTTTTACTACCGGTTCTGTGGGTGTGGCTTATTTTGTGGGTGTGGCTTGGTGGTCATGTGACTGGATGGGCGTGGCTTCATGGTCATGTGACTGGGTGGGCGTGGCTAGGTGGTCATGATCCTAGTTCCCCCTAAGAGGATTCCTGCATCCGGACCTTTTGCAATCCCCCAAAGGATTAAAGGAAACCAGATTCCATACCGCTCTGAACCCTTAAGGCAAACCAAATACAAGTGGTCCTCGCTTAATGCCCGGTTGCTTAGCAAGTGTTCTAAGTTACGACTGACCTCCGCAGAGCTACTTGACCTGTTTTTGACATATGCACGCACACACACGCGCGCACACACACACACACACACACACACACACACACACACATTTATGACCAGTTACAACATCCCACAGAGTCATGTGACTGAGGTTTTCTATGTTTTTGCCAGTTTCCAACAATTCCTTCTGATTTCCGTTTAACAATGCCCATTGGGGACTTGTTTACCAACCACAGTGTTTGCTTAATGACCACAAGGTTCATTTAACGGTCATGGTGTTTGCCTAACTCAGGGGTCTGCAACCTTAAACACTCAAAGAGCCATTTTTCTATTTTCTTTTAAACAGATATCTCTCTCTCTTGTCTCTCTTTCCCTTCCCCTCTCTCCTCTCTCTGTTTCCCTCTGTTTCCCAACCACAACCACAAATACCTACCAAACAAAGAAACAACATTTCCATATTTATCAAAGACACAATTTACATAGACTTCTGTAAAGCCTTCGATTCAGTGGTACACGACAAACTACTTCTGAAACTAAAATCCTATGGCATCTCTGGACCCCTACATAACTGGATAGCTGCATTCCTGTCAAACAGACAACAAGTGGTCAAAATAGGGAGCGCCCTATCAAATCCCGCACCTGTTAACAGCGGTGTCCCCCAAGGCAGCGTATTACGACCAACACTCT
>QLTV01000033.1:97842-148557 GCA_003457575.1 Thermophis baileyi | reverse complement strand
AAAGTTCATTTTGATGTCACTGCTGAACAGTTGAACTGTGTTGAGTATTGATTTAAGTTCAGTGGGGCTTTTTGCATATATTTTTAAGTCATCCATGTAGAGTAGATGGTTTATCTTGCCATGTTGGCTTGAGATTTGGTATCCCAGTTGTTGTTGTTGTTGTTATTATTTTATATCACAACATAAAAAAATCATTAGTTAGAGATAGCACCCCACATGCATCTGAGCACTGATTTTACTACACAAATTCAAATATTCTTTAACTATTTGTCTACCAAACCCTCATTGCCCAATGGAGCTGTGTGTAAGTGTAGACATTGTTAACTACTGTGATTGCTTGGATTAGTGTCTCCTGTGATTGCTTGGATTAGTGTCTTTTCTTGGCAAGATTTTCAGAAGTGGTTTTCCATTGCCTGCTTACTAGGGTTGAAAGTGAGTGTCTGGCCCAAGTTACCCAATTGGCTTTGTAGCTAGGAAGGACTAGAATTCAGAGTCTCCCAGTTTCTAACCTGGTGCCTTCACCCACCTAATGGTTCTTCAATGGAGCTTACAATATCATATATTAATGTGTAACATAAAATATAGACCTTTCCTTTAGAAACTGAGCTCACATACCATCTTCCACCAATACTGTCCCAGAAAAAACCCAAAAGTGTTTATGTTATTTTGGGGAAGGGGAGGAAAAAGAGAAGCATCTAACTTAACCATTTAAAGAATAAAGGAAGAAGGCACTGTTTCAGACTGCATTGGAGTATGCTTCAAATGCATATCTTCAACACTATCTTTTGATATACAGTATGTAATTAAATGCAATACTATATTTTATAGTATGTTTTACAGCTAAATTAGTTATACCCTGCTATTTTTATGGGTTGCAGCCATATGGCTAATCTACTACAACCAAAAAAGACAAGTGGTAATGTGGTGTCTAATTCACCAAATCATATTGTCAACGAACCAAAGGAATCTGATTCATGCTATCATTTCACCCAAAAGCCTCCACTAAAATCAACTATAAATATTTGCAATAAACATTTACTTTATTGTTAGCTTCTCCTTACATATCAACTTCTACTGTAGTTTTTATTTCCAATAACCCTGTTTGTAGAAAACCTGAAAAAAAATCCAAAATAGGTCTATTTAAAAAAACAAAGATTAGAGCACTTTATTTAACATGCTAACCATTCCAATACATAAAAAATATCCCCAAACAGGATTTATCTGAAAGAACTTGGTTTCTTTCTTAGATTGTTAAAAAAGTATCCTGATTTTTGTGTAACTCTGGTCAAAGTTATCATTATTGGTTTAGTTGTTCCTGTGGAAGAAAAGGCCATTAAACCCAAATAAGCAGTGCATAGAAGCACACTGTTCATCCATGGTTAAACAACATTCTTGGAATGTTGGCCAGCAGTATGACTTGACTACTGTATCAGTACGCTACAATATATGGTGGTGCTATCAATCAACACTCCTGTACAGCACCAACTGATCTCAAAATGCAGAAGGAAAAATAATACTCACAGCAAAATTTTCAATTCATGTGATACATGAGAGTGATTTTTAATGTGCTATATTTTATTTATGCTATTTAAACTATTGAGGGTGGGATATCTTTCTCAAATGCCAGAAATATTACATTAAATTGTGCAATGATGCTTTCATTTCGATATAAGCCAAATTTGGCCCCTGATATAGAAAAGAAAGTTATTTTAAAAGTAAGGAACGGCTTCCAGCAACTGCATGCATATTTTGTGTCTCATGAGTAAACTCTTGATAGTTTATCAAAGATTGCATTGAACCGATGACACTATATTGTAATGTATAGCTATTAGCTGTCTGGTGATTCTTCCTATCCCGCAGCGAATACAGTTTATTCCTATTTCTTAAAACTCAACAGAAGTATGTAATTTTTTAATAGACATTAACTTCTCAATGGTGGTACATGTGTACCTTTTGTGCGTTAAGATCTTTTATCTAGTTTGATTCAGTAATAGTCAGTCTTTTAAAGTTGAAAGCAACTTTGCAGAAGATTCTCTGAAATAAGGAAACAGCATGGTAAGAACAGCAGACCAGCCCAGAGTTCTCCACAGTGTGTAATTTCAGCATTAGTATACTGGCACATTGTATTCCAAACATGAAACGAGTTTGATTCTAAGAGGCTGATGAAACCAGAATAAACATGTGGGAGGCAAAAAAAATGATTCATATAGCTAAAACAGAAACAATAACAACATTGGAAAATTCAGCCTATACTTCTTGTAACCTAGGAAACCAAGTGTGCCTGCAGAGATTTCTGAAAGGGGGAGGGGGTCTTGTGGGAAACTTAATGTCATAAGTAATCATACCAATTTACCAAGAGAGCAATGAACAGGTTGCATGTGTAATGATGCATGCCCAAAATTATCCAGTTCAGCCAAACATTTAAATGATGTCTCAGCATGAGTAAATAATATGCAGAGAGCCACTTGATTTTGTAATGTCAATCAATCCCAATTTCTACGGTATTAGCAATGACATTTCTCTGAGCTGCAAAACCATAACCAGTTACCTAGGAGAAAGATTCTGAACTCTGAAGGATGCACTTCTAAGTGGCATGCACTGGACTGCACTGGGTTATTTCCTTGTGATATTATTGGAGGAGTGTATGATGGCTATACTATAACTTCCTTGCCAAAATAACAGGAAAGACATCATGCCCCAGAGCACTGTTCCCATAAGGACTATCAAGAACCCTCCCACCCCCCAAAACCCTCAATTTTTAAAAAAATATTTTATTTAGAATTATGAACTACAACAGGGAAAAAGACTATATTGGATGGTAACAGTTGAATGGACATCAAGACAAATTGCTAAACATATATAATAAGTATGGGAAAACTTTCCAGTAATGCAGATCTCCTTCTCACCTTTTAAGTTCTCAACCTCTGATCACAACCTAGGTATTTATATTAAAGATTAAGGATCACTGCTAGTATTCTCTCATTTGTTATATGTCATTGATCTCATAACCTTTTTCTTAAAAACTATTTTCAAAAGTTTAAATTTGCCCTGCTGTATAACATGCTGTATATACTGTATAGGAGCTGTTCTTGGTTAATTTATCTTCCATTAAGCATATATACTGTAAATTTTGCCACTGATATTCGCCAATCTTTGAAAGTACTTATAAGTGAAGTTCCCTGTTTTTCAATGTTGCTCTTGCAGCTTTCAGTATGTGTGTATGTATGTATATATATATATATGTATGTATACACACACATACATGCATACACACACACACATACCAGCGGTGGGCTGCTCCCGGTTTGGCCTGGTTCTTAGAACCGGTAGCGGCGGTGGCAGAAAGCTCCACCCACCCGCCCGGGATGCTTCTGCGCATGCACAGACGCATCGCGCGCATGCAAGCATGCACATGAACCAGTAGCAAACTAATTTAGAACCCACTACTGACACCTACATATAGATATATATAGATGATAGCTATAGCTATAGCTATAGATATAGATATACACACCTACACACACACACACACACACACACACACACACATACTGTTATTTTTTTATTTATGTTTTCTTGAAATAAATCTAATAGAAATATTTGTGGTTTCAGTCAAATTTTATTTTTAGGATTTTATGAATACCAACACACATAATGAATTTCCCTTTTTATTATACATTTCCAAAATTTACTGTTATATGATTTTTTTTGTTTTAATAGCAATAGCACTTAGACTTATATAGCGCTTTACAGTGCTCTACAGCCCTCTCTAAGCTGTTTACAGAGTCAGCATATTGCCCCCAACAATTTGGGTCCTCATTTTACCTGCCTCAGAAGGATGGAAGGCTGAGTCAACCTTAAGCCTGGTGGGATTTGAACTGCTAAATTGCAGGCAGCCGGCAGTCAGCAGAAGTAGCCTGCAGTACTGCACTCTAACCACTGCGCCACCATGGCTCATTATAATAATAATTATTGATGAAATTATATACCATTTATATACTATTTTATGCCAATTTTCTTTCAATTATAACTTGGATTATATTTTATTGATTTTTTTCCATACCATTTCTTGCTAGGGTACTATGATTATTTCTTTGAAGTTTTGCATCCATTTTACCATATAATTAGTTTTTATTCCATTTCCATAAAAAAGAATATTTCCTTTCCTTGCTTGACTATCAGCAAAAAAAATTAACAATCATTTTTAAACATCTGATTAAGACGGTAATAAACTATAGTTTGTAGCAAAGATTTAGGCATTCCTGAATTATAAATTTCAATGCATCAATACAAAATCTGACCTCTCCTCTTCATTGTACTAAATTAAATACAAAATCTTTCTGTGTATTTCAATACTTGCTATTTATATATAGTTGAATATTGATTTAAAATAAGCAAACAATAAAGAATTAAAACTTAGATGAAAGGATTGGGGGAAGCTTAAGATGATAATTACTTGGTAGCAAGAAGAGCAGAAGGCACAATTGTATTTTTTTTCTTTTTAAAAAAATTCTTCTTTCTCTATTTCTTAATTTCTGTGTTCTTGTTAATTTTGTATATTTTATTGAAATGAAAATTTCTAATGAAAATATTAATTCCATGCTACATTTTTATTTATGTATTGCTGTAAAATTGTTAATAAGGCCCAAAAAGTGACTGACTTGTTAAGCCTGCCATTAAGCCAGAAGAAAACAATTCCATTCATAAACAATTGTTATCATTCTTCTAATCCCCCAGGTGGTGACTATTGAACTGTACTTTCAACAACTAAGCAGCTATTTGAGCCCTGGAAAATGAAGATAGTTCACCTATAAAGCAGAGGAAGGCTATAAAAACATTGCAAAAATGTTTTTTGACACAAGAAATACTGTGCAGGGAAGATAAGATTTAGCTAAAAGTCCTAGAAGTAAATGTCTCAAAGACAATGAAGAAATTGAAACTAAAAAGACACTAACTTACCTAAAAATCAATCAAAATGTACTTATACGAAAGAAAAAACTTTTTAAAATACTCCTTGCAGTTATTGCAAATATTTGGGGAAATCTCAAACATGCAAAGAGATCTGAAATAATTTCTGAGTTAGAATCATTCTGCATAGAAGAACGGGGGGAGGGGGAATCCAAGCATAGAAACAGAATTTTGGCTGGTTACAGGAAACAATTGATAGTTTTTATTTCTTCCAAAGTTTGGGTTAAAAATTACCCCATCTGAACTTCTGTCACTGCCATATTCATATACAATTTGATCTTTAATTTTTCCATGTAACTATATAAATTAATGTCACCTATTCTCACAAATTAATAGTATATCATTTGGACTATGTTATAATAATCATGAGAGAGCATGAGAGATAGGGAAATTAGATATACGCAAATGTATCAACAACTTACCGGTGATGTTGTTAATCGAAGTATTGCTCCGTTTTTAATTTCATTACGATTCTAAAAAAAGAAAATCCCAATGTTAAATAGTGATATAATTTGACATATCATATCTACATCTTCAGCTTTTTCTGGAAGGTACACAATGTTGCAGACATCACATAAAAACAGCACATTTGAGTTTCAGTTTACCTAATCTCCTGAAAATGAAGAATAACCATTGCTTCTCCCAACATGAACCAAAACATAAGAAGAGAAATGTAGTGTATGCAGTCTAATGCAATTAAATCCTATGGTAATGGATTTAGGAGATAGAACATTTACATCCCAATAACTCTCTGCCTACTCACTTAACGAGCCTATTCAGATTAAGAGAGAAATGAAACCACTCTGGAGGACATGTATGGGGTTCCCTTCTTGCTCAAACCTAAGAAATTATTTGGATAAGTAGTGAAATGTTTCAAACCAACAAGAAAAGAAATCCAGATGCCATGACTCAATGTTCAGATTAAGATGCTTGTGTACAACTGGCTCTTCACTTACAAATTGATGGGTTACAACCTAAGGCAGAATAAAAATGAACTGTTCAGCCTAGAACATATGGCATTTTCCACCTAGATATCCCACTGCGTTTCATATTTCCCTTGTTCTTGACCATAAAATTACAATCATTCCAAAGCTAAAGTTGAATTTGTGTTGTACAGTAACCTAAATGAGCAGGCAAATGTATGATAAAATCATGCCTTGAAAAAAAAGGGAAGAGTGTACTTTGGGAATGTGCACTTTGTGAAATTGTATTCTGCCTCCCATCCATCCAAGACATGTTAAATTGGCTGTAAAGGACCAAGTTGCAGTTTTTTCTGTGACAATCAACTAATGTTTTTTTATAGAAAGACTGCATCTGACACATGATAGTGAAACAGCTCCTTTTTCTATCAGTGCTAGAAAGATACAGAATAGAATGAAAATAGGTCTACTATTTTGATTTACTCTGAAATTACAACTATATCTGAAACCAGCACCATTAATACATTCCAATATTTCATTATCTATCCATAAGATTATAAGTAAAGAGTGATATAGTCTCTCCTTTGAAAGAAAAGACAGGGGGGAAAGATGCCTTGATTTTTGTTTGAAAAGCAAAATGAAAGGATATAGATTCAGTCCTTTTAAATATAAATTCATGTGTTTCTCAATTTTGCAGCAACTTTTAGTTTCCAAGCACAAGTTTAAATTCCACATCCTACGTCAAAGCTGTCTGTAAATTGCCTTATGAAACTTAACTCTATGCTGACATCATATAATTCTTGAACTTGTAGGCTGCCGAAACCCATCATTAAGCATCTGTAATACTGCAATGTTTCCTCGGGTGTACTATTTTCCAAAACTGCAATATACAATCTTAATACCACTGAAACTAGCCACTGAGATCTGACACCAGAAATTTGCCTCTTTAGCAAAACACTTAATATAGATATGAAAGTATGTGGATATCAAATGGGTTGTTTTTTTAAGCAACCAAGGACTTAAAAACTCAAGCAAAGTCTTTTATAATTTCATTGCAATATAATACCAACATATGTGAAAATTCTCTTCCATGATTCAATCTGGGATATTTCTTGTTTTACTGATCATATTATTGTAGTGTTTGAAAAATGTTGGCCTAAATTACATAATTCACACCTAGAAAAATGAAGAGTTGTGTGAAATGTTTTCTCCTTGCCTTTGAGAAATCAAGCAACATGTCTTGCAGCAATTTATATGAAAGTGGTATCTTCAAATTCTGAAAGAAAAACAATAATTTGCTTTCCCTTCCCTTAGTTTATTATGGAGGGTTGGGGTAGGGTGGAGTTAGTTTGGTTTGTTGGTAAACATCATTGTTAATATCCTTAGGCCATGAAAATTTCCTGCAAATACAAATGAATGAATGGAGGAACTAAGAAGTTACAGTATAGTGTATGAAAATTAAGGCATCATTTTCCCCTCAATTGATATCAAAGTCACAAAAAGGGATGCAGAATAGAAGTGATTTATGTGCATGAAATTGTATGTACAGCAGAAAAATGTAAATATCCAGTGTCAATTCAAGACCTATGTGCTTAAGTCCTCTGAAGCAGAGATGAAAATAAGAGAAGATATTCCAGTAGTTCCCTAGGTAACCAAAAATAGATCACAAGAATCCTGACAATCATTTTTTTAATGATAACAAATTACTCCTCCCTTTTTCCTACTTGATTCCTTTAAAAAGTGGGCAACGATTAAGAATAGATATTTTTCTGGAAAATCTAACAACTCATCTCAGTTTTAGTAATCAAACAATATATAAATAGATTTAGAATTCTTTAACTGAAAAAGATTATATTTTGCACTAACTGGTGAATTATATTTTAGTAAGGGCAAACAGAACATAATTTAAAAGAAAATCAAGAAATATGTTGCAATTTATCTATTTTGAATCTGAGGAATTGCAGAGACATAATTCAGGCATAAACGATGGCATACATCTTGTTCAATTACAATCAGAACAGTCACAACAAAGCCTGAAAGTATCTTATATTGATAGAGGCATGTGTTTCCTATGCATGTCCTTTGGATTAATCCCAAAGCACAACTCTCTAAATGGGAAATACATGCTTTCCAATTAAAAATCCAATCTTCTTTTTCATTCCTAAACAATTACTTAAAAATCTGCTAGGAAACAGTTTATACATTAACCCAAGGCATATTCCATTTTAAACAGAATTAAACAACATTCAGTATATCAACTATTTTAATAGAAACATTTTGTACAAATTTAATCTCCTTATATAATATCAATGAAACCAAAGAAAGACTAAATAAAAAAAATTTCTGATCCTGACCACTGATTAAAAACTAAATCAAAAAGTGTAATTTTCATTTTAAAACATTTTTATGCTGACATAATCCTGTCTTAATACAATGAAGCAAATGTCTACCTTACAGGTTCTAGTTTCATACTTTTCAAACAACTTAATTCTATACATGCTAAGGTTGTAGTAGGTGTCATTGCTTGAGAAAACACTGAACTATATAGTAAGAATATAAAGTTTATTACGGTCATAGACCAGCAAAAGACAAGAATCTATTTACAATAATATTAAAAGATAATACCAATAATAATAGTAAATAATAACATCCATAACAATAACATACATTGTATCATACAGTTTGGATCGTGCCCATGTGTATTTGATGGATAAGCGGATGTATGTGTATAAATATAGATTCTCTAAAAATTGTTAGAGATATCTACGAAAAATTGGTACAAGAAAACATCTTTAGTCCTGTAACCAAATTTTTCCTTGTGGTCATTGCAGCAGCACAGAATTTTGCTACTGCAAGCGTAGTAGCCGGGTTTGTGTCCCGGAGGAGATGGACTACATAAAAATTGTCTGCCCTCCCTGGTAATCTCTCTAGTAAGAGGAGAATATGCATTGACCTAAAAGCACTGTATAACTCACAGTACAATAAGACATACGTGATATCTTCGACTTCTCCTTTACTACATATACATCGTTCCGCTATTGGGCTCTTATTATATCTGCCCTAGAGGAGTGCTGAGGGGAGGATATTAAATCTGGCTCTGAAGAATGCTATTCTATATTTCGGGAAAATCAGGTCCTTTAAATTTTTGATGGTTCCCACACATCCTGTTTAATTCTGTTCCTACTGTGGAGAGGCATCCTATATATTTCTGAATGGAATTCCATGTCTTTTATTCTATTAATGACTACTTGCTTAGCTTGGTCAAAGCCTAGGGAGAGAGCCCGGCTTATGGTCTATTGCCTGTTTTCAGGGGAAGGGGAAGTTATCAGTCAACACTAAAGGGGTCAGTCCCTCTGGAAAGAAATGAAATGTTAGCCAATAGGTAATCATCAGCTTCCAGGCTCTTACCTGAATTTGAGGCATACCTGTTTCAATCCTTAACTGGGCGTTTGGTGTTCCTTTGGGTGCAGCTAAAATGGCTCGCAGGAATTTTGTTTGTATGATTTCTAGTGAGTTTTTCTTTGCGAAGATGGCTTGTGCCCCATAAAGAATTTGCGCCAATGTTTTAGCCTCAAAGAGTTTTAAGGCAGCGGGGATTAATTGTCCTCCGCCTGTGAAGAAGAAATGTTTAATGGCATTTGAAGACCTGAGGGTTAGGGTACCCTAATCCTAACCTGAGCCTTCCAAGTACTTTGTGAGTGGAACACCACCTCAAGGTATTTAAATATCTTAACCTGTTCTAAATTATGTCCTTCTATTCTCCAGTAGTATTTAGGTGGTCTTTTAGCGAAAACTAAAATTTTCGATTTGTCAAAATTAAGGACCAACTTATTCTGTCTGCAGTATCCTGATGTTGCTGTAATTGCTCTCTTCAGTCCAATGGGCGTTTGTGAGATAATAGCAGCATCGTCGGCATATAAGAGTATCGGGATTTTACGTTGTGCCAAGTTAGGAGAATGTAGGTCGGGGTTCTGCAAAAGATCTATCAAAGGGCTGATGTAGAAATTAAAAAGGGAGTGGGACAGAATACAACCCTGCCATACTCCTTTTTGTACTCTTACTAGGCCGGATAAAGTCCCTCGAGCATTACACCTCACTTTCAAGGTGGAGTTTAGCATGCAATTTTTGAATGAGATAGGAGGCGTTTATCAATAGTAGTGAGTTTTAATTTATCTGAGAGGGTGTTTCTGGATATTGAGTCAAAGGCCTGCTGAAAATCAAGGAATGCCACGAAAAGAGAGGATTGTTTTTTTATATGTATATTTTTGAACCAGATGATGAAGTACCAAGATATGGTCCACTGTTGATTTTTCTTCTCTAAATCCAGCTTGTTCGTCTTTGATTATCCCCCCTGAAATTAGCCAATCTTGAAGTTTATAATTTAGGTGTTTGGCATACAATTTACCGTGTTTCCCCGAAAATAAGACCCTGTCTTATATTTTTTTGAACCCTGAAATAAGCGCTTGGCCTTATTGCCATGTACTCAAAAGCCCAATTGGGCTTATTATCAGATGTCTTATTTTGGGGGAAACAGGGTACTAACAACACTCAGCAGACTAATGGGCCTATAATTGCCTGGGTCATTTCTGTTACCAATTTTTGTAAATTGGTATAATGATTGCTAATTCTCAATCTCTTGGCATACGGCCCATTTTATCTATAAATGTAATAAGAGATGCTAATAGAGGTGCCCATCAACTGACATGCTTTTTAATTATTTCTGGCAGAACACTGTCAACACCTGGTGCCTTATTAGCTTTAAGGGATTCAATCAGCTGGGATACCTCTTCTGGTGTGACAGGGGGCCAGTAAAGGGTTAGGTCCAAACTAATTTGGCTCTCATTGGTTTCATAGTCTTCTCCAGTTTCAGTTCATAGTCAGGGTCTGTATATAGCTCTCTAAAATATTCTTCCCAGGCATGATTGGTACCTGATTACTTGGGGGTAGGGGGGATGGGGCGTTGCTCTTACCTGATACGCTCCTTCTCGTAGGGTTGAGATAGCATCCAGGAATGGGTAGACCTTGTCTGCTAGCCTATTGGACTGAGTCTGCCAAAGCTGTAAGGACACGCCTCCTTCACCAATGGTCCCCAGCTTTTGGCGAAGGCGTAGAGACAGACTCAACGTGACTTGTTCCGATGTAGTTCCCCTTGGACCCAGGACCAGCTGGCGTCCTCAGGGTGGGACTGGATGCTATCTCAACCCTATGAGAAGGAGCATATCAGGTAAGACCAATGCCCCTTCTCCATAGTGGGTTGAGATAGCATCCAGGAATGGGACATACCAAAGCTGGCTTGTCCTTACGGGTGGGTCGCAGCCTGGTCTGAGGTCCCCAGATCAGAATGCACTCTCAGGAGTACCTGCCGGCCAAAGGTTGTCTCAGCCGAGGTGTAGGAGTCCAGCTTATAGAGGCGGATAAATGGGGACGGAAAGGACCCTGTAGCCGCTCCACACACCTCAATAGAGGCTTGCGTTGCCCACGCTGCCGTGGTGGCCGCCCTCTGTGCGTAACAGCTGTATCTCAGCGGTACACACCCAGAGCCAGCGGCCCACGGTCGTTGGGGTGACCTTGTTACCTAGGGAAGTAGGCTGGAACGACACAAGGAGTGATTCTGTCTCCCTAAGGGAGGAAGTCCTCTGAAAGTAAATGCGGAAGGCCCTCCCCACGCCTAGAGAGTGCCCCTTCTTTTCCAGGTTGGGCACTGGCTTGGGACAGAAGTTGAGGAGGCCAAGCTCTGGGCCCGGTGGAGCCAGGAGCTGCCCTTGTGCACAAGGAAAGGTTCCAACCTCAATACCACCCGCTTGGGATGGAAGATACAGAGGTCCTTCCTGACCGATAGTTCCGCTAGCTCTGAAATCCATCTAGCCGGGGAAAAGGCTATCAGGAAGGCCACTTTGTAGGTTAGAACACGAAATGGGATTGACCTCAGTTGTTCAAGCGGGGCCTCAGTCAGCGATAGCAGTAGCTTGGCCAGATCCCATGCAGGATATCTGTCGGGTGGGCCCTAAAATCTGCAGCCGGAGTTCTCTCCTGGAGTTGCCTTAGCCAGATAGCGAGATGCGGTTGAAAAAGGAGGCTGTGGTGGACGCACAAATCGCCCAGGCCCGCCCAGGCCCGCCTGGTGCGCCTTCAGGAGCGCTTGCTCCATCCTCCTGTCCTTGGGCTTTAGGAACTCCTCTGGCTCGCCTGGCATGGTAGTCGATGAATGAATAGCTGCCACCGGAGCGTCCACCGCTGGAACTTGGAGTGAGGCGGCCAACTCCTGCCCAACATTGAAGAACCGCTTGTCGTTTGCCGATGGCATGGGACCTGAGGCAGGAGCCATCCACTGGCGCTGGATCCACTGGCGTCCACGAAAATTTGTGGCGATGGTATGACATCCAGCTCAGCGGTTGGTTCTGCAAATAGTGGGTCATGTGGTGAAACCAGAGGGTCCATTGAGGCCGCTGGAGCTGGGCCAAGGTTGGCTGAGGTCTTTGCCTTGAACAGCAGAGACTTGAACAGGCCCGGATGAAAGAGGCCTGTCACCGTCGGGGGATCAGGTGAAATGCCCTCATCCTCGGAGAGATCCAGGTCCAGTTGACCTTCCTTGTCCGAGATATCTGACCTGGATCCAGTGGAGTGGTCCAGTGAAACATAGTCTGGTGCTCTTGCGTGAACATCTGGGCCAGTCGCCTCTATATCCCAGACATGTAGATATGGCATGCCGGAAGAGACCGGAGCCAGTCTGCCCAATTGTTTGAGTCCTTCTGCTATGTCCTTTTTAATTGCATCAGCAATGATGGACTGCATGTCTGCTGGCTCTGTGGGGCCTTGCTGCTCATTGCATCTGAGGCCTGCCGTGGTAGGTGTAAACGTGGCAGAAGGGCCAGGTCTGATTGGGCTTATGGAGCACGCAGGCGGAGGCCCTGATGTCACAAGCCCCCAAATGTTGGTATTGTCAATATTAATATCATGCTTATCCAGGGAGATCTGGTCAGCTGTGTCCCCTGGTAAGGGGTTTTCAACATCTGATCCCCTCTGAAAGGGTGCCCTGAAACCCGGCTGCTTTGCTGGATTGGGCAGATAGCTTTCCCAGTGCCCTATTCCAGCAATGTTTGTCACGTTCTGCAGCTTTAGAGGCTCTGGATGGAGTAGGGCGACTCTTAGAGTCTTTACGGGTATGGGAATGGCCATGTTTGATAGCCTTAGAGGTACCCGAGGTGGCCTCTGTGATAGAGGTAGTCAGCGATTTGCTGTTTTAGTTGCCCCTCTGGCCTTTGCTGCCCTGCTGGAAACTAGCCTTTCCGCCATTTTGAGGTTCTCCCGGCTAATGGACCCTGGAGGCGAGCCGCCCAAGTGCACTTTTTAAAAAAAATGGCGTCTGAAGACAAAGTGCATGGAATGGCGGTCGATCTGTGAGCGAAGATTTCTTTTGGCTGTAGTGGCTAAGGAATCTCGGCGGTTGCGGGGCAGAAAAGACTGCGCGCCTCGATCAGCTGACAGTGACAATCAGCGCGGAGATGGACAGCAGCCCAACAGTTAGCGCGCGAAGGCAGCCGTTTAAAATGGCATCCAATCAGCTGTAGCGCGCTCCCCGCAAAGGCGGCAAACAGCACGGCGAAAGGCAGAAGTCAAAATGGCGCCAGGCGCCCAACAGGAGCAGGACAGCGAGTCGCTAGAGCGCAAGGCTCCTGCGACAGAGTCACTTCCGCACTGCCTGCCCTGTTGCCATTGCGGTAAGAAGGAGCGCTAGACTCTGGTAGCCAATGTCACCTTGCGACCGTGGTGTGACTGGCTGGGCAACGATTCTTGCTTAAAGAGCCCTCTGCAGTTGACAGCTCTGCCGCTAGACAAGCTATTGAGCATGATGTGGGAGCGTGATAGCTCCTCTAGCCATACTGCACGCCTCTGTCAACAGGAGGCCTGAAGCCCCACACACAAGCCTGAATTTTAAGCCGATGATTTTGGAGCACGATAGCTCCGGTAGCAGCACTGGAGACCTAAGCCCCCCTGGCAGAAACGGGCCACCAATCAGGCTGAGGCAAACGGCCAAAAACGGCTAGAGCCAAAGCTCTGTGCCATGATCAACCCAGCGACTCCGATGGAGAGGGAGTCAGCTGGGGAACTCACGATTGAAGAGAATATTTTGTTTCAGTGATGATCAGATTATCTCTAAATTCCAATAGGAATGGAACTAGCAACCACACGTCCGTCCAGTCTGCTCTGTCACCAAGGAAAATGGCGGCCCGCATGTCAGCAACGCAGTCTGGCCCCGGCAGGCACAAACAACCATAAGAATAGGTTGCCCGCTATAGAGGAGAGGCTAGCTCGCAGCGGGGAACTTGGCAGATAGTCTGCCATCAGCTGGAGATCGGTCCTCGTGTCCGTAGCTGATAGCAGTGCCCAGCTGGCGCTAGCTCTAATGCTTCAGGACCGACAAGAACGGCAGTTGGAGTTAAAACTCCTGGCGCCAAAGGGAGTAGAGCAGTGAGTTACTCAAGCGCAAAGCTCCTGCGACCGATTCCTATCCAGTCCTTTCGCTGCCTCCCCAAAGCCGTTAGTGGTAAAATGGTGAAGCGCTCGACTCCTGTGGCCGTTGGTCGCTCAAGCGCAAGGCTCCTGCGACTGGCGGTTGGCTGTGCTTGATGTTAACTGTCTCCAAACAGCCTCTGTTCTTGCAAGAAAAACTGCCTGCTAACTAGCCGCTGTGAAGCGCTAGTGAAAAGATCGGAGCGCGGAAACTCCCTCTGCCACTATCGCTTGCCTCAGCTGTCAGATGGCCACTTTGAAAGCACTATGGATGGAGCATGAAGCTCCTGTGGCCAGGTCGGGCGGAGATATCTCACCCTTGATTCCAATGCCACGCAGCATGAGGCGATGGCCGTAGCGACGAGAGCCAAAGCTCTGTGCTGCGCTCGACCTAGCGACTCTATCTGATGTAGCCAGAGTCAGCTGGGGAAGAAAACTCACTGTAATTGAAGTTTAGGTGTCAAGATTCAATTACTTGAGAAGCGATCAGGAATGGGAGATTTCCAACACACGTCTGTTCAGTCTATGCTTGGTTCAGAAAAACAGCGAGTCCAGATTGTCAGCAGTTTCTGATGTTGGGTCTGGCATAGGCGGATGGGATTCTAGGTGAACAGAATTTTTTGCTTTTAATAGTAAAGATTTAAATAAGGCTGGGTAAAAAGGCCAGCTAAGGTTGTCTGCACAGGCCACAGGCCTTTATCTTCTGACAAGTCCAGGTCCCTGGGTGTGTCCTCCTCCGAAGGAGACTGACTAGCGGAGGCCGGGGAGTATGGTTCCTGCAGGGCCAAAATTACCCCTGAAGCCTGGTCCATCTGCAGGATCTCAGGAGGCAAGGGGGGACAGAATGAAGTGAAGCAGTCCTCTGGCTTTGTTGCAAGCCGGCTTAATAGCCTCTGAATCAGGGCTCCCATAGAAACAGGGATTAGAAAATCCTGTGCACCCCCTGAGCGGAGCCCCGCTACAGTTGGGGTAAACTTTGCCTCTATAGATGAGGCTCTATGCCTTAAGGGCTGTTGCCAAGCAGCTGGAGCAGAAATGGATCTGGGAGTGAGCCAAAGAATGACTCCCTGTTGCTGGGCAGCTTGGAGCTTGCTGCAAGGGCAGCTCTCCAGCACCATCTTGAGGTAAGGTCTGGGGAGGAATGTCAGTGACATCCAACGGTTGCCCCGCATTATGGCAGGAACAGGCCTGTCTAATGGGATGAGGCGCTCCCTCTGTTTAGATCCCTGCAGCGCCCAGGCCATTTCGCTCTCAATCGCCTTTAGGGGTCACGCTGCCTCGTGTTCTGCTGCCTTTGAATGCCCCTCCAAGATCCTAGCACTCTTAAAGAGCTTGGTCATGGCTTCTCTGCCTGCGGACCTCGGTCCCGAGGCCCCTGAGGCATCGCCACTCCGCTTGCGCTGGCTGAAGTATTTTCTGCCGGAGCAGCTTTTCTGCTTAAAGCAGCAGCCGCACTTTCCATTTTGAACTTGCCGCCAAACAGACTCACCTCAGGAGGCTCTGCTGTCAATTGAATGTGGCCGGCGGCTGCTCGCGAGTATGCCCGGGAACCGGGCCGAGGCTCGCACGTTGGGGGCTCGATCTGCAGCAGCAGCTGTCAGGGCGACAGTCCGAGGCTTACCTTCTGCCTGGCTGCCTTTGGCTAGTGGCGGAGCGAGGAACTTGGAGGAGCAGTAATGCAGCTCCATGAAGCCCCAGGGGAAGCACTGCGAGCACGGCTCGATCCGGCTGCCCAGTCAGAATCACCTCCTGGTGACCTGATCTGCCGCAGAGCGGCCCTCAGTGGGGTTGAGCTGAACGCTCTTCACGCTTGAATTAGGTGGTGGCACAGCTGTCAAAGTATAGCTGTTGTTTAGAGAAGTATCCAGGAATTGTAGACCTAATTAAAAACACGTCTGTCTTTTAGCTAGGACTGAGTCAAAAGCTGGGGACCGTTGGTGAAGGAGGCGTGGAGACCGTTGGTGAAGGAGGCGTGTCCTTGCAGCTTTGACAGACTCAGTCCAATAGGCTAGCAGACGAGGTCTACCCTTTCCTGGATGCTATCTCAACCCACTATGGAGAATTTCCCAATCCTCTGGTGATATAACCAAAAAAGGGATGTGTTTTTTGTCTTGACTGATGCAATTAATCTATGCCAAGATTCCTTATGAGCTGCACTTTTCTTTTCTTTTCAAAGGGTCTTATATTGTGCCTTCAACTGCTTTAAATAGTGAGTATGATCCTCAGAGGGGGCATATTTACTTTTCATGTACTCCTTGTTCTATATCCTTTTCAGTTGAATATAATCTCTATCAAACCATTTTTTATTCTTTAATGCCGGCTTTTTGGAGTGAGCCAGTGTTCTATTAGTGAGAACTGATTTCAAATTTGTAATTAAGGTTTCAAACTTCTCTATATAGTAAGATATTTTTACTATTATCTTATATAGAGACAACAGGACTCTTTTTTGCTTCAATTTTTAATTCACTTTATTTAATCATACTTTAACACAGTAGCTGGCCCTAGATGTTTTCTAATTTCAGCTTTATTGTGAAGAAGCAATTTCTTAATGTACATTGTTCAATTATTTCCATCTGACTGTTCATGCCTTAAAACCAATGATATGAGCTTACGATTCAGGATTGTTTAATTAAAATAAAGCCTGAGGATCCAATTTTATCAATGACAGTAAATAAAGCCTAATGGAGGCATCTTAAATTGTTTAGCTACAGCCATGGTTAAGAAGAATCCAGCTGATGCATTTGAGCACCACATTCAAGTTTAAGCCACATTTCTTTATAATTTACAAGTACAGCATATGGTACACCCCGTTGTTAACAGCACTATGAATGAATGGAAATATCTAACATAGTTAGTCTCAATTAAATATAGTTCAGTTTAAAAGGCACCTTATAAAGGCTGTTTCAATTCATCATTGTGTACCAGAATTTAAAGTTCAACCATATTACTACAGCAAGATTGGAGTATCTATGTTCATCTAGATCATAAACTATTTGCTCTCAGGATCCCTTCCCAATTTTACAGGGTATCTCTAAAGAGTGTTTGTTTACACTTATTGATTTTTTTCTCTTATAAATTAAAGTTGATGCAATTGTAAAGTATTTATTGAATCATATGAAAATCACAATATTAAATCTTAGATATTAACTAATAAAATATTTTTTCATGAAAAAAATCCTATTTTTAACAAATTAAAATGAGACAAGTGACATTGTTATAAATTTTTGCAAATATCTTTAATATCTGGCAAATCATTTAGATTTTCTGCACCCTGGGAGTCCTCAGACAACACTTAAAGAAACTCTAAAATATAATCCAACTGTCAGCTATAATATTTGAAGGATTGCAGGGTTTCCATTTTTAGCCAACCTATGCATACTTGATAATGTAATTGAAAAATTCCAATTTCCTCTTTTCATTCCTAACAGAGAAACTGGGATACCACATAAAACAAAAATTCAGACATATAACAACTACCTTTTGGTCATCAGAGTGAATGAGTCATTATAGGATAACAGCTAAAAGGACCAACTTTAAAAGGAGAAATCTTTTAAATAGCTCATGATTAGTCATAAACTAATTACTAAGCATGTTGGTTCCTTCTTTCTGCCTCACGATTCTCCAATAATTGTTGCTGGCTTCCAGGGTTGTACTTTAACTGGAGCAGGTTGAGCCTGATGAAAATTGGGGCAATCAGAGCACATTTTTACTCACCCAAGGAGGAATCAATGGCTGTAATGCTTAGTCTAACATGTCACTGTATTTGATGCAGCTGAAAAAAGAGGCAAGGAGGACACTGATTTTGTGCATTCAGGAATATGGAGTTTAAAAAGAAGTACTTGAATGTACCTGGAAGGGGGGGGGGGAGAGAAACAAATAGGCAAGTTTTTTTGTATCTTCATTATTTTATATGAATAGTTTCTTATTGGGATTACCTTCTTGACAAACCAAAAGCATTTATTGTTTAAATTGTATATAAAAACTCATCTGTATTGACTCAAGAGAGTTGAATCCAGTCAACTGGAAGATTTTTTTAAAAAAAAGATTTTATTGATTTTCTATTGTTTACATTTTGTTAGTGCTTAATAAACATTGTGTTGTCTGGGTTATTCAATTTGCTTAACAATACAGATTAATCTCCACCTCTTTTTTCCAACCACTGGTAAAATAAAGTCCATGTTTGATAATACCCATGTTTCCCTGAAAATAAGACCGAGTCTTATTTTCTTTTCGGTCACAAAATAAGCATTAGGGCTTATTTTCAGGGGGTGTCTTATTTTTTTTTCTATGTACGGGAGTCCCACTACTTCTGCTTGCTCATGGTGGGGCAGAAGGCTATGCAGCGTGCCAGTGCCGCCACTGCGACACAGGGGGGATGGAGTTGCCTCCATCCTTACACCAACTTCACCGACTGACCTCACGGCCCCCGCAGCTAGGCCAGCTATGCTCCAACACCTGCCTCGCCTCATGGCCACGGCACCAGCAGCTACGTCCAGCAGGATCCTGCGTGGCTTCGGGCCTACTTCTTCTGCTTGCTTGCGGCCACCAAGTAACGCACAGTGCCAGTTTCCACGGCCACAAGGCGAGGTGGGTGGTGCTGCCCCATGCGCCCTGCACTGGCTTACCTCAGAGCCTCTGCAGCCAGACCATCCACACCCCGACACCTGCCTTGCCTTGCACAGACGTGGGCTGGTGGTCACGTGGGTTCCTGCTGCACATGGCTGTTGGTGCTGCTGCAAGGCAGGTGTCAGGGCATGGATGGCCTGGCTGGAGGGGCCCTGAGGTAAACCGGTGTGGGGCGCATGGGGCAGCTCCACCACCCCCTCGTGGCCGTGGCACCGCAAGCAACCACACAACAGGGGTGGGCGCCCAACTGTGCAGGCTCTTAAGTAGGGCTTATTTTGGGGGTAGGGCTTACATTAGGTGCACACGTTAAAAAACCATGCTAGGGCTTATTTTTTGAATAGGTCTTATTTTCAAGGAAACACAGTATTCTGTGTCTTCTTTCTGTTAATCTTCAGCATAAGTCTGTCCATTTCTGCACAATCTAGTATCTTCCTAATTATCTCTTTGTCTTGCGGTGTTTCTTCATTTTTCCAATATTGTGCAAATATAATCCTCGCTGCTGTTAAGATGTGCAATATTAAATATATAGTTTGCTTATTAAGTTTTCCTGATATTATACTTAAGAAAAACAGTTCAGGTTTAAAATCTACATGTTTTCCAATCATCTTTTCTAACCACTTATGTATTTTTGCCCCCCCCTTTTTTTTTTTTGCTTTTACACAAGTCCACCACATATGATACCAAGTGCCCGTTTTTTGGTTACATTTCCTACATTTGCTAGACATATTTTTAAACATTTTAGCTAACCTAGAAGGTAGTAAGTGCCATCTAGAAAGCATTTTATATAAATGTTCTTTATAAGAAGTTACCATTGTCAATTTATAGTTTCTTTCCCATAAGTTTTGCCATTTCTCTAATTCTATTTTATAACAAAAGTTTTTTACCCACTGTGTCATTGTATCTTTTACTTGTTCGTCCTCCATTTTAACTGGATTAATTTTTTATCTTTGGTTTAAATTAAATTTCTGCCTGCAGAGTTTAGGAGGACTCAATATTAAAAAATAAATGACCCTCAATTGGCAGGACACTTTGAAAAACAATTTTCCTACTGTAGCTTCTCTTTAGATGCAATAAACACAATTCATAATCATGCTCAATTGGATTCAGACAAGAGCTCCTTGACACACACTGCCAATCACACATAGCATGACAACAAGACCAGACTTTAGATGTCCAGATTTACAGCAATAAATCTAATATTAAATGTATTCACATTACTAAAATACTGAAGTGTTCGTTATGCAAGGAATATATGTAAGTTTCTGCACTGAGAGAGTTTCCATTTATGTGATCCAGAGTAGCATAATCAACACATATTCTGCATCACTGTATAAGTTACAAAGATATTCATTTGAAATATTTCTCTAACAAGAAATCAAAGTTGACCCAATAATATATTACTATCCTTTAACCAGTCAACTTGATAAAGTCATTTGAAAAGTTACCAAGTTTTATTATAACATATGTATACTTTATTTGAACATGTACAGTCACTAATAGCAATATCTGAAAGCGTCCCATACTCCACTATGTATTTATTTGTTTTGTTTTGTTTTATGTACAGTATTTCCTGTTTCCCTTCAGGAGCTAGAAACAAATATATAAGGAGAGTACCAGGGGTGGGTTCTAAATTTTTTTTACTACCGGTTCTGTGGGTGTGGCTTGGAAGTCAGGTGGGCATGGCTTCAGGCGGGCGTGGCTTGGTGGTCAGGTGACCGGGTGGGCGTGGGCAACTTGTAAAATGTGGCGAAACTCACTTAACAATGCTCTTGCTTAGCGACCAAAATTTTGGGCTCAATTGTGGTCATAAGTTTTTCTTTCTTTCTTCTTCTTTCTTTCTTCTTCTTTCTTTCTTCTTCTTTCTTTCTTCTTCTTTCTTCTTTCTTCTCCTTCCTTCCTTCTTCCTTCTTCCTTTCCTTCTTTCCTTTCCTTTCTCCTTCCCTTCCCGTCCCTTCCCTTTCTCTCTCTCTTTCTGTCTTTCTTTCGTTGTCTCTGTCTCCCTTCCTCTTTCTCTCTTTCTTTTTCTTTCTTTCTTTCTTTCTTTCTTTCTTTCTTTCTTTCTTTCTTTCTTTCTTTCTTTCTTTCTTCTTTCTCCCTCCCTCCCTTTCTTTTTCTTTCTTTCTCTCTCCCTCTCCCTCCCTCCCTTCTTAATTCTTTCTTCTTTCTTTCTCTCTTCTCGGCGACGGGAGAAGGAAGAAAGTGCTCTGGGACTGGGAGGGCGGGCAGCGCGGCCCGGCAGCAGTGCATCCCCTGTGCCGTCCTGGAGGGCCGTTGCCACCACCGCCGCCCCTCTCACCTTCCTGGCTTCAGCTCCGGGACCAGCAATGAAGCGCGGTTGAGTGGGGCTGAGGCGTTAGTGCGGGAACAGCGAGAGGTTCAGGGCAAGCGGCGGTTCATCTTTGTGCGCGGAGGGCAGGCGAGGGGAGGGCGGGGGGTCCCCCACCCCCGGTGCCCCTCCTCCATGCAACCTGCTGCCGCCGAGCGGTCTCCTTCATGCCGCCCGCTTCGCTCGTGGGGCGGATGGGCTGGAACTTCCGCGCTTCTTTGGTGGCATGGTTGAACGGGGCCGGGGCCATTCCCCCCCTTCGCCCTGCCTGAACATACAGCTGCCGCGCCCGCCTCTCGCCTGTCGCGGCTCCAACGGTGGTGGCGTTGGGAGACGTGGGCTCATCTGGAGCTGCTCCCCTGCAGCTGAGACCTCAGCTTGTCCCTGCTGCCTCCGGGCGTGAGGGAGCTGCTCCAGATGAGCTATTTCCCCCCTTCGCCCTGCCTGAACATACAGCTGCCGCGCCTGCCTCTCGCCTGTCGCGGCTCCAACGGCAGCGGCGGCAGGAGACACGGGCTCGTCTGGAGCTGAGACCTCAGCTTTTCCCTGCTGCTCCTGGGTGCGAGGGAGCTGCTCCAAATGAGCCATTTCCCCCCTTCGCCCTGCCTGAACATACAGCCGCCGCGCCTGCCTCTCACCTGTCGCGGCTCCAAAGGCGTCGGCATTGGGAGACGCGGGCTCGACGGACTTGCTCCCCTGCAGCTGAGACCTCAGCTTGTCCCTGCTGCCCCCGGGTGTAAGGGAGCGGGGCAGGCAAGAGGCGGGCGTGGCGGCTGTATGTTCACGCAGGGCATGCGCAGTGCCGAAAAATCCAAAAAAAATCCAAAAAAATCCCCCCCAATAAAGCCGAACCAGTTCGGGCGATCCAGTCCGAACCGGGAGGAACCCACCTCTGGAGAGTACTATATAAATAATATAATATTTGATCTAATAAGAAATCACTATTTGAAGGTATCAGTTATATAATGAGAATAGTTGCCCTGTGCAACTCTAGCTATTATGGGTTTATCTATCTTGCTGGTGGCACCTAGCAAGAACAATTTTTCATTACATATTTTGTGATTTTGTTACAAAAATGTATTAGTTCTAGTTTAATGTGTTGTACAATCACAATGTCAACATATCTTCAATTGATTTTGGATTAATTGAAAACATTATTTTGGGGCATTTACAGTCAAATACTGAAAATTCATTTATAGCCCTATGGAGGGGAGTGAGGTAAAGATGCTAACTTATTCTCACCTACTTTTAAAGGAAATAAATATGCACTCAGACTTTTTGCATGTCAGTGTGTGCAGGAGGGAGGCATTAATTTTGTTCACTAGTTTTTCAGTAGCCTACATTATATTACTTTGCCATAAAGGAAACCTGCGTTGACTCCACATATATCAACACTTACAGTTGGAACATTTAAATTTTGCTAAAAAAAATACTGCAGAAAAATACTACATAAAATCCTTGATCAGTTCTGAATGCTTTATACAAAAATCCTGTAGAAGAAAGCATTAGTTGAGCAGATGACACAATAAATTGTATTTTTGTGTTGGAAAAGACTATCATTATATAGCAGACCATCGGATTCACTCAATTCAAAGCTGCAGTGATCCACAAATAATTTATTTCATTATGATATAAAAAAAATAGTGTCATGTCTCACTTGATGTCTAAAGCAGTACAGTAGAGACCCAGGTTAATATCCTCTGGTACTTGTTGAGAAGTAGCCTCAGAGACCTGCATTCAAGCTAAATTAAACTGAATATTACTGGAAATGATTTCCTAATCCATCCTCATAATGTCACTACTTGTGTTTAATTTAAATGATTTCATTTAAAATGCAGTCTTTTTAAAAACAATCTATAAAGTTTAAAGCTGCTCTTTAATTTCTCCAACACCATATTTCTATGCACACACAAAAATGATCCATATATTAGAGTACACAAAGCTGATAGAAAAAAATCTAATCTGTCATTTCTATGGCAAAAAAAAAATATCTCTCTCTTCACACCACTTTCAACTTCTTTCCAATTACTTCTTGGGTCATCCCTAACCAAAACATGTTCATCTCCATTTCTAACTTTCTATTGCATCCATGTCCATTAAAGGATTTGTACCTTGCATAAAAAAATAGAAATGGGCAGCTTTATCAACTGAGTGGCATACTAAATAGTTTCAATTTAAATGAGCAACTTGCAGAATATTGCAGCAGGGTATTCTCTGTACATTTTCAACAATAACTGGAAGGACTCAAATCGACATTAAGGGATTATTTTCATAAACCTCTTTTGCTGTGAGTTAAGATTTTCTAGGTATACTGTCACTGTCAACAGAGGGAATGAAATTTTTCATCAGAACACAAAAAACACCTACAGAGATTATTTCACACTCAAATCTGCTTTTTGAATAGCAGTAATTATGCTATTTTTCACTCTACATTGTAGCATACAATATACAATTTAATACTAAATTTTAAGTCCCTATTATTCAAACAGCACTGGCCAGCAGCATAAATGCTGCATGAAATTATAATTTTGTCCTAAGTTAAAAACCCTATATAAGCAGTTTATGTGTAACTTTTCCACCTCTAATTACCGTAAATTACTGTTCTTCTTAATTTTACATAATCATCATTGGGCAGACAGTGTTTTGTACTGATATATATGCAATTCAATGGCAGCCAAGTTGCAAAACAAAACAAAGGATGAGATGGGGGATATTTTAGAATGAGCAGTTGGTTCAGACACATAATCCTGTAATGTGTTGGATTACTCAGGACTCATGGACATCTTCCACACAACATCTTGTTCCAAAGCAGCAGAGAGAATCTCACATGCTATTCTGAACTGAGCAGGGTACTCTCAGCATGAAATGAGAGACATTTCAACAGGCGTCTACAATCACACTGAAGCCTTAATCCAGACATCCTCTAATTCTTCTATTTATTGCTTATTTGCTTTATTCAACTTAGAAGTCACCCAACTCCACACAATTCAGGGTAGCTCACAGTTTAAAAGTAAAGAATGAAGTAGAAGATAAAACCTGTGAAAAAAATCTGTCAAATTCTTCCCATTTGGGATAATGGATAAACTTCTACACTCAATACTACAATAATATCAAGACAAAGATATTGATAATCAGAGAAATAATCAGAGAAAACATACTGTATTTTAAAATTGTCTCCTTAAAAAATAAAACAAATGTCAGTACCCTTACAAACTACTTTTGACATTTCAGCTAATAAGTGAATGTGGACAAGAAGAAGATTAAAAAAAAACCTTTTAAATTGGTCTGGGTGTTTTATAGTAATATATTTATTTTATTTATTTTTATATAAATATAAATATTTTTATAAAGGTTTGCAAAGGGATTAGCATAGAAGATTTAAGATCCTCCACCAAAGTTGTATTATGTATTGATAGTTGGAAATTGCAGTTTTCAAGGCAGAGCAATTATGCAAATATGAATGAGGAAACAGGATGTTCTATTTTTAGTGGTTTGAGGTGAATAATTTGGGGTGCTGTTTTAAACTAGGTTAAGCCTGTTTAAGGCTTATATTACCCATTTTGAATAACTTGGCATGCAACATGGAAAATCTTCCACCAATTTCTGGTAAATATCGATGGAGCTGGTTCTAGGACCAAAGAGGACAAAGCTTTGTAATGGTGTCCATAACAGGAGATCTGGCAGAGATAGTACTTTATATTTGGATTTTCTTAAAGCTTTGACAAAATCCTTACCAAAAGCTCTTCACCAAATGAGAAACCATAGAAAATGATATGTAATCTAAAATATTAGTGACAAAATACAGAACTAGAAATAAAAAGTTTTCAAATCAGAAAAAGAATCGAAAGTATTATAGACCATAATTTCTTTATTTGTTCACCATAATGAACTGTAAGCAATAAGGAGGCAAAGCTGGCTCGTGAAATTAATCTGTTTCACATAAAGTAATCAAAAAAGAAATAACAGGTGTTCCAAAAGGGTCTCTCCAAACTGGATGAATGGGACCTCAAAATTACAAATGTAATTTAAAGTAAAATTTCCTTAATACATTAAAATCATAAAACTTCCATGCTAATTAATAACGGCATTTTGGAGTTATAGTAAAATGTCATACTAAGTGTTGCTGTTTTAAAAAGGCAAATTTCATTCTTGGAATTACTATAAAAGAGGTTGAAACAAGACATCCAATATATTAATACCATGATATAAATCTACAGTCAGATTGCACTTCAAATACTGAATAAACCTGATTATAAATTTTCTTTAATATAAATTATCACACTTAAACAAGATATTTTCAGCTGGGAAATATGCCAAAATACAAACAAACAAACACACATACACTCACTAATTGTAAAAGTAAGAAGAAAAATCTAAAATATTGTTTTTAAAGTTGGCAACTTTAAGATGTGTGCCTTCAACTCCCAGAATTTCTTCAACTGCCAAGTTTGAGAAACAAGATCTAGAACATCCAAGGCTTTTAAGCCAAACCACAAACATTTAACAGAAGACATTATACAGATATATAAAATATGAAAAATATGGACAGTGAGATGAGATCCTCCATTAAAATTAAATATTGATTCAGGACCAATAAAGGAAGTATTTATTGATGCAATGCACAATAAAATGCAAAGTTTGCAGCCAGCAAATTTGCAGCCAGCAACTTAGTCTACTTTAAAAGAGGTCAATGTTGCAGCATTCATTGGCTACTAGTCATGATGATATTTATTACTTTCTGATCTTTTGAGGTTGCAGTTTAGAAATGACTGGACGCTACACATTTGCCACTCCTGATTATTAAAATTGTCAGAGAAAATAATATGGGCATAAATACAGAATTTTATTTATGATTCATGAAAGAGGCTTTCAACATGCAGCATACATCTCCATTCAAAAACATCTACATCCCTACAGTGGCACAACCCAGTAAAGTGGCACAACCCAGCAGTGTTTTAGTATATGATGTTAGGGGTGTGATGGGTCAGGGGTTAAAGAAACTGAGCTTGTCAGCTGGAAAGCTGATAGCCCAGGTTCAAGAGCCAAGTGCCGCACAATGCGGTGAGCTCTTGTTCCTGCCCCAGTCCTGCCCACCTAGCAGTTCAAAAGCATGCAAATGCAAGTAGATTAATAGGTACCACTTCGGTGGAAGGTAACAGCATTCTGTGCACCTTTGGCATATAGACATACTGACCACATGACCATGGAAATTGTCTTTGGATAACGCAGGCTCCCTTGGCCAAGAAACGGAGATGAGCACCATGCCTTAGAGTCGGACATGACTGGACAGTGAAATATTTTCTTTTTGTTATCTGTATAGATCATGCTCAACATACCAAAAACCTGGACTTCAGTTTAAGAACTATGAGAAGATCAAGTTACTGAAATTATTAAAGTAGATTGTGACCCTTTTCTTCTCTAGTATTGATGTAACTGACTTGAGAAAAAAAAATCCAAAGACATAGTTATTTATTTGTTCTGTTTGCCACATTTCTATACCATCCATCTCACCTAATTGACTCTAGGCAGTTTACAATAAAATGTAGTTTCAATAGAGCTGATAGAATGGTAATACATATATTTAAAAAAAAAACAAGTATCCATGAACACATTCATGATATTTTTGAAGAAAGTGTTATAAGCTTAAGATCTTTTCTTTAGTTCCACTAATACGTTACTGGCACTGTAATTGGAACCCATGGAAAGAAACTTCTGAAGTTTGGTTAATTAAAAAGTAAATTGGACAAGTTTAATTCAATTAAATAGTTGAGCAAAATATCTACTGACAAAACTTTATGTTAGGGTGAGATAGAGGATCCATTTATAACTCACTTGGGATTAAGTATTTCAGAATAACAAAGTCTGCTGTCCAGCCCAGCCATGATCCAGTAGAATTGGACAACTATTGTTGAATCTCCAATCTTCCTTTGGGGGTATGGGCAAAGGGGAATTGTGGGGAAAGAGGAAGGGCTGCAATTACAGAGGCATCTGGCTATCTGGGTCCATGACAGACTAATTTCAGGCAGAGGAACAAAACATACTTGTTACACTCATGTCCTGTGGCAAAATTTGGATGGAGAGAGCACAATCATCCTTATATTTCTAGATTTTTCAGTAGCATTCAATATGCAATTAAGAGTATCATTCTGGATTATGTTCAAAGATTGGGACTTGGAACTTTGTTTTCAATTACCTGGGTGGGTAAAGTCAATAAGAAGGGAGAAGCATTATGTGCCTCAAGTCTTGGTTTTATACTTTTTAAAGTTGTGGTGAGAGATGCTCCATTGGTTCAAGAAATTGAATCACTAATGTGATAACATTCAATTGTACATCTTTACCCTGGGCCCAATGGGAGAAACAATGGAAAGTCTGACTTGATGCAGGATGGCTTACACACTAGATGGGAAAAACACAGGTCAGACTCAACTCAGCCAAAACAGAATGGTTGTTTTTGCAGAAGCTTATTGATTTCAGGACTCTACCAAATTTGACTCTAAGTGGAAGCGAGCTCTCCCAGAAATAGCAAGTTGGTAAAATTGGGTTTTCCAGAGGATCTTTGGGGGTTAATTGTCATTGATACTTTTATGAGTTTAATATAATAAGGAAATTTGAAGTTATTTGTGTTTATTGTTATTGTTTTATTTTGTTTTCTAATATTAGTAAATCATCTATATTCTCTCTGGGTAAATGGGGATAAGCTTATGCATAAATAGCTTCCTAGGTATTAGTTGTAGAACCACACTGTTTGTATTAGGACTGATTTAGATTACTTATTTTAATAGACCACACATTAATTGAATAGAAATCAACTTATTTACCTTTTCAGTAATGTAAAAATTGGAGCTATCAGCATGTTGCAGTGCATAATGTTCATGGTTTGCAAGAGACCACCTTATAAGACACAAAGATATACATTAGTAAAATGTGTACAGAAAAGAGAATATTATGAACAACTTTTTCCTTCCCTTCACCAATTAATTACCGTGTTGATAACAGAGCATAAAGGTAAATTTATAAACAACTTTCAAATCATCCTTAGATGGTATTTACCACATTCTGCCTAAATGAACAACAGTATGGATAGATTGCATACTAGTGATGCAACTTGTACATATCTTACATCATACGTGTGAATTAAAAAGATCTGGGAAGAGATAGGTTTAAATACTAGTTGAATCTACAACTATGGCTAAGTGGCTCAAACAATTAACACATCCTCACATAAATAAAGTTATGAACTTTCCTTTCTGGTTTCTAGCTCAAAACATCAGGATATCTAAGCTTATTGGTGCTGCTCATGAAAGCAGAAGCACACAGGCTGTGAGCAAGAGCAGCAACACCAGCTGCATTAATAGCTTGGCCATTTTGAAATATATTAAATCAGGATTTATGGTTTGTTAGCTCTAAACAGTATACTTCTCTCTCTCCTTCTCCCCAAATTGGAAATGAAAGTGTATATCCCCCTCTTATTACAATTCCATAAAGTTAACATAAAACAGAAGATCACATACAACAAATCTATTTTTCTTAATGCCAGATTGAGCAATAAATTAATGTTTAAAATATTTCACCTTCCACCTCTGGACTTCTCAAAAGGGTCCCAATAAGATTTAATGGAATAATATATGTAAGTCCAAGAATACAGCTAGCTGCCAGTGTGGGCAGTGCTCCGAGTCCACTTGATTCCATCTATATAATAGTGTGAAATAATCCCCAATACTATGGGTAATTGAACAAACCTGCTTTATAAAGCTACACACAAACATCAAATTTCAGCTCAACTATAATCCTTATTGGATAACCTCAGAAGCTATGTTTCTTTCTTTGTCTAATATAACTTTTAGGGCTGCATAGCACATTGGGAAAATTTTGGATATATATGTAATGAATACTGTAGTTTTCTCCCCTGGCCACTTTCAAAACTAAAGAAAGGCAGCTGAAGCCCAAACTCAAAATATTTTTCCATTTTACCCAATACAATAAAAATTATATTCATTTTAATATAAGATAAAAAACCGAATGAATGAAGCAATAGCAGTCTGAATTCCTTAATATGTTTATTTTTGTGGTTGAATTAACCACAAAGAGGATAAATTTATTATGTGCAGTGCATTTGGGAATTATAAAAATAACAGTAGAAAAACAAAACTTACCCATCACAGACTTCTTTGATGATTGCAGTCAGTGGCTTTTTCTGAGCATAAAAAAAGAGGGCAAATATCATTTTTTGTGCCTATTGCAACATAACCTCCAATTTGTAATATGAAATAAAATTTAACTTATTTCAGTTAATTAGTACTTTTAAAATATTTCATTCTAATGATATATCAATCTTTATTTATTTATCTAATGACTTATAATATATGCTATCAATTCTCTGCTGAAAATATTGATCTAAATGGCCTAATTAAGTAAAGCAAGTTAACATGCAGAATAACAGTTGGAAGGAACTTTAGAAGTCTTCAATCCCCTGCTTAAGCAAGAACATATACATGTACATTTACATATACATGCACATGCATATACACATACATATGTACATATATTAAACATACAATTCTAAACATTTTAAAATGATACTTCATTATAGAAGTCTTCATCAAGACTTCAGATACTCCAGATATTTGGGATTACAATTCCTATCAACTAGATACAGCATTTTCAGGTAGGCTGGGGATAATGGAAGTAGTCATATGTCTTGAAAGCAGGGAGGTTCAAATCTAGAACTAAGATTTCAACTAAGTCCTAATTCAAATTTGACATTACTAGGCAAATTTAAAATAAGCAGAACTTATAGTTTCAGACATCACTGAACTGTATCAGCATGGCCATTTGCAGAATCATAATGCACAGTCTAAATTTTCACACTACACTAAACCAGGATGGAGAGAAATATATTTTATGACCAAAAATAATAATATTACAAATAATTAAGCATGGAGTATTGAAAGGACTTTTATGATTCCCTAATGCTATTCAAATTCCAGACAGACTAAAGTTAACTTCATATTTTAACACAAGTGTTTAGAACGATGAGGAAAGAAATATCCAAACAATTTAATCTAATTATCTGCCAGTAACATGTATCATGAATAAAACATGTTTTGAATAGGAAAACTAGCTCTACTCTGTACCACACCCCTTTCTTTCTTGCATTATTTTTGTGCATGCATCTGCACACAGTAATAAATATAAAACACTTTCTACTTTTACAAGAAGGGTCCCTAAAATACTTGCATTTCAACAGAACTTCTTCTAGTTTACTGCAAATTTGCTATTAGTAAGTCTGTATGGTTAATTTTATTTCGATTATGGCCCCAAAGATAAAAACAACATTGCCTGGTTTGGTGATGTCACAATATTCCAAGCACTGCTGTAAACATAAACGCTTTCTTTTTACAGAAAACAAAAGAACAGTTGTTGTCTGAAGAAAAATTATTGTCATAAAAATTAATTACTTTAGTTACAGTAATCATCAAGAAACAAATCAGGATTGTTCGTTTAATGAAGGTAAGTTAGGATGGTAGAGGTTGCATAGCATGGGAAGGGAGGTACAAAAGGTACAAATGGAGAGGGAGCTGAAATGCCTCTGCAACCGTAAGCGAATAGGCTGCCAAGTGCCTAAATGTTGATCACGTGACCATGTGGGCACTACAATGGCCAAAAATTCAGGCATGAGTTGCAAATCCATTTTTTTCAGCACCCCCCGTAATTTCAAACAGTCCCTAAAAGAATGGTCATAAGTCAAGGACTTCCTGTCCTCATCTTACATTCCAAACTGCAATCTCCTATTTGACATGGTGATTATTGTATAGTGGGCTGAAATAGGCAAGAACAGACCAGCATAGATACAACAGCATTTATTGACTCAGACTGAACTAAGGAACAGGCAAATCCCTGTAATTTATACTGTGGGCCCACAGGGCCTTAACCAATCATAATACTAGAAAGAGCCAAATATGAATGTTCTAAGTTCCCCTCCAAAACAGTTGAAGTTAACAGTTAGGGTCATCTAAAGGTTAGTTTCACTTTAGCAGGGTGAAGTTAACAGTTAGGGTCATCTAAAGGTTAGTTTTACTTTAGCTGGGCTTAACACAACTACACACACACACACACACACACACACACACACACACACACACACACACACACACACACACACACACACACACCAGTCATCACCAAAGGGTCCTTCGGATAGTGATCTCTCTCTCCCATTATTATTAGTCTTCAATAACATTTTTAGGAAACACGTAAGTTTTAATGAGGCTTCCAGCCGTAGTCATTTCTATGCCACATTCATCATTTTCTGCTAATGGAAAGGACAGTACTGGACTGGGCAATTCATACATTAAATCCCAGTTTTACTCCAACCACACATTATTTTTTGCAAACAAGAATTCCTGTTAATAAAGGAGAATATTTGTAGCTCAGGATTGAAATAAGGGGTCCTTTGGACTCACTGAGCTTGATTGTTTTCTTGAAGATGTTTCATTACCCAAACTAGGTTAACATCATCAGTGCAAGAAAACAATCAAGCTCAGAAAACACCAAGGACACCTCAAAATTCCTATTCTAAAGATTAATATTGTCATACATTTGCTCATATTTAATATTGCAAACATACATTTGCTCATGTTTCACAACTCGGAAATACATACAGTAAAGTGACACATGATGAGAATGCCACTTAACTTTCAGAAATATTTGTTATATCCCTAAAGTAAAAGAGCCTTTTCAATAAGTAACAAACATATCAAAACTTTAATATTATCCTAATGTGCCTCTACATTTCTCCTAACAATCTTTGTCACATGACAAAATTTATATTTTGTTTTCCTCTTTTAATAAAAATTAGAAAATTTATCTTTAGTGGAAACTGTTGTATGCAAGATGCTGTTATCTGAGGAAGGCTTCTACAATTCTCTCTGCACAGCAACTTCCATCAGAGTTCTACAATTTGTGACTATAAAGCAGACCTTTGCAAGTTAAAAAGATCAAAAGTGTAACACATGTATTGCTGAAAAATGCCACACATGCAACATCACCTCCCCCTCGGCAAACAAATCAACAAAAGAGCCAGTGTCCACAGAAGGGACAGCTGGATTTGTAAGCAATATGTTCTCTCAGTCTTTTCCCCCACCCCCACCCCACTCCAAGTTGGAACAGCATGTCCAGAACTTTGTCTAAGTACCAATTTTTCTACTGTCTTATGTGGGGAGGAAAATGCAAAAAAATAAAAACACAGAATCCTAGTTATAAAGTGCATTTTAATGTATTTATCTGAAAAAGTAAACAAAACTATGAATCCTGTTTAGTAAGGGAAAGATAAAACATCTTTTTTTTCTCTTGCTAGTCTTCAACTTTCAAAAAGTTCAGAAAAGTGCCTTTTTCTCTAGTCCAATCATAAATATTTGCTCCATTTTAGGGACAAGGACAATGGTTGTTTTTCATTACATTAATCTCCACCCACTTTAGCATTCTGTGAATAACTAGCTTAAAAATAAAACAGACATACAAATGTTTTTAACATAAGCTGATTTCTTGATTTAAAGTTACAATTCTGCAGTTATATGGCAATGTATGCCTAGTCCATTCTTACTGAAGCTCTCATTTATGGCAGAAGCAAGAAGGTGGCAGTAACAAAACCTACAAGCAAAGGAGTTGTACAACCAACAGGAACTACTGCATTTATGTTTATTTTATATTTTACTCTATTCTGATTTTTTAAGTGGTTTTCAAAGCCACTGTCATTGCAAACTCCAATATCTTTACAGCTTGTCCCCACTAGAAGAAACCCATCCTTGCTGGTGAACTCAGCTAAAATTTCAACAGAAGCCACAATATATTCCTTAAAATTTCCTTGAAATGTACCATAAATATTAACAGGTGACTCTGAGAAGCCAAAAAACAGGAATGTAAACAACTCCCTGATGTCCGGAGAATGAAATATGAACACATTGTTTAAGTTTACCAAAGCACCAAGATCACTTTTTTTCTTGCAAGAATCTTCTCAAGGTTAAAAGACTGACTAAATTAAAGGATTATGTACAATTAAATTCCCAACTCAGGCTAATACCTAAATTGTTCTACTACATTTCTGTATAAACCAAAGCTTTCTCTTCTTAATTCTGGGAGTAGTAAGAAGGCTTTCATTCCTTATTTTAGGTTATGTGATGTTCCATAACACAACCAAATTAAGTCTTGCTGAAAAACAAAACACATCTATGTAAAGAGTAATTAAAATAATGAAGTTAAATCTGTTTTTAAAAAAGTGTTAAAGGATAACATATAAAAAGATAAAAATTATACATAAAATATATTTAAATAAACATTTAGCAAAACATTGTGTAATTTTCCTCTTAATGCTATAACTTCAAGTACTGCTCATTCAGCACTGTCGTAAATTTGAATGATCACTGAATGAATGGTTCAGCGGAACACTGCACAGGAAAGATTTTGCTTCCTGAATATTTTTGGGTGTATCTTATAAATTTGTGGCTATTAATCAAGAATATAACCTGTGGTTTAATTTATCATGTAACATTTTATAGAAATATTCTGCTTTTACACAATGGCAATGTACACCCTACAGTACCTGTTGGTTATGCTACACACACTCAAGAAATATATGAAAACATGGGACTATTATTGAAATACATCTAGTATACCAAGTACAACTGGAATATCATGGACATCTAAAAGTAGTGGGTCTGCCTGGAATGCAGCTCAGATATATGAAATATTGTTGTTACATATGTGAATGGAAAACCTTGCAAGAGAGTCAATTATATTAAAAAGAAATGGCCACTATGAAGAATTTGGTTCCAGGATAGAAAAAATGTGGCACATGAATCACTTGTTAACCTGACAAAGATATGTTGACCTCCACTTCACATAAAACTCAGACTGAAGAAATGTTTTACGAAAGCTACCAACAAGGAAGGGGAAGATTTTAATTATTTGAGGCAGATGTTTCCAAAAATAAGTAATGCCAAAATTAAGGAAGCCATTTTTATTAACCCACAAAACAGGTATGTGATAAATGACAAGTGATTCGAAAATCTGTTAGTGGGGTGAGAGAAAACCACCTGGAAAGCACTCAAAGATATCACTGAGAATTTTGTGGGCAACTAAAGAGCACCAAACTGCATTCAGCTGTTGACAAATGTCTTATAACATACAAGAACATGAAGGCAACATGTCACTGAAGATTCATTTTCTGCATTCACACTTGGACTTCCTTCCTGAAAATCTAGGTGCAACCAGTGATGAATATGGTGAAAGTTTTCACTAAGACAGGGGTCTCAAACTCGCGTTGTCATGGCGTCAGAAGATTTTAATTATTTGAGGCAGATGTTTCCAAAAATAAGTAATGCCAAAATTAAGGAAGCCATTTTTATTAACCCACAAAACAGGTATGTGATAAATGACAAGTGATTCGAAAATCTGTTAGTGGGGTGAGAGAAAACCACCTGGAAAGCACTCAAAGATATCACTGAGAATTTTGTGGGCAACTAAAGAGCACCAAACTGCATTCAGCTGTTGACAAATGTCTTATAACATACAAGAACATGAAGGCAACATGTCACTGAAGATTCATTTTCTGCTTTCACACTTGGACTTCCTTCCTGAAAATCTAGGTGCAACCAGTGATGAATATGGTGAAAGTTTTCACTAAGACAGGGGTCTCAAACTCGCGTTGTCATGGCGTCATCATGTGATGTATTGGGACTTTTTTCCCCTTTGCTAAACCGGGCATGGGCGTGGCCAGCACGTGACGCATCTGGCCCATGGGCCGTGAGTTAGACAGCCCTGCACTAAGACATTGCCACAATGGAAATTAGGGCTACTGGAATCCATCAGTACTAGGTGACTATTGTTGGATGCTTCAATGAGATGCATCAGACAAATGAACTGAAATAAAGATCTGCAAATGAACTGCAAATAAAAAACACTTTTAGTTCTGTTGAACTCAGGTAGCATGTCAGAAACATTATGAAATTAAAACCATTATAGCAATTAAAAGTGAGTTTCATATTTCTCAAGACACCTACATGACACACTCATTCTGGAATTATTTTTGTGTTTAGTTTGAAGGAGTTTTTCACCACCCTCCAAAGTTTTTCAGGAAACAAAAATTTTGGGGAAAAAAATTGTAAAGGTAAAGTTGCTCTATCCTAACAATTTTTTTCCCCAAAATTTTTGTTTCCTGAAAAACTTTGGAGGGTGGTAAAAAACTCCTTCAAACTAAACAGCCAGATGCGTCACGTGCTGGCCACGCCCATGCCCGGTTTAGCAAAGGGGGAAAAAGTCCCAATACATCACATGATGACACCATGACAATGCGCATTTGAGACCCCTGTCTTAGTGAAAACTTTCGCCATATTCATCACTGGTTGCACCTAGATTTTCAGGAAGGAAGTCCAAGTGTGAATGCAGAAAATAGCATCTAACTGAAGTCAAGATACAGGAAATCCAAAGCAGACTGTGGCTTTCATAAAAATTAATGTAAAAGCAAGTTTATAATTGAGAAAATATAACTTTTTTATTTTTACTTTTTCTTTATTTCTGCTATTAAATCTGTATACCAAAGACTTCTGAATACGTTAGTAAGAAGCTCATGAAAGATAAATTTTCTAAACTGCAATGCAAGCGAATACTGCACTATATAAACATATGGTGATGAAAGTTCATTCACTTTTTCCTACTGCATGATGAATAAATCTTTGATGACAATAACAAAAGTCTTAGACAACAGAGATACACTATTTGTCAAAATGTGAATGAGTCATCTTGTAATTAATTCGAATCATACTGAACTTGAATCATTATGTCATTTTTAAATAAAGTGGTATTCCTAAACATAATAGAAGATATTCTTGTAGTGGATAGGAATGCTCATGTAGATATACATACAGTCAGGGGTGGGTTCTAACTTACCTCGCCACCAGTTCGCTTCCTCCCGCGCCGCGTGGGCGCTTCGTGCATGTGCGCGCACATGCACAGTGCCGAAAACCCAGCTTCTGCGCATGTGCAGAAGCAAAAAACAGCTTCTGTGCAGAAGCCAAAAACAAAATGGCGGCGCCTATGGTGCCAAGACCCGGTTCGTGGGCGTGGCAAAGCGGCGATCACTCCCGGTTCAGCGAACTGCACCGAACCGGGAGCAACCCACCTCTGCATACAGTATATATGTTGTAACAACAATGATGGAAAGCACTGTCTGAGCTACAATTCCAAATTAATGTCAGCATCTTCTGGATGAATAAGTGAAAAGGTACACTGCCTAATAAATTGGGTGCATAGACAAACTGCCAGCATTACAATGCAGTAGCAATTTTTATTCATCAGTCAGGGAAATGAAGATTCATTGATTGGCTATTTTTTCATTGTCAAGTGGGTTTCAACCTAACATTAAAACAAGAATACCAACTTAATAAACTACAGTGTGAACATAGATATTACAGATGTCCAGAGATCCAGAAAAAATGCAGCTACTTGAGGGTTGGTGATGGATCCTTGCAAGAAAGTTGGTGGGATAATATGAAGGAAAGTGCAGAAGAATACCAAGTGCAGGATAGCCTGTGGGGAATGGGGGACTCTATTTTCCATCAACTTTACTCACTGTGTGATTGCCAAGGAATTTGGCAATTACCAGTGTGGGTCCATTTCCAAAATGGTTGTCCACCTATGCTGATCTATTATTGATGAATACAATAAAACTGATGAATACAAATCATATTGTATATTCACTTTACAGCTTATTAAGGCAGGATTCCAGGTTTCTTGTGACATCACACAGTAGCTGATTTTTTTTATACAGGTAAAGAGAAAATAATCCTTCAGTTTTATTTATGTATTGCCAGTGTTTCAATGCCACTGTATCCTAAAATGGTCTCAGTAGTCACAAATGGATTCATCAGAAATAGTCTTTGTCAATTGTTGAAATATTTTTACATTGTAAAAATGAGAAAGTGGCACCATATGTTTCTATATAGTTTACGTATAGTCTATATAGTCTATTTTCCTGAAACTTTTGACATCAGTACTTGCATATGAGATTAATAGCTATATAACTATAATTAAGTTTATTAAACGTAGCATAAGTAAAATTATTGCTTAAGTGTTCCTACATGAGTTTAACTATATAAGTAAAGAGCCTAATGTTGCAATACAGTGTTGAAAATAGGAAGGTTGCCATATATCTTCATTAAAATATATCATTATATTTATTTTTATTTCTAATAATGACCTGATATAGCAATATAGTACAGTAGTAACCCAAGCAACTGCAATTAAACAGACTTTTCTAGGCATACAGCATTCTGACTTGAATTAATTAATGTTTTAGTGCTTGCTTAGGAGAGATTCTTGTTGTATTACAACTTTTCTGGAAAACTCTAATTTTGAAAATGCTGTATTATAAAAAAAAAATACTAGTTCTGCTAAGACCTATTTGCTATACTTTTCAGCAACACATGAGATAGTAATTGATATAGAAGTTGGATTATAGTTGAAGGAACACTTCACAATAAATTTCAAAAAGTGTATTTTCATTTCCCCAGCCACTAGATACTAGATAAGCATCTCCATAATGGATCAAATATGAATATGATTGTGGCTTAGATTTGGTTCAGGTTTTTTTTTTTTTTTGCTGGGTTATGTCCTTTTTAAAAAAATCCTATGTTATCTGCCAGAAGCACAATTTGCAAGCAAGGCAGTGATCTAAATAAAATATTTTTTTCTAAATTTTTTTTTGTCAGAGACAGGCTGCCTCTGTTGGGAGGAGGGATCAAATGGGGGATCAGCCTGGGATCATTACACAGACATAAGAAAGCAAGGTGCAATTCCCCCCCCCCCCCTTAAATACCATTGAACCTTAGGTAGATTTTCCCAGGAACAAATTGCCCATTTGAAAAAATTCCTAAGAAATAGGAAGATTCCTGAGAAATGCCTATTTTCCAGGAACTTTAGCAAAGTGGTCCTATATAAAGCAGTATTACAAACTCTAACTCCAGTCTAGGCACAATGATTGCAGCATAGAATGACAGAGTTACAATTGAATATTTTCTTATATTGGATTTATTATCTTCAAATGGCAGCCCCATTATACAACAATTAGATATGAGCCAAGAATCAAACTCTGGAAACTCCCAAAATGACACCAGATCTAGAAAACAATGTTTTTCATGAAGTTTCCTCATTTTCAGATCAAAAGGGCCTATTGACCACTTTGAATAGTAGGGCTACTCCAAAATTTGAGAGCCCTTTATTGCCCTTCATTGCTAATTGTAAGCATGCCATACATAGTGCTGAAGGCTTTCACTTTCAACTGCTCTAAAGGTCACAACTTTTTTTTTAAAGCTAAATATTTGATCTGGTAGTAAAAGTTCAATAAGGGCTACACAAACTGCTGATCAGTTCATATGAATTACAGTAATTAATTTCAAAATATAAGTCATATGAATCCAAGTCATCCTTTTAAATATATGCAAATTATTTTACAGATCATCAGTATAAAATTACACTTTGGTTTAACATGGTCTGGAAGTAGTACGTGTAGTCCTCAACAACATTTAAAAATCTAATAATACTGAAGGAATTGCACTTATGTCCAGTGCTCAAAGTTACAAGCACTGCAGTGACCCTGAGGTTAGGTGATCAAAATTTGGCATCCTATCTATATTTATGACTGCAAGGTGACTTCTACTGCCCCCTATCTGCTCCATTTCTACCCTTCTGGCTGCCCTGCACTCTGCCATACATCCCCACTGTCCCACATTCCATCACCCTGACTGACATTCACTATCTTCTTTTCCCACTGCTAACACGATGGTCAGACTAAACGTGCCTTGTAAGCAGCTGGAGGAAGACAATAAAAATTAGCTGGAGGGTCAGAGAAGTAGTGTGCAGGCAACCAAAAGGGCAGAGATGGGAGAAGATAGAAAAGTTGGGGAGAGGGGTGTTGAAACATAGGTTGGCAAGAAACATGAGGTCTTGGCCTAATGGCTCAACTGGAACTGCCTCACTAAATAGAATTGTCATATGATGTTTTGCATAATGACTGCATCACTTATTGGCAGCAATTTCAGCCCCAGTTAGTGTCATTCAATGAAGACTATCTCTATGCAAATCTATGCAAACCTCCTATTTAGGTAAAAGATCCTTAGAGAAGGTTCCACAGTTGACTTATTATAAGACTATGTAAGATATTGTATAACAAACATTAACAATTGTCAGTCTAAGAGTACAAAGACTTTTAGAAATAACACACAGAAATAAGCACTTACTTGATCAATTTCCATCAACTTTGGAAAGGCACCAGGCCACTCTATAGCTACTTTCACAATATTTGCAGGAGGCGGCATCTTCTTCAAATGTAGTGAATTGGAATATCTTATAGGCTATAGTCTCTCTTTCACAGCTGGAGGGAGAGAAGATAATAGTGTCATTTAAAATAAATTCAAACAGAATCAACCATTTTTTCATGACTTGGCAGGTATAATTACAGGTGTATAATTGGTGTGTAATGCACAGGTTAAAATCTTAAGAATTCAATTGTATACCACACAGTCTATGATATTAATCAACCTACTCAGAAGATGGCTGAAATACTAGAATATACTTTGAACAGTACTCATGAAATAGTTTTTTAAATGCAGAAATGATCTGAATTATTCTATTATCACTAGTAAAAGACTAAACTATGCATCTTTAGCTGCTTCATCATGTCCTCCAATGATCTTGCGGACTTGTTGGTTAACCTAGAGTGGTCTCACACAGTTTTTTCTTCCGGTGGGGGAGCTCTTGGGCATGCTCCTCACACTTAATAGCAGTAACTGTGAGAGGGATCTTGAAGTCTTAGTGGACAACCAGCTAAATATGAGCCAGCAGTGTGCAGTGGCAACCAAAAAAGCCAATGCAATCCTAAACTGCATTAACAGAGGGACATAATCAAAATAAAGGGAGGTACTAATACCACTCCGTAAAGTAAGACCACACCTAGAATACGGCAGCTTCCAATATTTGAGGGGCTGCCACAGAGAGGAGGGGGTCAAGCTATTTTCCAAAGCACCTGAAGGCTAGACAAGTAATAATGGATGGAAACTGATCAAGGAGAGATTCAACCTAGAAATAAGGAGAAATTTTCTGACAGTGAGAACAATCAACCGATGGAACAGAAGTTGCCTTCCGAAGTTGTGGAAGCTTCATCACTGGAGGCTTTCAGGAGGAGATTGGATTGCCATTTGTGGGAAATGGTGTAGGGTCTCCTGCTTGGGCAGGGGGTTGGACTAGATGATCTACAACATCCCTTCCAACTCTGTTAATCTAATCTAATCACTTAGGAGCAGCTGATTTTCTTGAGCACAGCTCTAACTATTGGAAGTTGATTTTCACCATACATCAGCAGCACCTCCGCAAGCAAACCTACAAACTATTCTCTGCAACCACTGCACTGTTATCTCCACCAATAAAATAACAGAACAGAGTAACAGAGTTGGAAGGAACATTGGAGGTCTTCTAGTCCAACCCCTTGCTCAAGCAGGAGACCTTATACCATTCTGGACAAATGGCTGTCCAATCTCTTCTTAAAAACCTCCAGTGATGGAGCACCCACAACTATTGAAGGCAAGGTGTTCCACTGATTAATTGTTTCACTATCAGGAAATTTCACCTTAGTTCTAGGTTGGTTCTCTCCTTGATTAGTTTCCATTGGTTCTAGTCCTGCCTTCTGCCTTCTGGTACTTTGAAAAATAGGTTAACTGGGACACTGCTATCATGTCATAAAAGACTAAAAAAAAAATCAATATATTCCTTTCCAGCCTTTTAGAAAAAATGATCTATTAGATATCCAATAATAAACCTTTTTAAGAAGAATTATCCATAAAGTTATGACCAGAAAACATTTTCTCTACAGCAACAATCTCTTATGTGTTCATAAATAGATCACAGCACTATAGCAACCAGAATGTCAGAAGGAAGGCAAAAAAGCACAGAGACAAAAAAGCATAGTGCAGTAACCATTTTGGGGGGAGGCGGGGGGGGGGGGAGGTGATAGCACACAAGTTTATCTTCTGATATAAAGCAATTTGGAATGAGTGGGAGCTTCGCTATTGCATTCTTAATGAAAGTTTAGAAGATTTATGACAACTATAGTACAGTTATTTACTAAAAATTGTATATCCATGTGTGTGTGTGTATACCCACACTGGCTAGGAATTTTGGAAATTTAGTTTACATCACAAGGACAACAGGTTGGGAAGTCTATATATTACAGCAGCCTCCCCAACTTGGTATCCTCTAGAAGTGTGATAATATGTGTAAAATGGGTTATATAGGAGATGATTCTCCAATTGATTCAAATCAAATCAAATTACAGTTCAATATGCCTGCATTAATATGTGTATACATAAGTATACAAATGTATCTTTTTTACAAATATGGAATTAAGACCTCTTCTTTACAACATATACACACACAATAGTTAGAATTAAGGAGTTAACTTTAAAATCAACTTTTTAGTCTTCAGAAAGATGCTGAAAGATGACAGGAGTGAACAGGAACAACTGAAGTCAATTAGCATGAACTCTATCCAAATTCAGATTTCCAGTTTTTAGGGCCCGGCATCAGTACACCATCAGTGACCATGCTGCTTCAACAATAACAGTTTCAGCAGTCCCCGTTTACCATCATTAAGCATAGATTACATGAGTCATTAAGTGAGGAAATGATTGCAACTTCTGACTTCCCGACAGTTTCCCATTTACTTTGCATCTTGGAAGCAGTAGGAAAGGTTGCAAATTACAATCACATGACTGCAGGTTGCTTTGACAGTCAGAAACCCAGTTGCTAAGAATGCAGTACCTATCACCCTGTAGTTTAATTTTAAAATTATAATAAAAAAAATTAAAAAATGCTTAAAACTGAATCATTAAAACTGAATGCTTAAAACTGAAACCCATTATTGCGCAAATTCCAGTATTAAAGATGATCTGTACAGTTTGCACACATTATTTTACTTCTATTTGTTTTTACTACACCCGAATATCTACATTTTGCTTTCTTATGAAATAAATAAAACCTATTGTATAGAATAATATTATTTTGTTTATGAATAGCATGCATATAGTACACAATTTGCACTTGAGTGAGGGTTGCTAAGGATATACATATAATGATTTTGATTTTCCTTAAAAGTTGAGACTATTTTCAAAACATTCACTAGCACACTTTCAGATTGTCCTTCCCTCTTTAAGATAATTTGAAAAATGAATGCTTTATCATGCTGGTTTCCAGGAAATCAAGAAACCTCTTGAAGTCAAAACTCCTAGTAACTTCATGAACACATCTTTGTCAAAAGAAATTGATAAGAAGCTTGCCTAGTGGACAGGATAATGAGATTTTTATATACTGCCCATTCTTTGCAATTGTTTTTTGTTTTTATTGTTTATTTCTTTGAGAGTAGGATATTTTCATATAGTAGCTTTCACAAAAAATAAAGTTTAAAAGTAAAAAAAACACTGCTTATATTGCAAACCATTTACTCATTTCTCCCCTCAGATGCACACCCATGCAAATCCTGTTTCTTACCTTATTTCTTATATCTCCTTCCTCATTGCTGACATAAAGTGTAGAACCTCTTCCATACAAATGATTATTAAGTAGAAATCAAAATAAGCTCCAGGCAATAACAATGCTCAATAATTAATTCTAATGAAAATAATATAATTAGTAACACCAACTTGAAAGAAAATGTATTTGGGAAGGCACTGTTAGTATAAAGTAAAGGATCTGTACAATCCTCTACCTATGATCATTCATTCAAAGTTACAACAACAATGAATGAATGGTGGTTATGACCAATCCTTGGAGTTCTGTTCATCTGAACACTACCAGAGTCATGTGATCATGAACTGGTACTTGGTAACCAGTTTGCATTTACAACTGTTTGTAGCACTCTGCAATGATCTGATCACTATTTACAACCAGAAAGTTAATGAGGAAGCTGGCAGGGAATGTCACAAGTCACTGGTATAAATCTTCCACACCCACACACCCTTCCCCCAGTCCCTCTGCTTACACCATGCCAGCCACTCATGCACATCTCCTGATCCATTCTGCACCTCCCTTGTGCAGCCTCTCCAATTCTTGCCACACATGCCTTATACCCCTCTCATCTGCACCTTTTGCACATTCCTTCATACCTGTGCCTCCCCCCCCCCGCCACCTTCATGCACTCTCCCTGACTTACACCATGCCTCTCTCACACACTCATGCACTGTCACCGACTCACACTTCTTACACAGTCCTATGCACACCCTTTCATCCTCCCCCTTCAGGTAGCAGCTCTTACTTCCTTGCTGTCTCGGAACTGAAAACTTCCTGCAGATTTCCTTGCTGACTTTGATTGTGGGAAGCCGGCAAGAAGTAACAGCAACTGGGATTGCAAGGAATGCAGTTCCTTTGCAGTTGCACTTTACAACCGCATCACTTAGCGCCAGGAATTCTGCTCTCAATTGCCATTGAGGATTACCTGTATTTTCTTTTCACAAATAAAGTCACTACGTTCACAAATCTGACAAAGACCCATTCCTCATTGCTCATATACTTTTGTGCCTCACAAAACTCTGTAATTCTTTAGAAACACCCAGTCTGATCCTATTCAGGTAAGATTATTCATCAACTAGATTTTTTTCTCAGATCTAAAAATTATTTCCTCTAGTTCCAGTTTCATACTCCCATACATTTTCCTGGTTTTGTAAATTTTCATATTCTTCATCCCCAATAGGAACAGTAAAGGAGATGAACAACATAAAGAGTTATCATCCACACCCCTTTCTCTCTTTTCTGCATTTCTTTACAACTACAGACAAGAATAGAATACTGTTCACAGTTTGCTTCTTCTGCATTAAGCAGCACAGAAACAGCAAACTCTTAAAGCTAAGATGTTAAAACTGTCACGTGACTGAGCAAAGTACACTCTGTACACAGAATTGCAAACAAAATTTTGGTCTCTTTCCAGGACTAAGAATTTATTCAACCTATAAGCATACTCTTTTTTTCAACCATAAGTGTTTGTGTGTTTCTGTCTGCCATGTGGATATGCATGTATCTCATTAAAGTATTGAGGAAAGAAAAAAATATGATATGCTATTCATACCTTATAATGACAACTGACTGAGATATACACAGCATATAATTTTTCTTTGGCAACTGCAGAATTATGCATTACACATCAAGCTTGTAGTTTGACTAAATAAATAAAATAAAGATGTCAAAAAAGTTCTTTAAATGAAGTCAAATTAATGCAAGATCCAGGATTAATGACAGTTTGTATATGTGTATTTCTGCCAGAAGCATACTGAACACTATAAAATAGGTACAGCATTTACGAGGTGACAAAGTGGAGGAGAAAAGTCAATATTTTCCTGTAATGTGGTAATTAAATTGCCAGTTAGGAGAGCAAATGCTATTGCTCTCAGGTTCCCTGGTTTGAAGTGGTTTTATTTTTATTTACATCTTGTTGGAAGAAATGTCCATCTGGGTTCAATTCCAAGTGGGGAGAAAGACACTGGAAACATGGAGACTGATTGGAAGGATGGTTTTAATGGTGAACAGGACCACATGGGTTTGAAGTCCTGGGTAGCTGGCCACATTGGGGGGTGAGAGAAGGGAGGGAGGGAGGGAGGGGGAGGGAGAGGGAGAGGGAGAGAGAGAGGGAGAGAGAGAGAGGGAGAGAGAGAGAGAGAGAGACTGAGACTGAGACTGAGACTGAGACTGAATGGCTTTGCCCTGAAGGATAATCCCATCATCCTGGAGTCTTTTGTCTTGTAGATAAACTGGCACCAAAATATCTGCTGGGGGCAGGGAACTGGAGTCTTTTGTTTCTGTTTCCTTTAAGATTTTTATTTCTCTTTTAGGGGAAATATTCTGCCTTTTTAATATTTCCTAGAATATTTCATTCTTCTAGGAGAGGGGTGGGTGCTAACTTTCTACAATCTGAATAGCTATATTTTGCTTTGTTAAGAAATAAATAATACCATATTCTATACAATCAGATTATTTTGTCTGTAAACAGCACATACATAAATGAGTACACAATTTGCAGTAGAGAGAATGAGTTGCTAAGGATACATATGCACTGGTACTATTTTGAGAGATTTTCCTATTGCTGGGATTATTTTCAGAAAATTCCCAGCATGCAAACATTTGGATTGTCCTCCTCTCATTAAAGCCCTCTTCAACAAAGTTGATTGAACAATTTGCATGCAGTGAGTTGTCAAACAGACTTTGAAATATGAATGCTGTACTACACTGGTTATCAAGGGGTGAGCCAAGTTTTTCTTCATGTAAAGCTCCACTTGTGATTTCATGAACTCATTCATGTAGCTTTCTGAGCTGCAATAAAGAAAGTTTCCCATTGCCTTCTTCCACAGAGTTATTAGTTTTTCCAATATGTATACCAAGGTATGATTATAAACAGCTTATAAATAAATTACAAAACTAAAACATTGGATGAAGTTTGTATGTATGTTTGGGATCTACATTATTTGAAAATTACTGCTTGTTAGTGCATTAGTCTCTTCACGTATCTGAGGGAGAAAGAAATGATGAAGGAAATGAGGTGATGTGTTGAGAGGACAGGAATGGGACAGTTCCCTCTAAGAACCTAAAATCTGGTTCTGAATAATATATCTGTCTATAATAAATTTCTCTCAACAAGACCTGTATCATCAAGACTTGGATGGGTAAGGTGGAACAGTTTTCCTCCTGAAAATATGTCCATATAGGTTTCAGGTTTGACATCAGCTTTCATAGCAGGACAGGGGAATTGGCAATTGTCATTTAAGCAGCTGTGTCATTAGCATAATCATTATTCTTCAGATAACCCAACATAAAAAAATATTTCATATGTAGTTAAATAAAAAGGTGGAATTGTTGCAGTTGTTATATCACCATCTCTCCGAAAGAGTTATACTCTTGCCCAAGTTGATGGACCTTACCACTGGGTTATCAATGAACTGTGTCAAGCTTACAATGATAAAGGACTTCAATATGCCTTGAGGAAGGGAGTTTGAACAGCTCATGAATTCAAGGCTGCCATGACAACTATAGGCTTGTCATCATGGACATAAAAAATACAGGAAGCCACGTATTAGATCTAGTTTTTATCTTGGAGTAGATGAGATATTGCCTGAGGATGAGGAAGATTAACATCAGTCCTAATCATAGTCAGCTTATTCTCTTGTTTCCAGAGAGCTAGCTGGAGAGGAAGCTTTCAACTGATCCATCCTATACACGATGAATCTGAAAAGACACTTGTAGGGAGTTTCCTGAGGCCTTGTCTAATAGCATTGCACAAGCCTTCTGAGTCTCATAGAACCTATTACAAGGACAGGTGGAAACTATGGACAGAAGGGCCTTTGCACAGCTCCATCTTATGGGAACCAAAATAAAAAGAAATGAAAAAAGAGATATAAAAAAGCAGCTTCCAATCTTCTGTACAGCAGTTATAAATGCATCTATATTTTATCCTCTCTCTCTATAGTTATGGCTTCCTTCATTCCATACACAAATTCGTATTTTGATTTTGTTGCTACGTCTTAATTCAATTCTCTACAAGTATGTAAGCCACTTAAAGTAGGATTTGCATGAAATAATATATAAGCCTAAGTGATAAGTAAAATAATCAATAGTTTTCCAGAATGATTGCTTCATAATATTCAGTCTTTCATTTCTGATCATCCAGTATGAAGTCTAAAAATATTTAGTGGGATAGCAACATTAATGCATACAGTAAAAAATTTACAAAATTTTACAGATTACATGTGCAGATTTTTCATGGGCTAGAATCTAATCTCAAGTGTTTAAAAAACAAAGCTTATTTTAAACCTGCCACTGGATTTATAATTTTACGATAAAAATTGTCAGAACAGATAATATTATCCCATGACATTTTTTCAGTACTATTTTACTGAGTACTATTATCTTAGTAATTTAGTTTACAACCCAAAACTAGCTGAATGGTCTCAAGAACTGAAATAACTGGAATGAAATCATCTTCAAGAGTCTGAATGGATCCAATAGTTTCTGGTTCTTGAGAGCTGGAATTTCAGCAGAAAAAATAAGCCCTTTCCAAGTCTTAAAATTTAGAGAATGATGTACAGTATATCAACTTATTTCTTGAAATTTGCACTCGTGTGTACATATTAAATCTCTTCTCTGAAATAATCTGACATTCTTAATGCCCAAGTAGGGTGAAGCAAAGCCAAAAACAAAACTTTGTTCAGAACAAGTCTATTCAGATACAAGCTTTACTGAATTTTTCTCCGATAAGAATTTATTTATCACATGTACATATCACCTATATATTTACTGAATGAGTCTGAATGTGATTCTTACCACTTTTTAAGTTCCTGGACAGTTGCAGGGAACAGTGTCAGTGATCTTGCAGCTGCTAATTCTTTTCCAGCATGTACAGGTTGCATCCCCAAAAGGCCCAAAAGTCTTTAACCCACAGCAAATTGAGGTTGGAACAAAGAACACTTTCTGCTACCAATCCTTTCCTGGCTCATAGGATAGACCAATAACGATCTTCTCACTTAGAATCACAGAGCCAGAAAGGAGGTTAACCCTGGGAGCAAGTTTAGTGCAGGATTGCATCCAGCCTCTGTTTGAAGACATCCAAAGAAAGATCTCATCACTTCAAGTGACAGCCTAGCTGACAACTTTATTATTATTATTTCTTCTGAAATCTAGTCTAAAACTGTTTTATTTTAATCTTCATTCTTTGTCTTGCCCTCTAGTACAATAGAGAAAAAGTCATTCCATCTTTTATGTGATAATACTTTAGATTTTTAAAGTGTGATATCATATAAATTTCTCAGTGTCTTTTCTGTAGATTAAATTTACCCAGACCTTTAATCCCCCTATGGAAATTATTTCCAGATCCCTTGCCATCTTGGTAGCCTCCATCTGATCTCGTACCAATTTTTTATTGAGCTTTCTGAATGATGGTGGCCAGAAAAAGACACAGTATTCTAAGTGTAGCTGGACCAGGAAAGCAGAATAGAATAGAACAACTACTTTCTCTGATCTGGATTCTATAATCCTATTAATGTAACCCAAGATACCATTTTCCCTTTTAGCTGCTCCACCACATTAATGGCTCATGTATGGCTTACTAATAATAATAATATAACTTTATTACGGTCATAGACCAGCAATAGACATCACTGTTTACAATATATTAAAAAATAGTACTGACATTAATAGTCTATAATTACGTCCCTGTTAAGAAAATACCTGTTCTCAACCGTTAGGTTCACTCCCTAGTTTACGTGAGTGGAGAGCCGATAAGTATGTGAATAAATACATTTTTCCAAAAATTGTTAGAGATACATCCAAAAAGTTGGCCCAAGTTGGCAGCTATAATTCTGTAACCAATTTTTTTCTTGTGGACATTGCAGCGACACAGAATTTTGCCACTGCACGCGTGGTAGCCGGGTTTGAGTCCTGGAGGAGAAAGCCTACATAAAGGTTGTCTGCCCTCCCTGGCAATCTCTCTAGTAAGGGGAGAATATATACTGACCTATGAACTCTGTACAACTCACAGTACAATAAAACATGTGAGATATCTTCGACTTCTCCTTTACCACATATACATACACGTTCTGCTATTGGTGTCCTCTTATACCTGCCCTGGAGGAGTGCTGAGGGGAGAATGTTAAACCTGGCTCTGAAGAAAGCTATTCTTTGTTTTGGGAAGATCAGATCATTTAGATATCTTGCTGATTCCCACACACCCTGTTTGATTCTATCCCTACTGTGGAGAGGCAACCTATTTAGTTCTACTTGGAACTCCATGTCCTTCATTCTATTGATTACTACTTGCTTTGCTTGGTCAAAGCCTAGGGACATTAAGAATACCGGAGAGAGCCCATAAGAGCCCAGCTTGTGGTCTATTGCCTGTTTCCAGGGGGAGGGGAAGTTGTCAGTCAACATTAGCGGGGACAGTCCCTCTGGAAAGAAATGCATTTTTAGCCAATGAATGATCATCATCTTCCAGGCTCTTACCTGAATTTGAGGCATGCCTGTCTCAATTCTTAACTGGGCATTTGAAGTTCCTTTGGGTGCAGCTAAGATGGCTCGCAGGAATTTGGTTTGTATGGTTTCTAGTGAGTCTTTCTTTGCCAGGATTCCTGTTTGTGCCCCATATAGAATTTGTGCCAATGTTTTGGCCTCAAAAAGTTTTAAGGCAGCAGGTACTAATTGACCTCCGCCTGTGTAAAAGAAATGTTTAATTGCATTTGAGGACCTATTGGCTGCTTGCAATGTATGATCCAGATGAGCCTTCCATGTCCCTTGCGAGTGGAAGACCAAATGTCCTGACCTGTTCCAAACTATGTCCTTCTATTTTCCAAGAGTATTGGCTAGGTCTTTTAGCAAAAACTAAAATTTTTGATTTATCAAAGTTAAGGACCAACTTGTTCTGTCTACAATAGCCAAGTGTTGCCCTAATTGCTCTCTTCAGTCCTATGGGAGTTTGTGATATAATAGCAGCATCGTCGGCATATAGGAGAATCGGAATTTTGCGTTGAGCTAGGTTAGGAGGATGTTGCGTTGAGCGAGGTTAGGAGGATGTAGATCAGGGTTCTGTAAGAGATCGATCAGGGGGTTAATATAGAAGTTAAAATGGGTGGGGGACAGGATGCAACCCTGCCGTACCCCTTTTTGTACCCTTACTGGGCCGAGTAAAGTCCCTTGAGGATTACACCTCACTTTCAAGGTGGAATTGGCATACAATTTTTACATGAGGAAAAGGAGGCGTTTATCGATAATAGTGCATTTTAATTTCTCCCAAAGGGTGTTCCTGGATATTGAATCAAAGGCCTGCTTAAAATCAAGGAAGGCCACGAAAAGAGAGGATTTTTTTTAATACGTGTATTTTTGAACCAGGTGGTGAAGTACCACGATATGATCCACCGTAGATCTTCCTTCTCTAAAACCGGCTTGTTCATCTTTGATTATTCCCCCCTGAAATTAGCCAATCCTGAAGTTTATAGTTTAGGTGTTTGGCGTACAATTTACTAATAACACTCAGAAGACTAATGGGTCTATAATTGCCTGGGTCATTTCTATTACTTTTTATAAATTGGTATAATAATTGCTAATCCCCAATCTTTTGGCATATGGCCCGTTTTATCTATAAATGTAAACAGAGATGCTAAAAGTGGAGCCCACCAACTGGCATTCTTTTTGATTATTTCTGGCAGGACATTATCAGCACCAGGTGCCTTATTAGCCTTGAGGGTTCCGATCAACCGGGATATCTCTTCTGGTGTAACAGGGGGCCAGTAGGGA
>QLTV01000033.1:68141-87815 GCA_003457575.1 Thermophis baileyi | reverse complement strand
GGGTGAGCCTCGATCCCTGCCTCACTGCCCCATTGCAGGCAGGAGCGCGTTTCAAAACGCTGCCATAGACAGAGCCCAGAGGAGCCGAGCCATTCTCGTGGGGTGTGCGTGCACCCGCCTCTCGCTTGCTCTCGCTCTCCCGGCCAAAAAAGTGCCCGCCGCAAAAAGAGCGCCTCCCGGCATGCGCCCCCTTTCCCCCAGAAAGTAATGGGGGGGCCTTATTTTCGGGGGGGGCTTATTTCAACGCATGTCCCGAAAAGCCGTTGGGCTTATTATCGGGACATGTCTTATTTTCGGGGAAACACGGTACTATTAGAACTATATAAGTTTGTTTAAACACAATAAATATGATTATTAATATTTTATTTGTAGTAAAAGGAGTGACATTTAGAATTTGTAGATTGGTATAAAAATAACATACTTGAAATATTGAATAATCGAAGAATGAAAGATTTTAATTCAACAAAATATGTGTACTATTACTAAAATTTTATAAGGTTGTCAACTGTATTAAATATGAAGAATATTGTTCTACAACCTTATTTTTACTAAAATGTAAGACACTCCAGTACCACACTGTTCACACAATGATATGTTTGTAAAAAAATAAAAAATAAAAAACTTTTTATAAAAAAAAAGAGTGGCACAGGGAAACTTTATCAAGCTTTCAAGATTTTGTTATTATACCTTACAATAATCTAGCACTCCTATCAACTTGCATTGTCTATTTCCTAACCTGACCTAACTCAAAGGCCTGAGAGATTATCATATACATTTACTCCAACTAATAAGAAATTTTCTTTTACGTATCGAACAAAGTAAATAATCTATATATATAAAAGCTAAAACCACTCACGCATTAATCACGAAATCTCCAGAACCGTAAAGCCTACAAACTTGAAACTTGCCACGTATGTTCCTCTTGGCTTCTAGGTGCTCACTAAGAAAGGATTTTTCAAAATGACCATCGCAGCATGAGTATTTCTTATATTAATATTAACAAGCTCTGATGCTAAGGAGTTCTACTCCCCCCTCCCCACCTGATAAGAAATCTGATCCAAATGCAAAACACAAGCAGAGGAGTTTCAGTTTCGCTTTTGCTACAGTAACACCAGTTAAAGGGAAAAGAGGCAAAAAAAAACACAGGAAAAGATTTACAGATGCGATTAGGAAAACACAAGTAAGGGAAGCTGCCTGTTTCTCCCATGGCCAGTTATATGTGGCATGCTCCAGAGTCAGTTCACCTGACAGCCTGGTCATCCTCCAGCCAGAGAGCAAAACCAGTAATGTTGTTTACAGGGCGGTCCTGAGCAATTCATCTGAGGGACGAATTTAAAGTCTATGCTATGCAAATAATGTCTTCATCTGTAACAGAAACTTAGCTTACCATCTCTAATGAAATAATACAGTCCCTTTTTTAACTACTCATTAATTTTCAAGCTTTAAGTGTCAATTTATCAAGCCCCATCACATAGTTTCGTAGCGAAGCACAGGTATCAGCTAGTAGCTTATAACACAAACCTAAATTACATTTAAAAGAACACCAACAATGTTACGGGTTTTTTTTTAAGTACCCTCAATATAATTTTTTTGCAGAGCTTCTAAGTTTGTCCTATTTAAATATATGCTGTAAATAGTACAGTACCACTTACACTGCAAAACCAAGACATACTTTTGCAGCAGTTAATTAAAGTTGTCTAATTCAAAATCACAACTGTGCAGTGTCGAATTATAGAGCTCTGTATGATGCAGAATTACAGTGACAAAGTCTTACAAACAAGAGCAGCAATTAAGTGTTCCTTTGGCGCAGCATACCATCTTTAAAAATAAAGAAAAACAGTTCCAAAACTAAACAAAAACTATCCACATCCAATGTTTTGTGCCATTTTAAGTAGTACCATCTCTTTCATTTGTGGCATGCAGCAACATTTAAACTGTATCTGACCTTATTAGATTTAGACTCTAATTGTTTTGGCCTCCTAAAGCATTGCCTAGCAAAAATTCTGCAGGCAATTTAGCTGTAATAATTTCTTACTGTAAGAATGAGTGCAATAGGCCTCAGGATCTGACTATTTTTGAAAATTGATTGATTTGACAATTCTGAAGTGCCTGTCAACTGCACATCAGGAACACACATTATTAACAGGCTACACGATGAAAGGTACTAGGGTTTTATTCTACAATTCTTTGGTCTCTTCTAATGGTTTTCTTATAACTGCAGTCAGATGGAATGAGAATAGTCAATGGCAAAGGATGATGGGAATTGTAGGCCAAAACTTTAGAAATGTAAAATAATATCATTAAGATAATATTCTTCCAATATTTGAGGGGCTGTCACAGAGAAAAGGAAGTTGGCCTATTCTGTAAAACACCTGAGGGCAGAATAAGAAGTTATGAGTAGAAGATCATTAAGAGACATCCAACCTAGAATTAAGAAGAAACTTCCTGACAATGAGAACAATTAATCAGCAAAATAGCTCATCTCCAGAGGTTGTATGTGCTCCATCATTGGAGGTTTTCAAGAAGAGTCTGGATAGCCATTTGTCTCAAATAGCATAAGATCTCCTGCTCGAGCAGGTGATTGGTCCTATCGAACTCTGTTATTCTATGATTCTATGAATTTACAGATTGCTCCTGTTTTGCATCAGCAATGAATTCGGAAGAATTGAACTTTGATTAGCTATTGTTCGATATCTGGGGGGGGGTTAACAATGACTAGTGAAAACAAGCAAGTATTAGATTCCACTATTTCTAGCTTGAACAAAGCTTAGTTCCCTGAGCCACAGAGAAGCCATAGTTATTTCCATAGAAGAAAGCCATGATTTTCCATTACTGTATATCCATATTAAATCACAAATTGACTCATCCATTCAATAATATCATATAATGGATTTAGAACTTCCAGGAGTCAACATGGACTTAAAGCACAACAATAACAACAGAAATCATTTCATTCAAATGCCAAAATATCCAAAGAAAATAATGGATTATTTTTTAAAAAATAGGCAGGTTCGTAAAAGTCCTTAATACACACAACCTTTATGCTGCAATTGTCTTTTAAAAAGTCCATAAAATAAGGTGGCTAAAAAGACTTAATTTTTTCACAAGGCATACGTTATCTTTTAATGATTATATACTATAAGTCATTTTCAACTCCTAGAAACCACATAGAAAAATTTTCTCCATGAGCATCAATCATTTTACATTTTTTATCCATGTGGTTTTCTTGGCAAAAATATGAGTGGTTTACTTCTCTCCTGAAGAATGAATTAATGCCCTTGCCATTAGAACTAAAGTGATCATTGGTCTCTGCCATCTTCCTATATCACTGTTGCCTAACATAGATGCCTACTTGTTTTAGGTGGAATGACCTTCTCACCTTAGATGACACTGCTGGGAATATACTGTATATCTCTTGGCCTATATTACTGAAGTTCTTTGCTCGTTCCTCCCATCACCATCACAGCATAATGAGGTAATACAGCAAGACCTGAGGGGCAGTTACCCTTGGAGAGATATTTTATAAATATTGCACTAAGATATGGTTTTGATTGAATTTTCTGTGTCTATATAATTATGTAAGTATATTTGAAATAACATTTATGCTAGATTATTTGAGGACCACTTCTCCCCAGTTGCATCTACCTATCTGATCAGAAGCAGCAGGAGAAGCATGTTTGCTCCAGATCCTGTCTGTTAGGGAATGCCATCTGGGGGACCCAAGAAGAGATCCTTGGATCTGAGTTCTAAACTTTCGGCAATGCCATAAAAAATCAATATATGCAAACTACTTTTCTCTGATGACTGCTATCAACTTCCATACATCTGACTTTGGACCAGTCACACTCTCTTTCAGGGTTGTTGATGTGAGAGAAAAATAGAAGAGCTCACAAATTATAAGTAGGATGTAAATTTAATGAATACAATTCTAAACATCATCAAAAAAAATTATTTGACTATTTTTGGAGACTCCACCACCATTTTTTTCCAATTTGCTGCCATATTGCATTGTCCTTACATACAGAGTTGGACGAAGGTAGGGACAGAATAACAAAACAGGAACAAATGGTGCGGTGATTATAAAATGGGTCAATGTATGACAAAAAAACCTCTAAATATATGACTTAATTTATGAATAATCTCAGTATTTCCAAACCTGTTAATGTTTAATTAAGCTCAATCAAGCTATACTTTTGAAGCCAGTGCTTCTGTGCAGTGAAAATCAATCTTTAGAAATCAAGGCCAATAGCTAGATAATAGATTGCATTTGCTATGCTTCCACAACAAAAAGCTTCAGTTATTATTCCATTACATTTTCTATGTATTAACCTTTGCTATCCCATCCTGACTCAAAAACACTGCTACTTCCTGATGAAACCGTATCTCTGACAAGTTACGAAGCAGAAACAAAATCAATTTAATGACTATACAAATACAGAAACCAGCCACATGTTATTCACTGCACAGATAGTATTACTTTATTGCAGCAATCCAAAATAAAATGTACAGGGGGCAGAAACAAGAAAAAGCTGAAGAATGATTACATTATTTTCATCAGTATTAAATTTGCTGGATTCAAAAAGAAAACTAATTTATTGGAGTGCATTATGAAAATGAAAAACAAGATGATATGGTTTTGCTACCATTTCAAATACTGCAGTTAAGAGTGATCTGATTATTCCACTAGACCAGGGGTGTCAAACTTACATTGTCACAGCAGCATCACGTGACTTTTTCCCCCTTCGCTAAACCGGGTGTGGGCATGACTAGCGCATGACTCATCCGGCCCATGGGCCAGGAGTTTGACAGCCCTGCACTAGACTATCTGCCTGCCACATTAAGTCAAACATTAGTTTAACAGTGAACAACACTGCACTAGTCCACAGTGGTTAGGATGTACCTGCTGGTCCTTCCAATGATTGGCTGGGGCAAATGAATGACAACTTTTCTTGAACTAGAGAAAGAACACATGGTTCTTCATAGAGCACAATTTGACTATATTATCTGGTTAGATGCAATTACTGCAACTATCAGCACTGAATAAAAGTATGGCCAATTTCAACACAGAATAATAGTCTTGCAAGCATAGACAATCCATAGAAGAATTACTACTACAGGAACTACTGCAGAGGTGGGTTCTAAAAATTTTACTACCAGTTCTGTGGGTGTGGCCAACGTGACATCACTCACGCAGTCCCATGACCCCCCACCAAGCCACGCCCACCGAAATGGTGGCGAAAATTTTTGGGACTTTTTTACACTTTTTTTTTTTGACACTCCGGCCCCATATCCAGGTCGGGACACCGTGGGGTGGCGGTGGTTGTCTCGGCTTTCCCTTCCTGGCCGAAAAGCGCCCCTTCTCACCTCTAACAGGCCTTCCCCAAAGTTGCAGTCGGAGCACCCCACTCCTGCTGGTGCACTGAGCCGGGCTGGCCGGGTCCTGTCCGCTAGATGAGCGTGCAGGAGAAAGGCTTCCCTCTGGACCGGCTTCACCGAGGACGCGCCCAGGCCCCCTGTCCAGAGGGTGACCCTGTTTGCGCGGCCCGCCAGCCACAGCTTTTTGGCCAGGAAGGGCAACGGAGGGAACCCTGCAGCCGACGGTCTTTTTTGGCGCGAGACGCCTGCAGCTGCTGGTCTTTTTCGGCGCAAGAAGCCTGCAGCTGCTGCTCTTTGCTGGCACGAGAAGCCTCCAGCTGCCGGTATTTTTCTGCACGAGAAACCTGCAGCCGCCGCTCTTTGCTGGTACGAAGGGCCTGCAGCAGCCTCTTTGCTGGCTAGAACCGAGCCGGCAGCGGTGGCTGGAGGCTTCTCATGCCGGCAAAGAGCAGCGGCTGCAGGTTTCTCGTGCAGAAAAACACCAGCGGCTGGAGGCTTCTCACACCGGCAAAGACCGGCGACTGCAGGCTTCTTGCACCGGCAAAGAGGTGGTAGCTGCAGGCTTCTCAGTTGGGGGGGGGAACACGGCGAGGCTCGGCCACCTTTCAAGCCCTGCTCTGGGCTGCCACCTGCTCATCCTCCACTCCACCTCGGGTCCTGCATCCAGCCACAAGGGGGACATGCCATTCCCAGGCCAACCCGGCTGGAAGATGGGCGAGCGGGTGGCCCTCAGGGGAGAATTTTCTCTCAGGCTTCCCACCCGGAAGGCCCTGCGGAACCACTACGCTCCCCAGCACGAGCGAGAAAATAAAGCTCCTTTTCTCAGGTGGTGTGGGGTAGAGTTTAAGGCTAACCCGGAAGAGGGGGAGGCCTGGTGCTTGCTGCTGCTTCTAGCTCGGGGAGACGCAGCTCGGCCGAGCCGCTGGGCTCTCTCTCTCCTTCCTTTGGTGGATCTGGCGGGAGGAGTGGGCTTCCTTGCCGGGCTTGAGGAGGGTAGGAGGCGGAGCTGTTGCCCGAGGGCGAGAGCAACCCCCGGCTGCCTCTGGGTTAGGGTGGAGAGCTGCCTTGAGAGCATCCTTCTCCGGGCAGGGGTGAAGAAGCGCCGCCGCCCTCCTCCTCCTGTGGCTCCTGCCCAGTGCTCTCTCTTCTCTCTCTCCCCTTCGCCTCCCCACACTTGTTTACCTGTCCCAGAGAGCTCCTTCATTCAGCCGCCCTGCTCCTCCTGTGGCTCCTGCCCAGCTCTCTCTCTTCTCTCTCCCCTTCATCTCCCCACACTTGTTTACCCGTCCCAGAGAGCTCAGGCTACGCCTCCCTCCGACCCGGCTGCCTTCCTCGCCGGCATTGCTCCTGAGCGAACTCTTCCATCCTCGGCTGTTGCGAAGAAGCTTCGTTCTCTTTGAGAGCCACTTTGCACCTTGTTTGCAAAGCGGCTCTCAAAGAGAACGAAGCGGGCGTGGCGCATCCAGAGCTGCCCCTTCTTTGCAACAGCCGAGGACCTCTTCTGCTTGGAGCTCCAAGCTGCGGGGAGGGGGGACAACTGCAATGCCGGCAGCTTCGGGGGCTCCTTCCCTCAGTGGTTCATTTTCTTACCTCTAGGTGGCTACGCCAACGTTGTCCTTAAAGGCTGCTCTGCGCCTTTTTCTTTCTTGGGCGCGGACAAAAGTGAACCTGTGAAGGGACCGAGCCTGCTGCTGAACTTGGAAGCCGAGAGGCTTCTTTTCCACCCAGCCGCTGGTGAGCTGACTCCTTCCCTGGGCCTCCGCTCGCTCCCACCCACTGCCTCACTGAGAGAGAATCCAGATTTTAAGGCATTTGGCAACTTTAAGGCATTTGGAAAGAAGGGTCTTGGATCCAAGTGAAAAGTTGCCAAATGCCAAAAAAGTGTTTTCCTCTCCTGCTTTTCCGATGCACATCGGAGAGCTGCACGCCCTCCACCTCCTCCTTCTCAGCTCCAAGCTGCGGGGAGGGGGCGGCTGCAACACCGGCAGCTTCGGGGGTCTCCTTCCCTCAGTGGTTCATTTTCTTACCTCTAGGCAGCTCCGCGCCTTTTGATCTTTCTCGGGCGCGGAGAAAAGCGACCCTGTGAAGGGACCGAGCCTGCTTACCTCGCCGCCGGTTCGCTTCCTTCCTGCGCATGTGCAGTGCTGAAAACTCGGTTTCTGCGCATGCGTAGAAGAAAAAAAACCCAGATTTTTTTTTAATTTTTTTTTAAAAAAATTCAAAAAAAATATGGCGGCGACCACTGACCGGCAGCGACCGAACTGGATCCGTGACATCATCGTGACATCACCAGCGGGTCGCTACCGGTTCAGGCGAACCAGTCCGAACCGGGAGGAACCCACCTCTGAAGTACTGCTATAAATTAATGCATGAAGGAAGCCAATGTATCTTAGAAGAAACAATATAAGGGTAGTCTAGTAACAGCCAGCAAATCAAAAGTAGAATAAACCACCAACCTGTCATTTTTTCCATTTTTTCCTTATTTTTGCAATAGTCATTTTGTTATTTTGCTTTTCACTGTGTGAGAATAAAGCCTCACAGAGGGCCTCCTGCACCCTACTTCCACAAGGGTCAGCCTGAATCTGGCTACTAAGGCATCGTTCCCTTACACTATAATGGCAGAAAGTTAAGCACAATTTGTCACCCTTATTGCCACAATACAAACTCAAATGAGTTATTATTCATGTTTAGACAAGTTTGCTCTGAGTCTTTTTCCCCTGGGAAACAGAACTAATATTTCACATCTTCACTACAACAAATTCTTATACCTTCCTACACCTTACAACTTAAGGGGCTGACACAAAGAAGAGGGAGTCAACCTATTTTCCAAAGTCCCAGAAGGCAGAACAAGAAGCAATGGATGGAAACTAATCAAGGAGCGAATCAACCTAAAACTAATGATAAATTTTCTCACAGTTAGAACAATTAATCAGTGGAATGGCCTGCCTCCAGAAATTGTGGGTACTTCAACACTGGAGGTTTTTAGGAAGAGATTGGACAGCCATTTGTCTGAAATAATATAGGGTTTCCTGCTTGAGCAGGAAGTTGAAGATCTCCAAGGTCCCTTCCAACTCTGTTATTCTGTTATTCCCTTTACCATCCCTAAATATTTTTATTATCTACTCATCCCATCACATAGGAGAGCTTTCATACTGGCATACTAGGATGCTCTTCCAACAATCTAGTATCAGGAAGTTTTAATGGCATTTGTTACCAAGAGCATCTACCTGTTCAGATTCCGAAGTCAGGACAATTGTACATGTAACTTCTAAAATGCCTCCCACCCGAGTTATCATTTTCCAGGCACTGTAAAAAATTGCCTCTGTCCAGGGGTGACATTCAAAATTTTCCACCAGTTCTGTGGGCATGGCTTGGTGGGCATGGCCAATCCACGCCCACCAAGCCACGCCCACAGAACCAACAGAAAAGTTCGGCCAAGTCTTCTAGCATTCAACCTGGCTGCTTCTCGCCTCCTTCTCATGTTTGCTCTGTGTGTATGAGCCCGAGAAGGAGGAGAAAAGGAGTGAGTGGGAGGGGTGAGGTGGGGTGGGGGTTGGGCCAGTCAGTGGTGCGATGGGGCGTTGGTCTTACCTGATACGCCCTTTCTCGTGGGTTGGAGCTAGCATTCAGAGTGGTTGTCTCGTCCAATCAGGATGAGGACTGAATCTGTTAATCAAAGTAACTGCTCTGTCCGTCATCTTGGCCCAGTTCAGACGAAGCTGAAGTACAGACCCGACGTGGAACAAAGCCAACAGGAATCAACGAAGTCCAAAAAAAAGGTAACAGTCCTGAAAAACCCTCTGAGTGCCGCTAAAGTCTGCAGAAAAAAACAGTCACAGGAACTCAACAAATAGCAGAACTAGGGTGGGGCTGAATGCTAGCTCCAACCCACGAGAAAAGGCGTATCAGGTAAGACCAACGCCCCTTCTCCATGGAGGTTGGAGCTAGCATTCAGAGTGGGACATAACAAAACCCAAACAAGTCCCCCGGCTGGGCAATGAACAGATCCCGGCAAGTCCGTGCCCCTCAAGAGGAAACGTCAAGAACTTGCTGCAATACTCGACGGCCAAAGGCCACCTCCGCTGATGCAAAAGAATCAATTTTATAATGTCGGATAAATTGCGTCGGTGACGCCCAGGTAGCAGCCCAGCACACCTCCTCCAATGAGGCCTGCGTCGCCCAAGCCGCAGATGTAGCTGCACTCCTTGTTGAGTGCGCCGTGATGCGATCCGGACAGGGACGTCCAGAAAGGTCATACGTCTTTGCGATCGCTGCCCGAAGCCATCTACCGACAGTAGTAGACGACACCTTCAAACCAAGGGAGCGAGGCAGGAAACCGACCAGAAGAGCCTCGGATCTCCGGAAGGCCGAAGTTCTGTCAATATAAATCCGGAGAGCCCTGCGGACATCCAGAGTGTGCCATTGCCGTTCGCGAGGGTGCCGCGGATGAGGACAAAAGGAAGGAAGAACCAGTTACTGCAAACGATGAAACGATGTATTAAACTTCGGCACAAAGGAAACATGCACAGGTCCTGGCATACGGAAAGAGCAGAGAGCTCTGAAATGTGGCGAGCCGACGTAATGGCCAGCAGGAAGGCCACCTTAAAAGACAGAAAACTGAGACCCGCAGATTGCAAGGGTTCATACGGAGGCCCCATGAGAGACTGAAGGACCAACGGGAGGTCCCATGTCGGAAAACTGTGCACCACCGGGGGGCGGAGATAGGCGCCCCCCTTCAGGAACTGGCGGATTGTTGGAAAATGAGCCAAAGACATAAGATTGTCGCAGGACAAAACGGAAGACAACGCAGCCACTTGTCGCCGGAGAGTACTCGGGGACAGGCCCCGTGCTAGTCCCCTCTGAAGGAAATGAAGGATCTTGGGAATCGGGACCTGGAGAGGGGAAAGACCCTCGGAAAGACACCAACCGCAGAACTCCCTCCACGTCGCCGAGTAAATTCGGTTCGTGGACGGTCGCCGAGAGGCTTGGATGGTAGAAATAACATCCGCATCATAGTCTAGGAAGCGGAGCGAGCTCCGCTCAACCGCCAAGCGTTCAGCTGCAGTCATCGACTGTCCGGGTGGAAGACGTCCCCCTGGCTGAGAAGATCCGGAATTAGCGGGAGCGCCCACGGAGGCGCCACCGACAGGGCCTTGAGGTCCGCAAACCAAGCCCTCCGAGGCCAATGTGGGGCCACCAAAACGACCTCCACCCGGTCCTCCAAAACCTTCCGGACCACTCTGGGCAGCAGAGGCAGGGGCGGGAACGTATACAAAAGGCCTGAGGGCCAGGGGTTCCGAAGTGCATTGACACATTCCGCTCCCCTGGATGGAAAACGGGAGTAAAATCTGGGAAGTTGTGCATTCTCCGGCTTGGCAAACAAATCGATGAGGGGCTGGCCAAAATGAACCGTCAGTTCCCGGAAAACGCCCGGATGTAGGCGCCACTCCGTCTGATCCAACTCTGAACGGCTGAGCCAGTCTGCCTATCTGTTGGCTTCCCCGGAAATATGCTCTGCCGACAGGGACAGCAGGTGCCACTCTGCCCACAGGCCGAGCCTCATAGCCTCCCTCATCAAGGCCAGGGACCGGGTCCCCCCCTGCCTGTTCACATGGGCCTTGGCCACTACATTGTCCGTTAGGACAAGCACATGAGAGTCCGAAATTAGATGCTGAAAGTGCCTGAGAGCAAGGAAGATTGCCCAAAGTTCCAAGAAATTGATCAGGCAGTTGGCCTCCGCCGGGGACCAATGACCTTGTGCTATGAGACCTTCGGCATGGGCCCCCCAGCCGGAGAGGCTGGCATCCATCATAACTATAATCCTGGCTGGTTGATGGAAAAGGGACCCCTTGGAGATGGCCGGGGACCGCCACCAGGAGAGGGAGCGTCTGACCTGCGGAGGTACCACCACCTTGAGCAACGAAGACCCTCTGCTGGATTTCTGAAAAGGCAAGAGGAACCATTGAAGTTCCCTGGAGTGCAGGCGTGCCCAAGGAGTAATGTCGATGCACGAGATCATCTTTCCCAGAAGCGTGGACCAGAGAGCCAAGGAGACCCTTGGCTCCCACTGGATTTGGCCTACAATGTCTTTAATACTGTCCTGCCGCTCCTGAGACTCCAGGGAGTCAATGACAGCTCCCAAATGGGGAATGGAAGTGGAGTGGGAAAGGTGACTTTTCGCCAAATTAACTGCAAAACCATGCTGTCGCAGGGTGTCCACTGTTACCTGGAGATGTTGCACCGCGAGGTGCTGAGATGCTGTTTGCACTAATATATCATCCAGGTAACACTGGACCCGCACGGGCAAGCTTCCAAAGCGGCCAGCACTTTGGTGAATACCCTAGGGGCAGAGGAAAGACCAAAGGGAAGGGCCCTGAACTGGAAATGCCTACCTGCATAACAGAAACGGAGGAACTGTCTAAAATTCCGATGAATAGGAATATACAGGTAGGCTACCGTCAGGTCTAAGGAGGCTGTTCTGAATCAAGCGTAGATTGGTTATGCTATCATCAGGCAGTTTAACACAGACGCAATGGTACATTCAATCAGATTATATTTTATTCTTCAGGCATCCTCTGACAACACTCACGGTTATGTAGAAGTTCTTCTGAATCTACAGTCATAATCTGGAACCATCACGAATATTGTAAAAAAGGATTAATGCTTCCCCATCTCCCTCTTCAGGCATCCTTTCCCGGTAGATAGCTTGAAAATGACTTCCTTTGGGATAGCGTACTTCAATTACTCCCGCCCCCCCAGGCATACTTCAATGACCAATAAGAGTACACAGTTATGATCACATGGCATGGACTACATGGCATGGACTACATTCCCCAGAATGCTATGTCTTAAAGAGACAGTTCTTAATTCTAGGCTAAACCCTTGTTAAGCCAGCACAGAGGCTAAAAAGTCACCCCACCGAATACACCCCAGAATGGACCTCAAGGAGTGCATCTTAAACCTGCGATAAGTTAAATACAGGTTCAGAAGCTTAAGGTCCAGGATAGGGCGCCACCCCCCCCCCCGAGGACTTAGGAACCAAGAACAAAATAGAATAAAATCCTGCCCCCCGCTCATTCCGAGGAACAGGCTGAATGGCCCTGATATCCAGCAAATGCTGGACCGCCTCCTCCATCAGGGCCCTCTTAGCAGGAACCCTGGAAAGGGGGCATGCCCGGAAAGACCTGGGGGGAGGAGAGGAAAACTCTAGCACCAGGCCAAAGCGAACAGTCTCCCTAACCCATAAATCCCCAGTTGACTCATCCCATTTATCTGCGTAAAGGGACAGTCTACCTCCAATGGGGGAATCAGAAAAAACTTCAACGGGACCTACGGAAGGGACGAGAACCACCGCCCCGGAATGGACGTTTGAAGGGCCTCCCCCAACGAATCTGTCCTGATGGAACTGTCTGGACCCGTACTGACCCTGGGGCCGGGAAAAGCTGGAGCCCTGGTCAGCTGAACGAAAGGGCCGCCGAGCATAAGGGAACTGGCGGAACGCACCCTTTCTGGAAAATGAGGGGAGAACCTTCCTACGATCCCTGGACTCAACAAGAATCGGGTCCAGAGATTCCCCAAACAGGTGTTGACCCCTGAGGGGGGCAGACGCCAGTCGCCACTTGTGCTTGGTATCTGCAGGCCACTGACGCAGCCAATGCATCCTGCGGGCTACTACCAAGGCGGCAATCGCCTTAGAGGCAAACCGTGAGGCCCTCAGAGTAGCATCCGCCGAGAACTGCGTCGCTGCGATGACCTTGTTGAGGTCCTGCTGGGTACGCAAGTCTGAAGGGGACACCTGTTCTTGGATCTGTCACAGCCAGATCAGCGACGTGCGTTCAAAGAAGGAAACAGAAGAAGCGGCCCGAACCGCCCAGGCCGCCGCCTGGTGAGCCTTCAGCAGAGCCTGCTCCAAACGGCGATCCTCCGGCTTCAGGAGCTCCTCTGCCTCTCCGGGCCTGGCATTGGAGGCGTACAAAGCAGTCACTGGGCCATCAACAGATGGAGCATTCAACAAGGAAGCCAGTTCGGGAGCAACATGAAAGTACTTTCTATCCAACGAGGATGGCATAGGCCCCGAAGCTGGTGCTGACCACTGACGCTGAACGGTATCAATGAACAGCTGCGGAGCAGAGATGACATCAAGCTCCGGCAAACATTCCACAAAGAGAGGATCTTGTAACGAAGAGGAAGGCCCCTCCATTGGTACAGGAACTGGGTTAGGCAGCCCAGCGGCGTTGCGGGCCTTAAAAAGAAGAGACTTAAATAAGGCAGGAGGAAAAAGGCCCGAAGACACCGGCTGTTCCGGCAGGAGACCTTCATCCTCTGAAAGAGCAAAATCCTCATATTCGCTCTCCTCAAGAAGAGGGACTTGACTGCCCTCACTGGAAGCGGAGGAATACTGGTCCGGACTGCGCGAACGGCGAGAAGCCCTTGCAGTGTCCAAAGGTGGCTTGGAAGATCGGCATGGTGGCGGTCTGGTCAGATGTTGAAGGCCCGCCAGGCCCTGTTGAACCACAGCCGCTATGATGAGATGTAAATTGGCTGGATCAATCGTGGCAGCAGGCACCGCAGCCATTTGGATTGTAGGAACAATGCCCCCCTGGACCTCTGGAGTGGCAGGTGGAAGAGAAGCCGACGCAGAAGTCACTGGCACTGCAGAAGCTGTGGCAGCTGAAGTTGTAGTGGCAGTAGCTATAGAAGCAGTAATGGTGGAAGGTAGAGCCTGCCCATAAACAGAGGCACTGGCAGTGGAGGCCACCGACACCTCCGTAGGTAGTGGGGGTATGATGCCAGGATTAGAAAACCCAGCAGAGCCCCAAACATCATCAGGAATCAGATTAAGGCCTGGTCTCCCTGGCCGGCACCCTGAGATATAACCGGCCTCAAAGGAAGGGAAGATTGTTTTTCCCCCCGGGCACAGAGTTTATTAAGGGCACAGTCCCTTCTTGCCTCATCCCTTTCAGTAGCTCTAGAAGACTGGGATTGGCCCGGGTGCCTCTTGGAATGAGGTGAGGAAAGATCCTGGCCTTGCCCCTCCCTAGGGGACTTATGTTGCCGCTTCCCAGATGCCTTCCCAGCCGAGGAAGAACCTGCATCCGCCATAATGTAAAAAGGGTGTGCAATCACAATAGCCGGCTGGGCAATAAACGAGTCCAAGGGTCCTTAAAATGGCAGCCGCTATTCGAGGAGCAGCTAATCAGGGTCAAAATGGCTGCAGCGCAATTTTTGGTGCGAAAACAGCTCTGCAGTGCCGACCAAGGGCAAGCCCTGAAACGGTCCAGGCACTCACTGCTGGCTGGCTCCCAAAAAAAAAGATCTAATGAGGTGGTGGGCGATCAGGCAGCGAGCAAGCCCGACAGCCAATTCCATACCCCTCTCAGCGCAGCAGATGGAGGATCGGATGGGGAAAATAACACATCCCCCCAGATAGCCCTGCCCCCAGAGGCAAACGGGCTCCTCGGAGCTTTCCAAAGAAGTGGAGCCGACAATCCCACGCACGGGGCTATTGATGAAGGGAGAGAAAAAAAACCAACCAAACAAAAAAGCCGATCTGAATAGGGCAGCACAAGCCGCTCCCCAGCTCCACACTTCACAGGTAGTTAACGATCAAAGCCCCAAGCTACGGTAATTAAGAGGCCAACAAAAGAGGCCCTCATAGCCTAAAGCGCAAGTGCTGATGACATTAAGGCTATGGAGCTGACAGCCATCAGCGCGGCCAGAGCAGGAGCCCTCAAGCCAATTCCTTCCCTGTCCTCTCGATGGCAACTGACAGGGAAGGGGAAACTTACAGAAAACTGAAGAAATCAGACAAGCTTCAAGATCGTAGCTAGCACTCAGATGGTCAGAGAAGGCAAAAAAACCCACGTCTCTCCTCACTGAGGACTGAGTCTGAACTGGACCAAGATGGTGGACGGAGCAGTTACTTTGATTGACAGACTCAGTCCTCATCCTGATTGGACGAGACAACCACTCTGAATGCTAGCTCCAACCTCCATGGAGAATTACCGGTTCTCCGAACTGTGCATAATCGCCACCACCGGTTCTATAGAACCTGTCCGAACCTGTTGAATTTCACCCCTGCCTCCACCCCAGAAGGACTGTAACTAAACCAAGATTCTTCCAACCAGAATTCTTTCATAGCTAATTGCAACATCACTGCACAACCAAGTCTTATCACCAAGACCCACTGCTGTCAACTATTAACATATATGAGGGAGGGAGGCAGGCAGGCAGGCAGGCAGGCAGGCAGGCAGGCAGGCAGGCAGGCAGGCAGGAAGGAAGGAAGGAAGGAAGGAAGGAAGGAAGGAAGGAAGGAAGGAAGGAAGGAAGGAAGGAAGGAAGGAGGCAGGCCCTGAGACAGAATTTATTGAAAATCACTTCTTACCTCTAATACAATTCAAGCACAGCCAGGAATGATAGGACACAAAATAGTGTTAAAAGATACAAAATGATTTATTTATTTTTGTTAAATTTATTTGCCGCCTATCTCATCAAGGGCAGCTTACAACAATGAAATGGAAAAATATAATAAAAATGTAAAAATAACAATAATAAAGGAATAAACAGTGGAATAATAGGAATAAAAAAGGAATAAAAAAAATAAACAGTGAAAGTACAATTATATAAAATTAAAAAGATGCAAAAGATACCAAACCATCTGCTTCTCCTGCAACTAGTTTGCAGATGATATAAACATAAAGACTGTGTTCATACAACATACATAATCAGATTATTTACAAATTAAGCAACTGCTCACTTTTATTTCTAATTTTGATTACTTTTTTCAAGACCTAGCTGGTTGCATGAATCCAGCCTGATAGCTTACTTTGCGATTGAATATGTTGTAAAAAGACAGAAAATGGATTACTTCTATAATCAGTTTAAGTATGTTGTGTAATCAAATAAAAGTATACCACAGTGGACCACCAATGGCTTATGACCACCACAGATCCAGCAGATTATTAAACATACTGACATAACTATTCGTCTCACACAGAAGAATCTGTGGGCAAATTTATATGAGGGTGTAATTTCAGTCTATTAACATATACTGACATATGTATAAAAAAATCTTTCATGTAATCATTTACATAGCAGTGTGACAAATTAGAAGCCTGGCATTATACTTAGAAATTTGAATAAATTATACTTTTGATGCTGACTGACTTTCTGCAATAATGTCAGAAGTACAGATAGTTTCTTCTACTTTATGTTGTTTTTCTTCTCTATATAGATGTTGTCTTAACAGATTTTAATAAGCTAATCAAGCAAACAAATTAATGCTTATCCATCCTACAACTCATGAGAGGAATAGCTTTTAAAGACATTATTACCATGAATTGAAAATTTTGATTGCTTTAGCCTCTCATTTAAAAGACAGGAAAGGAAAACAGAACTGCATATTTCATGTTTTGCTAAATGTATGAAAAAGTACTTGTCTTCAAGACAACATACCTTAAAACTCATTTTTTCATGTGAATCTAAGTAGGTCACCAAACCAATCTATGCTGTTGAATTCTTTCTGTCTGAACTTAATGCATTTTCAATGCTCTACTGTTGCTGAACGTCAGTGTATTCATAAATCCAACTCATTCCTCTTCTCAAATGAAATTGTGTGGAAGTGAAATTACATACTCTATTCATTGTTGTAAACTTTTTTTTTTCATATGCCCTTTTGTGGAAAAAAAATCAACCTTGAAATCTAACTTTGTCTCAGAAGACTATATTGCTGAACAATGCTAATTAGAACAGCTTATTGTCCTAAAGGACATATTCTTAATGATCTTTTCTTAAATCATCATTGTTTTAGTTCAATTATGAAAAGGAATATACTTTTAATAAACCAATGAGTTATCATAGCAATGAAAATGCATGTTTTAAAAGTGACAATAAGAAGGGTCATTTAAAAGGAATTTTTGAAGGACCATTGGTTATAAAATGTTACAAATATTCTATGATTTACAAAGTTACAATTATTTTTCAAAAACACCCAAGACATATTGATTGACTGGAGCCCTTCATATTTCTGCTTCTGTCCTACCAACATACCGGTAGTTGAGGAAAACATGGAAGAGCATGGGGCTAAGCTACAATCATCATTTGTGTATTCAGGGGATGCGTAAAAGTCTAGATCAGTGGTTTTCAACTGCTGTATCAAGGCATATTTTGTGTGTTGCGAAAGATCTGCAGGTGTGCCGCATGGGTGAGCCACAAGTAAATGACAGGAAGTGCTGTGAACTGTTGAACCAGAAGATTACTTTTGATAACACCAGGGGTAGACTGCCTCCTTTTCCCCAGCAACCTGTGATATCATGTGATTTCTGGTTTTGCGGAAATTTTAGTACCTCACCATTGTGCCATGAGATGGAAAAGGATTAAACTCATCCTCTAGATATACAAATAAAGCCACCCTGCTCATTAATTTGTACTGAACCCTAACATTACACAATTCTAATCCTACCAAAATTTACCCTTGAATTAGACGAGAAACATGACATTCAATTGCAAGTAAATCCTAATAGAAAGCATTTTTAACTACGCAGCCATCTCTAATCTAGAAACATAAAATACACTTAGGGGTTTTACATATCATTCTAAATGTGAGCATTTACATTTTGTAAGAGATATATCCAGTAAAGATTTTCACATGATTGGCTTAACTCAGCCCAAGTATGGGCCAGTGACTATTTCCCATTTCATTAGAGGCAAACACTTCCAACTCCAACTGACCACTGTGCACCATGACAGAATAGGCGTTGGACCTACCTGATACGCCTCTTCTCATCCGGGAGGAGCCAGCATTCAGGATGGGTTGTCCTCGTCCAATCAGGTAAAAGGACCGAGTCTATTTTTTTCTCTTATCTCTAGGCTCCGCCTCTAAGCCCAGATTTGACGAATCCTGAAGACTAGACTCGATGTGGCAACAAAAAATAACCAGGAAAACAACCTGGCGGACTCCCATGCCCTCACAGTAGGTTTAAGGGGAAAAAAGAGACAGTTCAAGGGTGGGACTGAATGCTGGCTCCCCCCGGATGAGAAGAGGCGTATCAGGTAGGTCCAACGCCTATTCTCCATCCTGGGGTGGAGCCAGCATTCAGGATGGGACATACTAAAGCCTGTAGTCCCCAAGGGGTAGGAACCGTCACGGCTAAACTATTAATGGTCAGACTCCACCACTCATTGAAGCACTCGACGACCAAAGGCAGCGTCCGCTGATGCGTACGAATCAATCTTGTAATGTCTGATGAATTGAGAAGGGGAGGCCCAGGTGGCCGCCTTGCACACCTCATCCAGTGATGCTTGCGTGGCCCAAGCAGCCGATGTGGCAGCGCTGCGGGTAGAATGAGCAGTGACACCCGATGGCTTGGGCAACGATGCCAGGTCATACGCTGAGGCGATCGTACTCCTGATCCATCTCCCAATGGTGGATGAAGATACCCGGGTACCTAAGGAATGTGGTTGAAAGGCCACAAATAGAGCTTCCGACTTACGGAAGGACTGAGTTCTGTCAATGTAAATTTTCAGAGCCCTCCTGACATCCAGAGTGTGCCAACTACGTTCCCGGTGATGGACTGGGAGAACGCAGAAAGACAGAAGCACGAGCTCCTGAGATCTGTGAAACACAGAGTTCACTTTAGGGAGAAAAGTTGGGTCTAGGCGCAAGACCACCTTGTCCGCATGGAAGATACACAAGTCCCCTCGCACCGAGAGGGCGGACAGTTCAGAAATCCGCCTTGCTGACGTGATGGCAACCAAGAAGGCTACTGTAAACGAGAGATATCGCAAGGAAGCCTCCCTGCGTGGTTCGTATGGATGACCAGTAAGGGATGACAGCACGTGTGGAAGATCCCAGGTAGGATATCTGTGTATCACAGGAGGCCGCAGGTTAGAAGCGTCCTTCAAAAATCGCCGAATGATGGGAAACTGGGCGAGTGAGTCCACTCAGCCGCAAGATAAAATTGACGAAAGGGGCGTTGGTCTTACCTGATACGCCTCTTCTCCGAAATATGGATATAGCATCCAGGAATGGGTTAATCCGTCTGCTCCGTGATTGAACTGAGTGAGCCTGTCAAGTTGTTTGAGTGCCTCCCTTGTTGCTATGCTTGGCAGTTTGGAACGAAGAAGCGAAGACGACAGACTCTGTTGTGCCACGTGAAACAAGAACATTCCTCCGGCCCAACGCCACCAACAGTCCAAGGACTACATCCGGGTGGGGCTGGATGCTATATCCATATTTCGGAGAAGAGGCGTATCAGGCAAGCCCTTCTCCCCTTCTCCCTCATAATGGATATAGCATCC